>JAPMUY010002678.1:0-224919 GCA_026901105.3 Galaxias olidus | reverse complement strand
CTCACTCCATCTCCCTCAGAGAACCTTGGGTGCAATGTACCCCTTAGTTTCCAGTCACACTTTAGCTGCCTCATTTTATGACTGCATTGTGATATAGTGAACAAATTAATTTGTCATTACAATGGCAAATATTGTGCCAAACTGGTATGGAAAACCGCTTTTAGTGTTAATGACAGCATTAGGTTGGCTTATATACACTGCAATACTAAATTATCGATTGCAGAAGGGAATGCTATCAAAAACACTAATAGAAGTCATTCAGGAACATGAATAATACAGATACATTACATTTGTCTCTACAGAGACGTTCCAATACATCAGGACATATTCCACTACATCCTTAGCATATTAACAAAAATACACCTAAAATATGAAGGAATAATTTGTTATTTTGCAACAATACATCTATGGTGTAAGAAAAACATGCATCCTAATATACCTCTAACCCTTAATGGAACAGTCCTTGTCCCATCTCCACTCACCTTGGCACATCTTAGCAGATACCATCTCAGTGATCTGAGAGGTGAGCTTCATGAGGAACTCTTCCGTACCCACTTCACTCAGGAGGGGCATTTTACCCTCTTGAAAGGAATGAGCAAAAAAAAAGGACTTGTATTTCAAATGAAATAGAGCGATACCATGGAAAGGAGCTACGCTTTCAATCCATGTGTAAATTTAAAGGCTGCTGTTCCATCTCACCTCTCCCCCTGGCCACCTCCTCCTCTGGTGGACTGACGGTAATACCCACAACTCTGAATAGAAACACATTGCAAAGCATATTTATATTGCACACAAACACTGTACACATATTTCTCCTTAAATCCATTTGTTTGGCATAATTTGTTTCCGGGCCTGTGTGCAAGGCTGAAAATAAGGAGCTTGGGTAACGTTCCCATGCCAGTAACAAATAGCCTTTTTGTTTGGTATTTTATATATTTTCAATAATAAATGCCCCTTTTATCTTTTTTAACCCACAGGCCCTCAGGATTGTGTTAATGTGCATCCCCCAACAAAGACTCACTCTGGACTTTGGGTCTCTTCCTTTGGCTGCGGAGCTGCGACAGGAAGAAAAACACCAGATATCGGCCAGCGCAGATGTACGTTCAAAGTTCTTTATCATTAGAGTACATTTGTAACCCATACCACTACTATCCTCATAACGTCCAGTCTTTTGACCCGTGCTGTCACTCACCATCCTCCACCTCCAGGTGGGCAGTGAAAATAGACTGCCCCGCCCGGTTGGTGGCGATGCAGGTGTAGGCGCCGTTGTACTCGGTGCCCACGTCCATCAGGATGAGGCTGTGCTGCCGCCCGGAGCTGGCCACCTTGTAGCCTTTGGTGTCGGGCTTGATCCACAGCACGTCCTCCGCGGACTCCTCCTTCAGCCAGTTGACCAGCGGGGTGGGGGAGCCTGCGAGGGGACGGAGAGGACATTTGGTCAAAACAGATTTAACATGGTGGAGCATCTAAATCAGGATGTACAACTCTTCATAGATTAATCCCTGGATGGGTAAAATTATAGCATATTAATGATCAACTACATCAATGAACTGTAAGAGAAATTAAATCTATAAATGTAAACGAACATATAAAATCCAGGTAAGGCAATTAATGTGAATAAATAAGTAAAAAGTCAAAACGAATGAACAAGGATTTAATTAGCTGAAGGGGAAATGCTTCACAAGCTGGATGTTTCTACTTCTATTCACAAAGGCATGGTAGGAAATCACCTAAACAGTTCAACCTCTAATAAAGGAAGTGAAGAGAGTATACCTTCTACTTTGACAGACAGGGTAATGCTGGCTCCATGCTTCACCTTCCTGTTGCTGTACCTCTCCAGGAAGCGTGGGGGCACCAGAGGCTCCTTTGGGTCTGTTCAACCAAACAGTCAATGATAAAAGATAGTGGTCAGTAGAATAAATACATGACCTTATAGGGAATATTAGGTTGTTATTTGGATGAATGTACCTTTCTTCTCTTCAGGGAATATCTCTCCTGGACCTGAAGAAAAAGGCAAATCGTCATTTTTGTTGAAATATAACGTGTACATAAACTAACCATAACACATAAGATTGGATCCTTGTATAATTCCTTTGTAGAATTGGTTGGAGTAAGAAATATAATCCATGTTCAAATTATAACCAAATTAACTAGCAAAATAAAAAGCAACTTTTTCTCGTGGATCACAAGGAAGGAGGACGAAGAGGCCAGAAACACCAATCGGAGTGACACAGACAGGAGGGGCACTATAATGTTATAGCCTGTGTAGAGGAACTGGTCACTAATGAAATATACACAGTGGGTACAATTTAGGTCACTCAAGAGGTAAGGCTCAGCTTGAGGGGATTCCAGGGATAAAAGGAAATACAAAGGATGCGAGAAAATTTGAACAACAAAGTAATAATGAGTGACCAGGCACTTTTGAAAGCACAGGTAGCACGGCCAAATATGTATAAAGGTAAGTAGGATGATGATATTCTTTGTCAGACTACGAGAACTCACCTCTTTATGTTGTACATTGCATTACATTAATTTATCAGACCATATGTTACCAGTTAACTGCATGGAGATAATAAAAGACTGATATACTCAGATCCTAGTAGTGTTATCTTTATTCTTCGGACCGAGTGAAACCACTCCAGAAGAAGAAACGTTTTAGCTAAAGTTTAAAGCTAATGAGCTAAGGCGAATCGGTAAATGTTTGAGGTGGCCATACCCAGAACTAGCAGCCTGGCAGAGGAGTATGCAGAGCCAGCAGCGTTGGTGATGTAGGCAGAGTACTCTCCGGTGTCCTCCCTGACCACATCCAGGACCTCCAGGCCATGTATGTCCCTCTCGGCCAGCACCAGGACCCTGCCCGAGGGCCTCAGAGGGTGGCCGTCCTTAAACCAGTAGACCCTGGGCTTGGGAAAGCCTATGATAGAAAGACAATTCAGGGAGGGGGTAATGTATTGGATGTAAGATCATGTAAACCTTCATAAGTTTTTTTACACAGTATAGCTGATCAAATATGATTTTTTTTTTTATTATATTCTTCATTTAATTTAGTTCCCTCATAAACAAATATATTACTGATGTTCAATATGAACATGGTTAGTTAGTATTATCAGGTGGACCGACCTTTGATTCTGAGCTGCATCTTAGCGATAGGCGAGCCTGGGCTCACGTGGATGTCATGGAGCTCGTCCACCACCTGAGGCAGCTGCTCATCCTCAGCCACGGACTCAAAGGCCTCAGTTTCCCTGCGCACAGAACACCAACCTCAGTGAAACAGAATTCAAAGCCTGAACTCCATGGTAAGATGCATGCCTGCGGATCTATAGCGAGCCCTGCGCATCCTCACCTGGACTGGTAGCCCTTGGCGCTGATGTAGGAGGAAGTTTCTGTGGCGTCGGCCGCGGTGTCGTAATCGGAGCTGCACGACACTGAGGGTGCAGAGGAAGAAAACGCAGTTCTTAAAACCTGCTTTATTCTGGTACATGGCTATCAGCAAAATATATGCATATACAGTATATTTTACATAGCATTTAGGAGCTTTGAGAACTGTTTTATAATGTGGAGGGCTTTTCAAATCAAATGTATTATGATTATTGTTATATGATAGAGAGCGTGTCTCTTGGTGTGCCTGTGTGCTGGGAGCTAGTGACGCGTGCTTCCAACTCACGGTCCACCCTGAGCTCGGCCTTGGTGGCGGCAATGCCGCTGCTGTTCTCGGCCGTGCAGCGGTAGACACCCATATCGGTGGGCAGCACGGTGGTGATGATGAGCTGGTGGCAGCCCTCCTGGTCCTCATTGATCATGTAGTGGTCGTTCTCCTCCAGCACCTTGCCGTCCTTGAACCAGCGCACGGCGGGCGGCGGCTTGCCGATCACCACGCAGTCGAAGCTGACTGGGTAACCGTCGGGGACGTCCTGGCTCTGGAGCTCCGTCAGGAAGACCGGGGCGGCTGAGGAACGCAGGACGACTAGTGAGACTGAATACAACGCTAAACTCAAACAATGGAAATAGTAACAGAGATAGACGTTGATCCCAGGGACATTAGTGATTGTAGTAAGTCCTTAATATGACAATGATAACAAAATCATGAAATGCACACAATAAAGTTTAATGATACTTTAGTGATACATGCAGGATGACAAAAGGAAGAAGGATTAAGTTGAAATTGGAAAAAGAATTTAAGAGAAAAGAAAGTATTTGATTGAAGTAAGTTGAATGATCAACAGTGGTATGTCTTTTTTAAGAGGGCAATATTGTTGCCAACATAGAACCACTGCACATTCAAACAATGAAAAAGGCCCATACAAAATTAAGAATTAACCAAATCAAACAAAAACAAAACAGATGGCAGTTAAGTAAACCACTAATAAAAGTGGACAATATAAAATGGTATGAACAAAACATGACATGAGGTAAGTATACTACAAAGAAGTGACAAAATATAAAACTGGTATGACAAGGCAAAACTATTTCAAACAGAAAGAGTTACAAACAATACTGACACATCACAACTTAACATGCTGCAGTAGAAAAGGTTGAATGCAGACAATGTTGTCATTGAACATTTATTAGACAGATACACACCTGTTTTAACTAATTTACAAAAGCATCCATAAATGAGTTAAATTGTAAGGATGAATATGGACAGGCAATTTACATTATAACAATATCAACTACTATTCTTTAAGTATAATCTCTTATGTATTCTACACGCATAATTATGCTAGAGTCCATAACATGATTATGCTACTTTGTTAAAAAACAAATAGTAAAAATATTATAAACAGGAAATAACAAATGCTTTAAGAGTTTTTCAACACACCCGTTCTATACACAATAGAAAAAAAGCCACTCTTGGGGTCATTCCTACCAGGAGCTCCAGTCAAGAAGGCAGGAGTCTGCCTCTCCTGTGTGGGCGTTTGGGAGCCGTCCTGCGTATAACTCATCTTCATGATGCGCAGCTCTACCTTGGGTGGCTCGGCGTCCAGGATGGTGGTCTCCACGGGGACCCCCTGAGCCGTGAACATCTCCTGGAACTTCCGTGACGCCACCTGGGCCTCGGCCCTCAAGTCGAACCGGATGTAAATGTAGCGGTCGTCCTCGCGGTACGACCTGGGGTCCGGGGCCCGTAGGTCCCCCTCCTCGGCGCTGAGGAAGGGCTCCTCCTCCACATCGGGCGGCAGGCGCGTTCGCAGCAACCGGCGGAGGCGCCTGCTGGCCTGCCGCAGCGACTCGTCTATCTCGCTGCCCGAGCTCTCCGGCTCGCTGTCGGCGCTGTAGCCCACGGTCAGCGGCCGGCGGCCTGACGCCTCCCTCTCGGTGCCCACCGTCACCTTGCCACTGTGGGAGGACACGCCAAACTTGTTGGTGATCTGGCAGGTGTACACGCCCGTGTCCTTGGTGGTGACCGCGGTGATGACCAGGGAGCAGGTGCCGTCGTTGTAGATGTCGATGTGGTGGTGCTTCCCGTCGGCCAGCGGTTCGCCGTCCTTCAGCCACACCACCTTGTCCGGCCTGCCCTCCGCCACACACTCAAGGTGGATGGTGCCGTTGGGCTCCATGGTCTGGTCCTTGAAGGCCTCCTTGAACACGGGCCGCATGTCCTTTCGGGCCTTGTAGCCCTTGAAGGCAGCCTGGATCTTGATGGCGGCCTCGAGGAGCTCCGGCTCGTCCTCCTTGGAGATCTCCATGGTCTCCTGCTTGACCACTTCCTTCTGGACCTCCGTCACCTGAACGGTTGCACTGGCAACCTCCGTTTGTCTCTGGAAATGGGCGTAGAACCTCTCGGTGGAAAGGGTCTCCTCATGACCAGCCACTGAGCTACTAGACTTGCTACTCTTCTTCAGGTAGGACACCAGAGACTGGGACTCGTCCTCAGAGCTGGCGCCAAGGTTGGGCTCCGGCTCCTTCTTTGGTTCCACCGCCTTCTCCTTTGCCGGCTCTTTGGTCTCCACCCTTTCCACTTTGTTCACCTCCTCTACCTGCTTTTTCGTTGGTTTGCCCTCACCTTTTTTTCCGTCCTCCTCTGGCAGCTCCGAGATGGAATCCAGGGTGGGCTCACGGCTCATGCGGCGCTTCTTGGCCAGGGCCTCCCACAGCTCGTGGACGTCACCCTCTGCAGCGGCCTCGGGGGGCAGGCTCGGCTGGCCCCCCTCCTCAGCGCCCTCAGCAGGCTCAGCCTGCTGGGGGTCAGCACCTACAATCGGGCATTACATGCAGCACTCAGTCAATGTCAGCCGTCAGACCTCACAGAGAGCACTCACCACAATAGGCGCCGCTCCCCAAGCGCTTTTTGATTGTGCTTTCGTTCGGAGGGGACGTACCTTTTAGGCCATGGTCGACGGAGGTCGCGACCTCGTCGAAGGACACGCCAGCGTGCGTTGTCGGGACGGCCCCCTCTAAGTCCTTGATAAGCACAACCTGAGTCTTCTCCTCGATGGCGAGCTGGGACTTGGCTTCGCTCTCCAGCTCCTTACTGTTTTTGAGAGAGAGAGCTGACTTCTCCTCTAGGGAGAGATTACCCTCCACATGTGCTACCTTACCCTCCTGGACTTCTGGGGAGGTCAGCAATTCAGTGACGGTCACTGGAGCCTCTGTGGGATAAAGACATAGATGCAGATGAGGCAAAGTGATGAAAGGTGTGCATAGTAATAATCAGTAATATAGATTGGCTTTGTTTGAAATGAGGCCTAACGCCAGTAATTACTATATTGTGCCATCTCAAATTGTAGATTACACAGGGGCATTACCTACATCTTTGGTTTAAAGTATGAAGGTTCAAACATAATGTCAAGGGTTTTAGCAGAACATCGCTCACCTAGCTGCACGGTCTGAGGTAGTTGGACAGGCTCTCCAGTACCGGCCCTGTTGATAGCCGCCACTCGGAACCTGTAGCCCTGGTTTGGAAGGAGGTTCTCGGCTACAAACTCTGTGTTACACACCGGCTCTGAGTGGCACGGCAGCCAGAGAGCGCTGTCGGCTAGCCTCATCTCCACCCGGTAGCCCAGCACAGGGCTCCCTCCGTCGTGGAGCGGGGTGAACCAGGAGAGGGTGGCAGCCTCTTTGGTCATACTGACCAGCTCTGGGTCCTCTGGGGGATCCGGAACAGCTTTGTAAGGAGAACAGGAGTTGGTTAGAAGACAACATGACAACATTTTTTAAAGAGAAATAGAGACATAAAATAAGACTTAAAGAAATGGGGGGGAAAGGGTTAGTCATTATTAGGCACTGACAAATTAGAAATGGAATAGACTACCAATTCCTAAAAATAACAAAAAAAAAGACGACAGGGTGAAAAAAACAGGACTAAAAGAATTGAATTCCTCTCCTGCCTAGCAGCTGCCTTTTGATCCTTTACCCACTACTTACTGATGATTGTGAGCTTAGCAATGGAGAGGGCATCCCTAGCAGCGAAGGTGATCTCCTGCTGGGGCAACAGGGGCGCCTTCCTCAACACCAGGCGGTAGGTGCAGCCGTCGGCCCGCATGGCCCACAGCTCGCTGGGCTTCAGCTCAGCGCCGTTGGCATACCAGGCCACCTCGGCAGAGGGCACTGGCTCCGTGAGCTCACAGGTGAACTCTACCTTCTCGCCCACCGCCGCCACCGTGTCCTCCAGGCCCTTCATTACATCCAACAGCCAGCCTGGGACATGGGAGGTATGTTCATTCGTTACACTTACTCTGTTCCCCTGTTGTTTTAACCACAACACCCCCCATAATAAGAGTGCTAAAACCGAAAATAATTACAATACATATCAAAAATAATCCCCATTTTAATTAAAAGTAATTTAAAGTAAAAAACACTTTTTTTACTGTAACTGTTAGCAAGAACAATACAGTTTTATTACTCATATATAACACAAAAAGAACAAATATAATCAATGTAACATTAATTGGGTGTGTCTGACCTTTGACAGTGAGCTGGGCGCTGGTAGACGCCGTGCCTGCTTGGAAGGTCACGGTGCAGCTGTCGACGACGTGCAGCTCCTTCAGCAGCAGCAGGTGGCGGCGGCCACTCTCAAACGACACGATCTCCGCCGTGGGCGACTCCTGCACGGGCTTGCCGTTGAGCAGCCAGCGGCAGTCTTTGGACTCGGGGCGAGAGAGGGCGCACTCAAACAGGGCCTCGCCACCGTCGATGGTGTCCAAGTCCTCCAGCCCCTGGACGATATCTATAGGCTTGGCTGTGAGGGACAAGATGATAAGGAGTCAAATACGGGATTTAGTGACTTTCAGTAGCAGAAGTCGTTGAGTAGATGAGATACAGGACAGAATGTGCCCTGAGGTAAAAGCGCTATCTTGAAGCTACAGATAACCCATCAGGATCATGGTCGCATTGCAGCTTTTCAAGTTTGTGTTGTAATTATCTCTCTTAAAATCTTTTCGTGATGTAAAGCAAGAAAAGGTGATGGTAAACAATTTCCGCACACATTTTCGATACCAGCCTACAGAAACTGCTGAGCACACACTCACATTACAGAGTTGCAAATGAACAGTCAAACAATGCCTTTGAATTTCCTTTTGCATAATACACCATGGATAGGACAGGGGGCACTGCCTTGTTTATGAGGCTCCTTCCACATGGAGAGAAGCTCACCTTCCACCTCCAGCGAGGCGACCACGCGGGTCCCCCCTGCCTCGCAGGCGTACGTGCCCCTGTCCTCGGTGGACACGCGGCTAATGAACAGGCGGGACACGTTCCAGTCCTGCTCCACTATCACCCTCTGGCCGTCGACGTCCAGTAGCCGCCCGTCTTTGCTCCACGAGGCCGTGACCGGCCGCGAGTACTGGCAGATGAACTCGGCCGACTGCTCCTCGCTCACCCGCAGGTCCTGCATCTCGCTCACCACTTCTACGGTGGGATCTGAGAGTTGAGGTCGGGGGTAGGGGGGTGTCAGAGTTTGGCTGTGTGACATAGTCTTAAGGACACGCACTGGACATGCCGCATGGGAGGTGGGCTTTGTAATTCCCATTGTACCTTGGAGTTGTGCTAGTTGTTTGTAGTTATCATTTGTGTATTTGGTTTTAAGAAACACATATGGTATGATTTACTAATCATGTTACCCAATTTCCGTTTGATGTGGGTGATCGGTATACTGTGGCATGTTCTTTAACTCCCAACCCCCGAAGAGGAGTTAAAAAGCCCAACATCTACGCCCAGTGGCAGCAGCGGGTAAGGAATGAGGAGGGGGGACAATGGCAGTGAGAAAGGCCATAGGCCACTTAGCTGACAAGTGTGGGAGTGTTAGAGAGGATATATAGCCTTTAGTGCTTTGCAGGCAAAGGGTGGGGTATGGCGGATGGAGGCGAGCATGAGGGTGAGTATGGTAGAAAGGCTGGCTTGGGTGATGGGTGGAGCAGCACTTCCCCTACTTGCTTCTGCGGTTGTTTATAACTATAACTTGTTTGCACCCCTTTCTAGATAACTGAAACACTGCCAAACCCAAACCTGGTCTGTGTATTAATTACTGTGCACTTAGTCTTCATCAGCAATAATTCGCCACTGATAGTCTTGTACAAACTCCTATCAGCTTGGGTAGTTGCATATTAACTTGTATGCATAGAACCACAGTATAATTCAAATACCTCAATTCCATTGTAGTACTTGAATTTGTGATTGAAAATGTATGGGGTAGGGTTGACAAAATTCACCAACAATTCTAGAGGTAAAATATTTGTTGGTGTGTAAGCTAGTGGCTAGTTTTACTGGAGTTGTGAATAGTGTTTGGATTTTCTTTTACATATCTGTATTATAACCATTTTTAAGGCATCAGAACACTATTCTCACCTTCTGAACTTTGATAACAGCTTGGTGGAGCTGCACTCAATTGTATGTTTTGGTCAGCAAAGCATACAGCATGTAACTTGTATATACATAGGCTCATGCATGGATAGCAACAACACAAGCTAGCCAAATAAACATATGAGCACTTATAAACTGTAAAATCATAGATACTTATAAGGGCATCATATAAATGATGAATTAACATATTCCTATCAAATTAAAACTAATTGTTCTAAATAAAGGAAGTGTGTGCCCTTTGTAAAGAAACTGCCGCATCACTAATATTAATGCCATCACGAGTGTTCGTGTTGTAACGACATTAAACACAACGCTAGAACTCTTAATGTTACAGAGTGAAATAAACAGACATGCCTTTCACTAAGAGCTTGGCCGTAGACACCACGTTGCCAGCCTTGAACTTGACCGTGCCAGAATCGTTTACATTCAGGTTCTTTAAGGTGAGCGTGTAGATGTGCCCATGGCTCAGCCCTATTTCACAGAAAGAGCCAGGCTCCAGGAGAGTACCGTCCAGCCACCACTGTGCCTCCCCAGTCACCTTGCCAGACAGCTGGCAGGAGAAAGTGGCCCACTCGCCCACAAAGATGTCGGTGGTCTGTAGACCACACACTACGAAGAGCTCTTTTACTGCAGAGTGAAACACACACACACACACACACATACAAGATTCTTCCCATGCATTCAAGCTAGTGTTGACTTTGTGACCTATTCCATCCATATTTTATTTTAATACAGTGTGGTTCCTTGAATTGAACTAGAATTTATTGCTAGGATTTAGTGGAACGTATCTAAAAGCCTAAAAAAAAATCTTAAAATGTGGAAATAAAATAATATTTGCAAACTAAAACTTAACATTACCTAATGCCTTATTTACAAATGAATATAATCCGAATTCACTACATAAAAGTGTGCAGGACCTTGGGCTTTAGATAGTCTTGACCTAAAATAACAACATGAGGAGGGGCTCTAAAATTTTGAGAGGGGTACCTTGAACCACCACAGAGGCCGTGGTGAGCTGGTCGCCTGCGTCGCACGTGTAGTAGCCGTTGTCCTCGGGCTCCAGGTCACGGATGCAGAGCTCGTACAGGCACTCGACCTGTTTCATCTCGTACTTCTTACCCGGCAGGAGGACCACCCCTCCCTTCCTCCACTCCACGAGGACGCCCGCCTTGGAGAGCTCACAGCGCAGGGTGACATCGTCACCCTCGATGGCCTTCTGGCTTTGCAGCTCCTTCTGGAAGAACGCTGGGGCACCTGGTGAATACAGACGAGGCAATTGGCAAGTCAGAGGCTGGGAAGGGAAGCTGCAGGCAAACACCCTTGAAGTAAGAAAGGATCAAAGATGGCATTGTCGATGATAGACTAGGTGCACGGTAGAGGTCAAGGGACAGGCAAGAGCAGTGCAGTGGTCGGGGATCATCCAATCCTATGTGGGTCCAGTCTTGAGCATGGTTTACAGTCTAGGATGGTCAGCATTGGGCTTTACCTTCCACAGTCAAGGAGACGTGGCACTGATCATCTCCTGTGTCACAGGAGTAAGGCCCAGAGTCTTCGGGCGAAAGGTTGTGGATGCGGAGCTGGTGGAGCGCCCCGGTCTTCCGCAGGTCGTACTTAGGCCCTGCTGCGACGGCCACGCCGTCTCTGCTCCAAGTGACTGCGGCCTTGGGGTCGGAGACGGTGCAGGACAGGGTGACACTCTCCCCCTCCAGGGCCACCGTGTCGTGTGGCTTCTCAAGGATTAGCACTGCAGATACACGGAGAGCTCAAGCTCAGAGCAAATGTCTCGGCATGTCGTATATACTGCTTGGCTCTATTTCAATGGCTCTAGGATTTAGGGATCTGGTGACTCACCAATGGCTAAAGTAAAGTTAACTTTCACAAGCTAAAGATCCATGAAAAGGCTAGTAAAAAGGCCTGGCTTGCTAACATTTCCACAAGCAAATGAAAATGCATTTATATTTTTATACTTCAAATATGTTCTTTGTTTACAATCTACTTTGTTGTAATTTATATTACTGAAAGGTATATTTGAAGCACACAATGCAATCTTGCCAAACTGTAGTAACAGTAAACAATATTCATAAATATAAATATAACTTCCTTCAAATGGATATTAGTGAAGATACTGTCTACACTATAGCTTTTGTCGTCAAATGTGCATAATGGAATCAATGGCAAGACAAGTCTATGGGAGGTTAGAATGGAATGGATAATGGATGGGCAGTGCAGATGAGAGGTAACAGTTTTCCAGTGCAAAGTGCAAAGGCAAAGCAGTTTGATGGAGGGTGGAAAATGGGTGGACTTATCAAGTATTAGTGAGAGCACGCCATCTCCATTACCTTTGGGTTTCTCCTCCACCAGAAGACAAGCCACACTCTTCTCATTGCCCACTACAAAGGCAACATCTCCAGACTCCTCGGAGGTGACCATCTTCAGGGCCAGGCGATGCACTCTGCCCTGGCAGCTCATCTCATTCAGGTCATTGTTCTGGAGGTGGTTATCTCCCAACCACCAATCCCCATTGGTTACCCCTGCCTGAGATAATTCCACCTCAAATACCGCGTCCTGGCCAGTGATCACCGTCATGTCACAGAGTTCCCGGGTGATTCGCACACACTCTGGGGGCAGGATGGGATGATGAGAGGTATGAAAACGCAAATGATCTGACCGTGGTTCCCCTTCAGGTAAAAGTGAAACGATCACAGCTGAGTGTGTCACAAGCATGAGCTAAAGAAGAGGGAAGCCTGTGCTCTGGGGAGTTCGTTAATGGCATCTGTTTGCGCTTCAATCGTAAAAGAAATTCCAAACCATCTACGTTTTGTCATGTAATGCAGCAACATTACTGCAATGCTCTAAAACAACATGTTTTAAATGTACTTCAAAAAATGAGCTAGCATGACTGTCACACATTAAAAACATATATATCCCAAAAACAATAAAACCATTTTAATGATCCATCACTAAATCATCAAGGTCAATACTTTTACTGTTAACACAACACAATCCAAGAAAACGATCCAGAGCAGCATTTACCTTTTACAGTCAGCGTGGCAGTGCTCTGCTTATCTCCAGTATCACAGGTGTACTCTCCGGCATCCTCCACTTTCAGCTTGTTCACCACCAGGGTGTAGGTGGAACCTGTGTGCTCCAGGGAGTACTTCTCCCCCTGGGTGAGCAACAGGGAGCCCTTCCTCCAGGTCACGCGGCCGTCAGGGCTGGATGTTTCACAGGATAGGGTTGCATCACCTCCCTCTACCGCCTCTTGGTTCTCCAGCTCCTTCTTGAACTCCACATGAGCCACTGCCAGGACACAGCCAGGTAAACACACCGCGACAAGGTTCGGACTTATCAGTTAGGTCAAAATAATTGGACACGGACAACATGCATATTGGAGCTTCATAGCACACGATAAGAGAATATATCTTGAAATAAAACAAATCATTTTGGTCAATAATCCATACTTACATCTTCACTTTCCTAAAATCATCAAGTAGCATGAAGAATGTGTGCAATATTGCTAAATGTCAACAATTAACCAATCAAATGGAACTTAGTGAAAGCCAGACTGAGCGTCATTCATTGTTTCACAATATCAAACACGCAGTCTATTTGTACAGGCAACAAGTACTGTAACATTTAGTACACATACAAAACATTATGGTTCCCTTGAAGAACATGAATTTTAGAAATGAACAGAATGGTATATTGTATGCTGTAATAAATTATGAAACACAACAAATAAGCACTATAGGGCAAAAACAGACTAAATAGACAAATTCAGACAAAATAAACTATATTTAGTAGATTGACTCACAGCAATGATTGACTCACTTTATCTGTCAAGCACTGAACTGTGAACATTCAAGAGATGCAATGCAATATCCTATGCATTCAACATAGAATGTACACCTATTGTTCTTATGTTACCAGTCTGATGAATACAGTGTACCAAGTGACAACATATCCATTGTACTACTACCACAATATGCTGGCGATATTTATTCATATACTGGTGAACAAAAAGGATCAGTAAGAAAAGACGCAAATCGATCTTGGGTTAGCAAGAAGGTAGATTCATAGAATATGAAAATTATATAGAAATACGTAAAACAAATACTGTTAAAATTAGATGAAGGAAATAATGAAAGTGCAAACAAAGCGAAAAGTGTATGAAAAGTGGGCCCATCAAAAGCACTTTACTTCTGGGATACTTCATGTGTTTACACCTCCCACAAAACAGATGAAAAGAGAAGACAGGTTTGAAATGGTAAGCATCGTACACCTTGACGTCGGTAGTAATTCATCACAAAAGGAGAAGGTTAACGAACGTAACGTGAAAAGACGCGAACATAGTGAAGACATTTGACCTACCTCTGACCGTCAGACTAGCAGTGGATGTGTGGTTACCCACAGTGAAGGTGACGGTGCCGGAGTCAGCTTTGGTGACCCCCCTGAGGGTGAGGTTGTGCACCTGGCCCTCGGCCCGCATCACATTCATCTCATTGTTTTGCAGCGGGACGTCCTGGAGCTTCCACAGGGCCAGCGGTGCCTCCTGGTGAGACACCACGCACTCAAAGTGGACGTCATCGCCCTCGTGCACCACGCAGCTTTCCAAGAACTTCACAATATTGACCTCCACCTCTGTTTGATAAAGTCGTTTATGCAGTGGAGTTATTTGTCTGTCTATTTTCTTAGTAAAAGAAAGTCATGTGAGTCTGGCTACTCTGATGTTACTGTGAAGATTGTTAAGAAACGTGACACGAAAGAGGGAAAAGCAGACACCCATAGTGCAACATGGATACAAAATGTGAATCGGGTAAAATTGCAGGGCAATTTTTTCGCTTGAGATAGAACATAACAATGAGAGAGACTAAATCGAGTGAAATGGTAATAGATTCCATACAAATATGAGAATATTTCAATGCGGCCCAGGTGGTGTCAGGGACACCCCAAAAGTGCAGACAAAATTAAAATAATTACGTTTGAAGGAAGCACAAGACTTCAAAGATATTATGATGCAATGAGTGCTTGAAGGAATGGAAAGATAAAAACCCTGTGATAAATTAGTATTGTGGGAGTCAGTCAGGTGGGAAAGCAATAGGACAACCAGGAGTGAAGTTAGAATACAGTGGGATCCAGGACAGACGAGAGGATTAATTAAGGGGAATGACTGGGGAAAGCATTGAGGAAGTGTCTCCCATACAGAATCCCTACCCTGCACAGTGAGAATGGTCGAGGTCTTTTGGCTTCCTGTGTCACAGGAGTACTCTCCGGCATCAGCGCTCTGCAGTTTGTAGATGACCAGCTCTACAACTACCCCTTCTTGTTTGAGGTGGTACTTGTTGCTAGACTCCAGGACTCTGCCCCCATGCCGCCACACCACACTGGCCCCCGGTTTAGATGTCTGGCACCGGAGTGTGGCGGTCTCCCCCACCGCTACCTCTTGGCTCTCCAGCTGGGTCTCGAAAAAGACGGGCAGGGCTGTGGGCAGCAGAACAAGAGGAAGGAGTGGGAGATGTCAGCAGGCAAAACGGCTTCACTGGAAAACGATCAGTACAGTTAAATGTACTGCTTTCACGCGGCATACCCTTCAATGCGAGATATGCACTACTTTGGGCGTGCCCACTGTCACAGCTGTAGCTACCCGAGTCTTCAGGGTCTGTGCTGTGGATAACTAGCGTGGCACTGGCTCCTTCCTGGCTTATCTCATACTTTGCACAGGGACAAAGACTGACTTCTCCTTTCCTCCATTCCACAGTGAGCCCAGGTTTAGAGAGCTCACAGTGCAGGGTAACACTATCACCCTCCTCAGCCTCTTGGCTCTCAAGCGCTTTAGTGAATGTGACTGGAAGAGCTGATGAATGAAAACACCAACACATTGTAAAGTACTGTACACTAATGATCCATTGATCTTATGGTGAAATTGCAAAGTCAATTCAACATTGGTATGGATCAACTGAGTTGGAAGGCTACAGGCCGTGAAATACATGGACAAAATCTACCTCATGTCTAATCTTGAATGTTATTGCCTTTCATCACAAAAGGACACAAAAGGAGTTGGTGAGACAGAAATCTGAGGAAAAGTGTGTCAATGAGCAAGATGAAGGACGGAACTGCGGAAAATGTCTTCATCCTACCATTTATTTTAAGAAAGGCAAAACCTTCCAAATCTTCAGTGCTACAAGAGTAGGTCCCTGTGTCTTCGAGCTCCAAATCAAAGATCTGCAGTCCAACAAGGCATCCAGTTCCTTTCATTTGGTACTTGTCCCCTGACTCCAGCACCTGCGTCCACTTCCTCCATTCCACCGGGACCCCAGGTTTAGAGAGCTCACAGTGCAGGGTAACACTACCACCCTCCTCAGCCTCCTGACTGCCCAATTCTTTAGTAAAGGTCACGGGGGTAACTAAGTAGAGTAAAGATACGGTTAGAGAAGCATCAATCATTGTTTGTTTTGACGCTTCAAAGTTCTCTATACCTGCAGGTTTCAGCCTTGCATGTCGCACATTCGCTAGTAATTGGCTTTGTAATGCACCTACGAGTGCATATGGCTAGCAACACCATTGTTATTATAGCACATGGACAGATGTGCTTAGGTACACCCCCCCCCCCCCCCACACACACACACATACATAGGTGTACACAAAATCCACACAGACACAGTTACAGAGGTGTAAAAACTAACACACAAAAACACCAGCACACACACTGTAATATTTTGCAAAAAGAGGACCAGATAGATTTAGCTTGGCAAAAGTAGCATCAGCATCTGTCTTACAGCACATTAGAAACAACCCATACATTTGATTTCCTACCATTGGACCCCTCCACATCTTTCTTTTCATCCTTCTGAGTTTCTGGTTTAGGAGCAGTAGAAGCTATAGACGAATCAAAAACTACAATCAGAGCAAATAGTATTATGGCAGAGGGCAAGACGTTTTTTTCAAAATAGACGACCAAGCCAGTGTATTGACCTCCAGCCTATAAACACATAAAGTGCACAAAAGCCAGCCTACAACAAGCACATCTGGCTTAACTCAGACAAATGGCTAGTCAGAAAAATATTTGCCATCTGCATCAATCTTACTGGCATGAGCTGTGTTCAGCTTAATTATGTTATTATCCAAATGCAATATTGTAGCAGGCCTTAAAACATTGCATAGTTTTACAAAAAATGCCAGACACCAAAAACATACACTGAAGTGTAGGAAAACAATAACACTAAGACATTGCATGATAATAATATTCACAGCCCGGTAAGCCAGAGAAGCACAGCAATATATACAGGAGAGCAAAAGCTTTGCTTTATTTTGAAGCAGGTCTTTGCTTTATACATTTCACTGTTTCAGTACTCTGCTCCTTGGCTTCCTGTGGAGCAGCTTTAGTGGCACTAGTCACCATAGCTGTAATACATTATTTTAAGGGCGTTTTATTGTCAGCAAACAAAACCTACTAATCACGCATCAGCACACAATTTTAACACTCCTTTGGCCTCTGTTTGGCCTAACCCAAGCTTATGTTTTTGAGGTGTGCGAGTTTAAGGCAAAACTATACTGGTTCACAGACAAATTTTATTTAACCTTTTCATCCAAATGCAGAATTTATTCAACAGCTTACACCCATGTAACGCAACACAAAACATGATAGGTTTAACGTTTATCAACAAAAGCGGTAAAAAACTTCCAGGCGGTTATATTACTTTAAACAAGTACATACCCAGACTATGCTGAGAAATAAAGCATAGAAAACTTGGCCATTTCGTGACACAAATACGCTGTAAAACCCAATATCTTCTACACTATAACGCAGCAAGCTATAAATGTAGAAGATTAAATAAGCCAATCAGACAGGAAAGCAGGAGCAAAGCATGTCAACCTCCATACCTTCGGCTGATGTTTGGGTGTTCTGGGTGGAAGCTACTGGAGGAGCGGATGGCTTTACTGCTGTGACAAAACACAATTTGTCAACCATTTGGAGAGTATCAGGTACATTACACAACCTCACAACAACTCCAAAGAACCATGTGACCATGCACACAGTCTTTCCCTACCTTTCTCTGCTTCTTCGAGCTCTTGAGTTTGCAGCTCCAGTGCAGAGGTCATTGCAGTAGTCTGATTATTCACAGCTATGGTACATTAATCAATGTGATTTGTTTAAAGAATAAAACGAATGGGATCCAGTGCATCCAATGCCATATGCCACCCGAAGCAAAACAAGCCAAGACCATCAAAGACAGAACTTATGATAAACAATGGAGGCCAAAAAACTATTATAAAAAACAAAGACATCCACCTTAAACTTTGTGGAACTAAATATTTACAGCGGGCTGTGTATACCTATAACAGGTATACAGGACCAACAATAAGTTGTAAGCATGTATGATTGACCTATGATCAGTCATTCAAAGAGCATTGAATCTGAAAGCATAACAAAACGGCACAAAGCATACATAATACAATAAGCCAAATTAGATTTCTGTCACTTCCCCTACATTTCACTGCTGCTTTGGTGCTACAAAATAGACATGGTGGTTTACATGAACGTTCCAAACTAGTGAATAGACCAGGTGTAAAACACCTATTTTCATCTGGATAATTAATACTCGCTGACTAAAAGACAAGACACTGATTGGTTAACTGTAATGTAATCGGGTTTTTTTCGTAAGCTGGTGGAGCTGGAACACACTATAATAGAACTTCAACTCCACACCCTATATTGAGCATCCCTGCCAACAGCCATAACAATCATGCAAGCATAGCTCCCATAGTTTTCCCTTACCTTCCTTACTCTTTTTAGTTTTCTGATTTAGGAGATATTTATCGGGTTTCATCCCAGTTGGATCCATCCCATCTGTTATACAATATTTAAAATAAGATCAGTCCCACAAATGATAACAGATCTATAAGTATGCCATACAAACAACACCAGCCAACAAAAGAAAGCGACTGACGGACCAAAAGCTATTTAGCCAAATAAATGTGTCCAAGTTTGAGAACATCCGAAAACAACAACAAAGATCCAGTCAATATAAAAGCAACATAATTTATATATATTTGTCATAAAAAACATTAAAACACAAGAGTGGCATGAAAAGGTATGACTGCAAGGAAAAATACTGTCAACAGAAAACGTGGCGATTTTAGAGTAAATAGTGTGGCGACAGAAGCAAAAAAAGTCTAGACAGACAGACAGATAGACAGACAGACAGACAGAGACCAACACATATCACAACCAAACTGCAAAACATCTATTTTCGCCAACATCTAACCTCCTACTATTTCCTTGGTATCGTGCTCAGGTTCCTTTTGGCCAGCTGAAAGAGATGTTTTCTTCTCAGCTGCGACAGAAAATAGACTATTGGTATCCTCAACCACCTCATCAACTAATGTTTAGGGGATGTAGTGGGCAGCAGCAAACACCGTCCATAAAGCATGGCTTCAGTAGTCGTTCCCTACCTTCAAGAGACGTTTTAGAATCCAATGTCTGGGGCTGCTGACTGGCGCTCACAGCAGTAGTTAAAGACACAGCTGAGGTACACATTTAAAGATAATATCAGGCCCACAACTATAAACTAGGCTAACAGAAATTATGAAATACTTTACGTTGAGCAATGTAGCACACAAAACGTGGCATCTCAATAATAGAATAGATATAATTAAAATGTTTTCCTGCTTGGCAACCAACATGATGGGAAACAGATTCAAGGGACTTGAAACATTCAAATGAGTCATCATGGAAATATAATTACACTGAATGCAAAGAATAAACATTTAAGCAGGCAGACATTATATGACAATAACACTTACAAAAGCCTTCTTTAGCCCAGAAGCAACTTCATATTTTCAGCAACAAATACACATTTTTGTACTGGTGGATGCCCATGACATTGAGACCAAATAAAGCCATTCGTAGCCTTAAACAGAAGCATCATCATTATTTCAATAACAACAGCATAAAGTAAATGAACTATACCCTTCAGGATTGACTGCTGGGTGAACCTAATAGAATAACTTCAACTCCACACCATAAAGTGAGCATCCCTGCCAACAGCCATAACAAACATGCAAGCACTGCACCTGTAGTCTCCCCCTACCTTCTTCACTCTTTTTAGTCTCCTCATTTAGGAGACACTTATCGAGTGTCATCCCAGTTGGAGCCATCCCACCTGTTATAAAATATTTAAAATTAGATCAGTTTCACAAATTTAAAGATTGATATTAAAGACTCTACACATGGGCCATATAAACACCAGCAGCCAACAAAAGAAAGCGACGGACGGACCAAAAGCTATTTTGCCAAATAAATGCGTGTCCATGCTTACAACAATGAGCATACGAAAACAACAAAAAAGATCCAACCTATATAAAAGCAACATAATTTCTATATGATTGTCAAAACAAAACATTAAACCACAAGAATGGCAACAGAATATGTGGTACTGCAAGGAAAAATACTGTCAACAGAGAACGCAACAGTTCTAGATAAAAAATTGTGTGGTGACAGAAACAGCTATACAGTGCAGACAGACAGATGGACGGACAGACGGAAAGACAGACAGAAATACTAATCAATCTGGAAGGGACCAACATATATCACACCAAGACTGCAAAACATCTATTTTCCGCCAACATCTAACCTCCTACTACTTCTTTGGTCTCTTGCTCAGGTTCCTTCTGGCCAGCTGAAAGAGCTCTTTTCTTCTCAGCTGTGACAGAAAATAGACCATTGGTAACCTCAACTACTTAATCAACTAGTGTGCTTAGAGGATGTAGTAGGCAGCAGCAAACACCATCCATAAGCATGGCTTCGGTAGTCGTTTCCTACCTTCAAGAGACGTTTTAGAATCCAGTGTCTGGGGCTGCTGACTGGCGCTCACTGCAGTAGTTAAAGTCTTCACAGCTGAGATACACATTTTCAGATAATATTAGGCCCACAACCATAAACTACGCTAATGGAAATCATTAAATTCTTAAAGTTGAGCAATATAGCACACAAAAAGTGGCATCTCAATAATAGAATAGATATAATTAAAATATTTTCCTGCTTGGCAACCAACATGGCAACCAACATGATGAGAAACAGATTCAAGGGACTTGAAACATTCAAATGAGTCATCATTGAAATATAATTACACTGAATGCAAAGAATAAACATTTAAGCAGGCAGACATTATATGACAATAACACTTACAAAAGCCTTCTTTAGCCCAGAAGCAACTTCATATTTTCAGCAACAAATACACATGTTTGTACTGGTGGAAGCCCATGACATTAAGACCAAATAAAGCCCCTTGTAGCGTTACGCAGAAGCATCATCGTTCTTTCAATAACAACAGCATAAAGTAAATGAACTGGACCCTTTAGGCTTGACTGATGGGAAACATAATCAAACAACCTCAACTCCCCTCCCTATATTGAGCATCCCTGCCAGCACCCATAACAAACATGCAAGCACTGCACCTGTAGTCTCCCCCTACCTTCTTCACTCTTTTTAGTCTCCTGATTTAGGAGACACTTAACGAGTGTCATCCCAGTTTGATCCATCCCATCTGTGATAAAATATTTAAAATAAGATCAGTTTCACAAATTTAAAGATTAATGACTGCACATGGGCCATGTAAGCACCACCAGCCAACAAAAGAAAGCGACTGACGGACCAAAAGCTATTTAGCCAAATAAATGTGTGTGCCCATGCTTAAAACAATGAACATACGAAAACAAAACAAAAAAGATCCAATCTATATAAAAGCAACATCCTTTCTATTTGATTGTCAAAACAACACATTACAGCACAATAGTGGCAACGGAATATGTGGTACTGCAAGAAAAAAGAATGGAAACAGAGAACATAACGATTCTAGATGAAATAGAGTGTGGTGACAGAAACTATACTACAGTCTAGACAGAGACAGATAGACAGACAGACAGACAAAAATGCCAATCAATCCTTAAGGGACCAACACATATCACAACCAGACTGTAAAACATCTATTTTCTGCCAACATCTAACCTCCTACTACTTCCTTGGTCGCGTGCTCAGGTTCCTTTTGGCCAGCTGAAGGAGCTGTTTTCTTCTCAGCTGCGACAGAAAATGGACTATTGGTAACCTCAACCACCTCATCAACTAGTGTTCTAGAGGATGTAGTAGGCAGCAGGAAACACCATCCATAAAGCATGGCTTCAGTAGTCGTTCCCTACCTTCAAGAGACGTTTTAGAATCAAGTGTCTGGGGCTGCTGACTGGCGCTCACTGCAGTAGTTAAAGACTTCACAGCTGAGGTACACATTTCAGATCATATCAGGCCTACAACCATGAACTAGGCAAATTGAAATTATGAAATACTTTACGTTGAGCAAAACAGCACACAAAAAGTGGAATCCCAGTAATAGAAAACACATAATTTTGAATTTTTTCCTGCTAACAAATAACATATGAAGGGCAACCAAACAAGATGAGAAACAGATTAAAGGGACTTGAAGCATTCAAATGAGTCATTGTGGAAATATAATTACATTGAATGCAAAGAATAAAAATTTAAGTAGGCAGACATTATATGACAATAAAACTTACATAAGCCTTCTTTAGCCCAGAAGCAACTTCATATTTTCAGCAACAAATACATGTTTTTGTACTGGTGGAAGCCCATGACATTGAGACCAAATAAAGGCATTCGTAGCCTTAAACAGAAGCATCATCATTCTTTCAATAACAACAGCATAAAGTAAATTAACTGTACCCTTCAGGATTGACTGTTGAACCTAATGAAATAACTTCAACTCCACACCCTATATTAAGCATCCCTGCCAACAGCCATAACAAACATGCAAGCACTGCACCTGTAGTCTCCCCCTACCTTCTTCACTCTTTTTAGTCTCCTGATTTAGGAGACACTTATCGGATGTCATCCCAGTTGGAGCCATCCCACCTGTTATAAAATATTTAAAATAAGATCAGTTTCACAAATTTAAAGATGAATGACTCTGCACATGGGCCATATAAACACCAGCAGCCAACAAAAGAAAGCGACAGACGGACCAAAAGCTATTTCGCCAAATAAATGTGTCCATGCCTAAAACAATGAACATACGAAAACAGCAAAAAAGATCCAACCTACAGTTAGGCCCAAAAATATTTGGACAGTGACACAATCTTCATGATTTGGGCTCTGCATGCCACCACATTGGATTTGAAATGAAACAACTACAACGGAATTGAAGTGCAGACTTTAAGGTTTAATTCAAGGGGTTGAACAAAAATATATGATTAAACATGTAGGAATTGTAGCTATTTTTATACAAACGCTCCTCATTTCAGGGGCTCAAAAGTAATTGGACAAATAAACATAACCCCAAGTAAAATGTTACTTTTCAATATTTTGTTGAGAATCCTTTGCAGGCAATGACTGCCTGAAGTCTGGAACCCATGGACATCACCAAACGCTGGGTTTCCTCCTTTGTGATGCTTTGCCAGGCCTTTACTGCAGCGGTCTTCAGTTGTTGCTTGTTTGTGGGTCTTTCTGCCTTAAGTTTTGTCTTGAGCAAGTGAAATGCATGCTCGATTGGGTTGAGATCTGGTGATTGACTCGGCCATTGCAGAATATTCCACTTCTTTGCTTTAAAAAACTCCTGGGTTGCTTTTGCAGTATGTTTTGGGTCATTATCCATCTGTACTGTGAAGCGCCGTCCAATCAACTTTGCTGCATTTGGCTGAATCTGAGCAGAAAGAATATCCCTATACACTTCAGAATTCATCCGGCTGCTTCTGTCTTCTGTCACATCATCAATAAACACAAGTGACCCAGTGCCATTGGAAGCCATGCATGCCCATGCCATCACACTGCCTCCACCATGTTTTACAGAAGATGTGGTGTGCTTTGGATCATGAGCTGTTCCAATTCTCCTCCAAACTTTCTTCTTCCCATCATTCTGGTACAGGTTGATCTTAGTCTCATCTGTCCAAAGAATGCTGTTCCAGAACTGGGTTGGCTTCTTCAGGTGTTTTTTGGCAAAGTCAATTCTGGCCTTTCTATTTTTGAGGCTGATTAATGGTTTGCACCTTGTGGTGAATCCTTTGTATTTACTCTCATGAAGTCTTCTCTTTATGGTAGACTTAGATACTGATACACCTACTTCCTGGAGAGTGTTCTTCACTTGAGTGGATGTTGTGAAGGGGTTTTTCTTCACCATGGAAAGGATTCTGCGATCATCCACCACTGTTGTCTTCCGTGGACGTCCAGGCCTTTTTGAGTTCCCAAGCTCACCAGTGCACTCTCTTTTTCTCAGAATGTACCAAACTGTTGATTTGGCCACTCCTAACATTTCTGCTATCTCTCTGATGGATTTCTTCTTTTTTTTCAGCCTCAGGATGGTCTGTTTCACCTCCATTGAGAGCTCCTTTGACCGCATGTTGTGTGTTCACAGCAACAGCTTCCAAATGCAAACGCCACACCTGGAATCAACTCCAGACCTTTTAACTGCTTAATTGATGACAGGTTAATGAGGGAAGAGCCCATGCAGCGTTGTTATTTTTTTTTGCAGCCTTCTGAGTCAATTGTCCAATTACTTTTGGTCCCTTGAAAAAGAGGCGGCTACGTATTAAGGAGCTGTAATTCCTAAACCCTTGCTCCAATTTGGATGTGAATACTCTCAAATTACAGCTGAGAGTCTGCACTTTAAGCCCATATTGATTATATAATTGTATCCTGAATATGTTTTCGTAAACAGCTAAAATAACAAAACTTGTGTCACTGTCCAAATATTTTTGGCCCTAACTGTATATAAAAGCACAGTATAATTTCTGTTCATCATTTCATTTGTCAAAACAAAACATTAAAACATAAGTATGGCAACAGAATATGTGCTACTGCACGGAAAAAATACTGTCAACAGAGAACATAACAATTCTAGATTAACAATAGTGTGGTGACAAAAACAGCTATACAGTCCTGAAAGACATCCAGACAGACAGACAGACAGACAGAAATACTAATCAGTCTGGAAGGGACCAACATATATCACACCAAGACTGCAAAACATCTATTTTCCGCCAACATCTAACCTCCTACTACTTCTTTGGTCTCTCGCTCAGGTTCCTTTTGGCCAGCTGAAGGAGCTGTTTTATTTTCAGCTGTGACAGAAAATAGACCATTGGTAACTTCAACTACTTAATCAACTAGTGTGCTTAGAGGATGCAGTAGGCAGCAGCAAACACCATCCATAAGCATGGCTTCGGTAGTCGTTTCCTACCTTCAAGAGACATTTTAGAATCCAGTGTCTGGGGCTGCTGACTGGCGCTCACTGCAGTAGTTAAAGTCTTCACAGCTGAGATACACATTTTCAGATAATATCAGGCCCACAACCATAAACTACGCTAATGAAAATTATGAAATACTTTACGTTGAGCAATATAGCACACAAAACGTGGCATCTCAATAATAGAATAGATATAATTAAAATGTTTTACTGCTTGACAACCAACATGGCAACCAACATGATGGGAAACAGATTCAAGGGACTTGAAACATTCAAATGAGTCATCATGCAAATATAATTACACTGAATGCAAAGAATAAACATTGAAGCAGGCAGACATTATATGACAATAACACTTACAAAAGCCTTCTTTAGCCCAGAAGCAACTTCATATTTTCAGCAACAAATACAAATGTTTGTACTGGTGGAAGTCCATGACATAAAATAAAGCCCCTTGTAGCGTTACGCAGAAGCATCATCGTTCTTTCAATAACAACAGCATAAAGTAAATGAACTGTACCCTTTAGGCTTGACTGATGGGGGAACATAATCAAACAACTTCAACTCCACTCCCTATATTGACCATCCCTGCCAATAGCCATAACAAACATGCAAGCACTGCACCTGTAGTCTCCCCCTACCTTATTCACTCTTTTTAGTCTCCTGATTTAGGAGATACTTATAAGATATCATCCCAGTTTGATCCATCCCAATAGTGATAAAATATTTTAAATGAGATCAGTCTCACAAATTTAAAGATGAATGACTCTGCACATGGGCCATATAAACAGCACCAGCAGCCTACAAAAGAAAGTGACTGACAGACCAAAAGCTATTTAGCCAAATAAATGTGTGCCCATGCTTAAAACAATGAACATACGAAAACAACAAAAACATCCAACCTATATAAAAGCAACATCCTTTCAATATGATTGTCAAAACAAAACATTAAAACATAAAAGTGGCAACAGAATATGTGGTACTGCAAGGAAAAATACTGTCAACAGAGAACGTAACGATTCTAGATTAAAAATAGTGTGGTGAAAGAAACAGCTATACAGTCCAGACGGACGGACGGACGGACGGACATACAGACAGAAATGCCAATCAATCTTTAGGGGATCAACATATATCACGACCAGACTGCAAAACATTTATTTTTCCGCCAACATCTAACCTCCTACTACTTCTTTGGTCTCTCGCTCAGGTTCCTTTTGGCCAGCTGAAGGAGATGTTTTCTTCTCAGCTGTGACAGAAAAAAGGCTAATGTAACCTCATCTACTTCATCAACTAGTGTTCTAGAGGTTATAGTAGGCAGCAGCAAACACCGTCCATAAAGCATGGCTTCAGTAGTCGTTCCCTACCTTCAAGAGACATTTTAGAAGCCAGTGTCTGGGGCTGTTGACTGGCGCTCACTGCAGTAGTTAAAGTCTTCACAGCTGAGGTACACATTTTCAGATAATATCAGACCCACAACCATAAACTAGGATAATTGAAATGATGAAATATTTTATGTTGAGCAATATAACGCTCAATTAATGTAATCTCAATCAAAGAAGAGATTCAGAATGTTTTCCTGCTACAAATACAATATGAAAGACAAAATGGTATACTATATACTGCATGCAAAGAATAAACATTTTAAAAGGTGAACAGCACACAACAAACACCACTTACAAAAAAGGAAGCCATCCTTAGCCAGGTGCAACATAATATTTTCAGCACCAACAACTAATAAAAATGTTCACATGTGGAAACACACGGAATTAACAGAGAAAGACCAAAGAAAGCCGTTCACATCCTGACCAAGCACCATCATTGTTTCAGCAACAACTGGACATTAAAAAACATGGCTTACAAACAGAACGCTGCATGCCACCATATACAGTGAGATGTCTGAGCAGACAAGCACTGATAGAGTAGGCAGACAAACAACATGAAATGAACGAGGGAGAGCAATGCATTGAGCACAAAACAGAAAATAAAACCAATTGGTGAACTAAATCTGCTCCTTTTCCATGCCTTTTGCTGCCTCTTTAGACTCTTCCTTTTTGGCAACTGGAATGAGTTTCGCGGCAGTAAAAAACATTTATGATAAAAATCAAAGTACCTAGTTTCATACTGTTAGCATCCAAACATGCATTACAAGTACAATTGCTAACAGAATGACTGCCTGCAGCTCAGAATCAAAGCAAGTCTTTAAAAACACTGGTAATGGAGCATTTAGATATTAAGTAAGATAATAAAGTGAATCAGTTCAGTACTTTGTGGAGTGCACAACCAAATACATCAGATTCCAAGGAATTTGTCAGACAACCAGCAAACAGAATAAACGTTTGTACATAAGTGCCGTGGCTCAAAAAATAGACCGACTGTAGATGAAGCTAAAATAAGAACATATGGGCCAAAAAACCAGCACAACAACCACTATCACAGCAATCATTATGTGGCTTCAAATAGCAGTAAGAAGCACAACATGTTCTGCTTTTACATCCCTTTTGGTCACCGCTTACTTAAAACTTCAGCTTGAAGTTTTCTAGCCTTCTAGGGACAAGCCAAAGTATATTTGGTGTTTCCTGATTTTCCGCACAGATATATGCTTGGGCTAATGAAACGAGACAACATGGTGGAAACAAGACACACCAACAACCTGACAAGACAATATGCACAATAAAATGGCACAATTTAGCACAAATATAACAGAAACGTCAGCCTTCACCAAAGGAACTAAATCCAACCTCACAAGACGTTTAACTAAACTAAATAACAAAACTTAAAAGAAACACTGTAATGGGTCATCATCAAACTAATCTCTTAAATTTGAACAGTCTGTGCTGATCCTCTTCATAACTATGACCAGAATAATTATTATACTGGATTACAATAAACACTGTAGTTAGTAAGTAGTTGAAAGCGCAGATATTATCATCATACCCTTTATTTTGAGGCTAGCTGTGGTCTTCTGGTCTCCAAATACACAGCTGTATTCTCCACTGTCTTCTGGCAATACTTTGTTGATCAGAAGCTCGCTGACAGAAGCTTTCTGCTTCATCTGATACTTCTCTCCAGACTTCAGCACCTGTGTCCCTTTCCTCCATTCCACAGTGACCCCAGGTTTAGAGAGCTCACAGTGCAGGGTGACACTACCACCCTCCTCAGCCTCCTGGCTCTCCAGCCTCTGTTTGAACGTCACTGGTTGGGCTAAGGAATTTTTTGCCGGAAAACCAAAGATACGATTTTCATGAACAACAACACAGAAGTTTAAATGAAAGTTTCACAGGTTCTCACAAACCAGCAAACCATATTTCAGTAAAAGGAAAATAGAAGTCTCATCAAAAATAAAAAACAAATAAAAAACAGGTAGTCATCAAATTGCATCAACAAAGACAACTTACTGAAACAAATAATACAATACAATACAGGCAGGCAGACAGCCAGTCAGACAGACAGACATTGAGACAGACGAACTAGTCTTCAGTACCAGCAAATTAACAAATTTAAATGATCTGGTACTATTCAATAAAAATTTTCTCTTTAATAACAAACATAAGCTACTGCAAACAAAGTTTCCAAACCTTAATAGTATTTTACTCTGAATTAACAGAAAAGCTATACATCTTTGTTTGAATCTTTTAAAAGTTAGTTAACGGTTACTGGATCTTTACGCCTACCCTTTATTTTGAGGCTAGCTGTGGTCTTCTGGTCTCCAAATACACAGCTGTATTCTCCACTGTCCTCTGGCACTACTTTGTTGATCAGAAGATCACTGACAGAAGCTTTCTGCTTCATCTGATACTTCTCTCCAGACTTCAGCACCTGTGTCCCTTTCCTCCATTCCACAGTGACCCCAGGTTCAGAGAGCTCACAGTGCAGGGTGACACTACCACCCTCCTCAGCCTCCTGGCTCTCCAGCCTCTGTTTGAACGTCACTGGTTGGGCTGAGGATTATTTTGTTGGAAAACCAAAGATAACATTTTCATGAACAACAGAGATGTTTCAATGGAGGTTTCACAGGTACTAACAAACCAGTAAACCATAATTCAGTAACAGGAAAATAGAAAGTGACAATAAAAAAAATACATGTAATCATTGAATTACATCAACAAAGACAACTCACTGAAACAAACAATGCAATACAGATAGACAGACACACACACAAAACAGACATTCAGACAGACAGACAAACAAACAGACAGTGTGCAGTACCAACAAATTAACATGTTTACATGATCTCGTACTATTCAATATATACGTGTTTTTCTTTAATTATAAACGTAAGCTACTGAATAAAAAGTTTCCAAACCTCAAAACTTTTTACTCTGAATTTACAGAAAAACTGTACATTTTGAACCTTTTAAAAGTTAGTTAACGGTTACTGGATCTTTACGTCTACCCTTTATTTTGAGGCTAGCTGTGGTCGTCTGGTCTCCAAATACACAGCTGTATTCTCCACTGTCCTCTGGCACTACTTTGTTGATCAGAAGATCACTGACAGAAGCTTTCTGCTTCATCTGATACTTCTCTCCAGACTGCAGCACCTGTGCCCCTTTCCTCCATTCCACAGTAACCCCAGGTTTAGAGAGCTCACAGTGCAGGGTGACACTACCACCCTCCTCAGCCTCCTGGCTCACCAGCTTCTGTTTGAACGTCACTGGTTGGGCTGAGGAATTGTTCGTTTGTTAGAAACCAATTATATAATATTCATGAACAATTCATTAAAATCATTCCTATGGTTCTAACAAACGAACAAACGATGATACAGTAACAGAAAAGAAATGTACATTTCAAAAAGACAAAATAACATGTAATCATTGCATTATACCAACAAAGACAACTCACAGAAGCAAATAATACAATACGGATAGTCAGACACACAAAACAGACATCCAGACAGACATGAATCCAAGGAAATCCACAAATTGAAATTAACTTGCATTAATAAATATTCTCAGTCATTATACTGTGAAACCCTGTGAGCAAACCTTAACGCTTCCTACTTTGATTTTACAGAAAAACTGTACTAATCAGGAGTTCAGCATTTTTGATTGAACATTTTAAAAGTGAATGGACTGTTACTGGATCTTTACGCCTACCCTTTATTTTGAGACTAGCTGTGGTCTTCTGGTCTCCAAATACACAGCTGTATTCTCCACTGTCCTCTGGCAATACTTTGTTGATCAGAAGCTCACTGACAGAAACTTTCTGCTTAATTTGGTACTTCTCTCCAGACTTCAGCGCCTGTGTCCCTTTCCTCCATTCCACAGTGACCCCAGGTTTAGAGAGCTCACAGTGCAGGGTGACACTACCACCCTCCTCAGCCTCCTGGCTCTCCAGCCTCTGTTTGAACGTCACTGGTTGGGCTAAGGAATTTTATGCCGGAAAACCAAAGATACGATTTTCATGAACAACAACACAGAAGTTTAAATGAAGGTTTCACAGGTTCTCACAAACCAGCAAACCATATTTCAGCAAAAGGAAAATAGAAGTCTCATCAAAAATAAAAAATAAATAAAAAAACAGGTAGTCATCAAATTGCATCAACAAAGACAACTTACTGAAACAAATAATACAATACAATACAGGCAGGCAGACAGACAGTCGGTCAGTCAGACAGACAGACAGAGACAGACAGACAGACATTGAGACAGACGAACTAGTCTTCAGTACCAGCAAATTGACAAATTTAAATGATCTGGTACTATTCAATATATATTTTCTCTTTAATAACAAACATAAGCTACTGCAAACAAAGTTTCCAAACCTTAACAGTATTTTACTCTGAATTAACAGAAAAGCTATACATCTTTGTTTGAATCTTTTAAAAGTTAGTTAACGGTTACTGGATCTTTATGCCTACCCTTTATTTTGAGGCTAGCTGTGGTCTTCTGGTCTCCAAATACACAGCTGTATTCTCCACTGTCCTCTGGCACTACTTTGTTGATCAGAAGATCACTGACAGAAGCTTTCTGCTTCATCTGATACTTCTCTCCAGACTTCAGCACCTGTGTCCCTTTCCTCCATTCCACAGTGACCCCAGGTTTAGAGAGCTCACAGTGCAGGGTGACACTACCACCCTCCTCAGCCTCCTGGCTCTCCAGCCTCTGTTTGAACGTCACTGGTTGGGCTGAGGATTATTTTGTTGGAAAACCAAAGATAACATTTTCATGAACAACAGAGATGTTTCAATGGAGGTTTCACAGGTACTAACAAACCAGTAAACCATAATTTAGTAACAGGAAAATAGAAAGTGACAATAAAAAAAATACATGTAATCATTGAATTACATCAACAAAGACAACTCACTGAAACAAACAATGCAATACAGATAGACAGACACACACACACAAAACAGACATTCAGACAGACAGACAAACAAACAGACAGTGTGCAGTACCAACAAATTAACATGTTTACATGATCTGGTACTATTCAATATATATGTATTTTCTCTTTAATTATAAACATAAGCTACTGAATAAAAGGTTCCCAAACCTCAAAACCTTTTTACTCTGAATTTACAGAAAAACTGTATATTTTGAACCTTTTAAAAGTTAGTTAACGGTTACTGGATCTTTACGCCTACCTTTTATTTTGAGGCTAGCTGTGGTCTTCTGGTCTCCAAATACACAGCTGTATTCTCCACTGTCCTCTGGCACTACTTTGTTGACCAGAAGATCACTGACAGAAGCTTTCTGCTTCATCTGATACTTCTCTCCAGACTTCAGCACCTGTGTCCCTTTCCTCCATTCCACAGTGACCCCAGGTTTAGAGAGCTCACAGTGCAGGGTGACACTACCACCCTCTTCAGCCTCCTGGCTCTCCAGCTTCTGATTGAACGTCACTGGTATTGCTTGTAAACCAATGTCAAATTAGATACTCAGTTAAGGATGAAATAAGTATGTAAACCAGCCAATAAAGTCATGTTGCAATATTTCAAAAGTAAACAATACAAAATAAAATGTTTCAAGGTTAAACTAAGCAAAAAATAATCATAGGTGTCAAACACACAGAGAACATCTCCTGCCAGGCTGATCATAAAATTTAAGTTATGATATAGGAAGTCTACACAAATTCCAAGCATTTTTATTTAAGACTATTAACATCATTAAAGAATGTATTGTATGTATTATTAAACTAATAGGCGGAAAGAGGAATCTATACCATTAACTTTGACAGTTGCAGTTGTTTTCTGGTTCCCACATACACAGGAATACTCTCCACAGTCTTCAACTTTCAAATCTTTCATTTGAAGCTCAAAGGAGACGTCTCTCTGTTTCATTGCATACTTCGCTCCAGCTTTTAAAATCTCAGTGCCCTTCATCCACTCCACTTTGGCCCCAGGTTTTGACAATTCACAGCAAAGGGTAACACTATCCCCTTCTTTTACCGCCTGGTTTTTCAACTTCTGTTTGAAACTGGCCGATAGGGCTAGAAGAAAATGTAAAAGTATGGTTCCGTTACAAACGTAGGCCTCACATTCTTCTGTTTTAATGGCGGAGATGGGAAAATGTTTGAGAGCGGTGGATGATGGCTTGAAAGGATGATTAAACACAATTCAATATTCCAAATGCTAGCCTTTAGACCCTAAGTCGAAATTCAACAATTGGGTGATTCAATTAACTAGATCTAGTACGTTTAGTCAAGGTCATGCAAGTCAGTAATGACATTGTAAAAGCAAAAGAAAATATCTGAACACATTTTTGGAAAATAAATTATTTTAAGTAAAGGACGTAAAGGACGACTAATATCGAGACTTGGTACCACACCAAAATCGACCATAAACATGGTTTATGCATACTGATTTCATACAATTATAATAGCTCTGTAAATCTCATTTAGCAAGGGAGAAAAATTTTTCTTTTGTTTTCTCTGTACAATTAAAACAAAAAGGTTACAGCAAATTAAAACAACACAACTAAACATAATTTGCATGCACCCAGACATGATTTTGAGTATAGAGTAGCCACTATATAAAGCAGTAACATACCACATATTCCTTGCTTAAAGTTTCTAAATACACTACAACATTTTATTTGAGCACCTGCTGGATCTTATTCCACACATAGGGTTTGACATACTTAATACCAGTTTTTCCAAGTTTCAAGTGTCCCTCAGGGACTATTATCCAAAATGGGCCTTAATGCCTATTAATTAATTAATTAATTAATTAATTAATTAATAATCTGAAGTAATTTTCTCTTTTCTTTATCTTGTACACAGAGATGGCCAGCCAGTCTTTCTATAAAATGACACATTCATGACTTCATATCACTTGAATGTTATAAACATAAGACATTAGATCATATTAGTTAGATGAAGATGAACATAATAATAATAATATGTCACTGTATTTATTTTTTTGCGCTTTTCTCAAAGTGCTTTACACAAATTGGTTGCCAATTAAGTACACAGAACGAACAACGAACGGACAGAAAACTATCACACACGACACTCAGTCTGAGTGACACCACGGCAGCCAATTTGCGCCAGACTTGCTCACCCAACCTTTTTGCAGCAGACTTGCTCACACATTGGACACACCGACTGACACCAGTTGAATTGTCAGTGACTGGTCAGGGCACTGGTAGGAGTATGGAGCATGTTGTTTAATTGTGGGAGGAAACCGGAGCACCCGGTGGAAACCCACACAAACACAGGGAGAACATGCAAACTCCATACAGACAGGCCCTTGGGTCAAGTGGGGTTTGAACCAAGGACCTTCAACCATAGGTTTGAGCTGTTGTAACTTTGGTTTCGGAGAAATTGCAGTTGGAAAAAAAACAGAGTTGACCAAACACTGATCCTGCAACTCCAATACACTACCACCCTGTATTAGCACTAGCACTCAGAGCAAAAGGGAAGCATACGCTCTCTAATTTTCAGCAAACAGAGCTGTGGTTCCTGATTTCTTGGGCTCAGCTATCTAACAATGAGATAATAACCGTCCATCCAGACCTGTTGAATAGGCTGGGTTGAAGAGTGGCTTTGTCTGGACACTACTGCAAACGGGACAGTTCAACAGGGATGACACCGCACAATATATTGCAGTCATCCTTTCTTAACACCCAACACCACAAGGTGCTAACAGCGCAAGCACAGAACAATGTAGGAGGAATAGACATTATTTAAAAAGAAGGAACAAAGCTATACTCAAGCAAGGTCTCCACCAACCGTTATTTGGATTGAACACACTGGTTTCAAAAGAAGGCTGTAGTTCAATAAATTACATTGAATATGTCAATTGGTAATTGTGCAGCAAATTTCACTACTCAGCTTATAATGACCCTCTAGAACATATAATTTTTTTTTACTACAAATTAGAAAATTATCCTTTGTACACTAATAATTCACAGACACACAGACTCAGTATTCTTATCCTTTTGCAAGCTACCAACATGCTAGCAGTATGTGCTCCTTAACCTCAACCATCAAAAAAGTAGATAATCTTATTTTTTACTCAAAGAAAAAAAAAAGTTTAGTTCATACCTTTGACCGACAGCTTTGCAATGTTCTTGGCGGTGGCCACGTCACAGGTGTAGGTATCACTGTCTTTTTCCTCTAGCTCTTTGATGGTGAGTTTTAAGACGGTCTCCTTCTGGAACATCTCATAGCGTCCTCCAGCCATGAGCTCCGTGCTACCTTTGTACCAGGTCACCTTGGCCGGGGGCTGAGTGGTCTCACAATGCAGGGTCACAGAGCCCTTTTCTTCCCCTTGGCTGTCTGTCAGCTCCTTGGTAAAGTTATGTATAGGCTCTGTGGGTTAAAGAGATAACAGCTTGGCTGGGTTAATTTTCTCAGGTCCATTTCTCAGATACGTGAAGTTTTCTCGACTGACAATTTGTATTTGGAAAAATGACTTGGGCTATGCCGCCTGGCTTATTTGCTGTAAAAGAGAGATGGTTAGTGAACAAAAGCAAATGTATGACGCTGCTCGTTATGATGCTGATGAAGTCTATGTTACCCCATCATTGACATCATAAAGGTTTATATTATTAATTTCATTTCACAGTAGCAAATTATGGTGGCCGCCACTGGCCGGTGGAGTGGCTCTATGAAAATAGTTGAACGTCAATTATTGGCTTTACCCTGGATCTCCAACTTGGCCTTTGTAGTGGCTCCTCCAACAACCTCGCAGCTGTACTCCCCAGTGTCTTTTGCTGTTACGCTGTGGACAGTTAGCCTCATGACCTTCTCCTCTTGGCCAATGGTATACTTTTGGCTCTTCTTAATGGCCTTGCCATCCACAGCCCACTTAACTGTAGCATTAGCCTTTGTGACCTCGCAGCTGAATACTGCCTCTTCCCCTTCACTAGCACTAACATTTTCCAGCTCCTTTGACAGAGATGAAGCTTTACCTGCAAAAAGAACAAACATATTTTCACTGTTTATATGTGGATGTTCTATTATAACCAAATGACAAGTCACTAATCAGAGAGAGATATGTACATGTCCATGTACTTAACCATCTGAACAATTTCAGAACCTTTGGAATAGATCACTCTGATCGTTGTACAACATGGACAACAAACCTTCAACCGCTAATGTGGTCCATGACCTCAGGTCTATAATGCTGAAGGCCACTTCTCCAGCGTCCGCTGGGGTCAGGTCCTTGATGGTCAGTGTGTACTTGCGCCCTTTACAGGACACCTTGAAGCGTTCTCCATTTACAACCTTCTGGCCATTCACAGTCCAGGTACTGTCATCTGGGCTCTGCCTTGATAGGATACATTCAAAGTTGCACGTCTCTCCCTCGATCACTTCTGCTGGCTTTAGCCACTTGGTGATACCGATGGCGATTTCTAAAATTAGGGGACATTACGTTACTCAAAAATATGCAACATCAAAGATATCACAGGCAACAGAACTTAAAATAAAAGAAAGCCGAACTTCTAACTTTTCAAAACCCACCTCTAACTGTGACTTTGGACTTGGCAAGGTCAGTTCCCAGGTCACAGCTGTACTCCCCTTCATCTTCTTTGGTGACATCTTTGATGATCAGTCCCAAGGACTTGCCCGTGTGTAGAATCTCATACTTGGGTCCAGCGTTCAAGACTGTGTCATCTTTTTTCCATGTGGGGGACACCCTGGGCTTGTTGGTCTCACACGCGAGCGTAATCATGCCTTTTTCCTCTCCCACAATGTCATCCAGAGACTTGAGAAAAACGGCAACCTTCTCTGGAAGGTTAAAAAGTTGTAATCGTTACAGATTGTCGACAATGTCATCATTCATTTTCACTTCATCACAGCGGTCGGGCCCCCTTAGCAAGACCCGGATCAGAACTCTTACCTTTGACTTTTAGCGTGACCGACTCTGTGACCTCCCGGACTCTGAAGGTGATCGTCCCCCCATCGTTGGGTGCCAAATTCTTCAAAGCGAGCTTGTGCACTTTCCCCTCATGAGTGATGGTGTGGGCCTCATTGGTGATGAGTGGCTTGTCATTCAGCAGCCACTGTACCTCCTCGTCAGCATAGTTAATCTCACAACTGAACACAGCATCGCTGTCTTCATCTACCTCTACGTCAGTCAGGTGCTTCGTGATCGTCACTACCCGCACTGTATACAATAGACGATCATACAAGAAATAGTGAGGAAACAGGCTGAAAATCCCAACTGACCAACTGCTGAAAAACTAGCTGCAAAAAAACGCAGTCATAACGCTACTAACGCTGAAGGACACTTGGAAAAGGGAAATGTACTGCACCTTCAACAGTGAGTGTAGCTTTGCTCTCAGCAGGTCCCGACTGACAGCGGTACTCCCCACTGTCCTCTCCAGTCAGCTTCTGGATGGTGAGCTGAGCATTGGCAGCTTTCAGTGTCACGTTGTATTTCTCTGATGCGGCCAGCAGGGTTTGACCTTTGAACCAGTTCACCTCTTTTGGCGGAGCAGAGAATTTGCAGCTCAGTGTGGCTAAACCCTTCTCCTTGGCCTCCACATCTTTGACGCATTGTGCAACCTCAAGAGGACGCTCTATAGGAGATGGATGACAGTAAACGGTGAAGCACATTCATTGAATTAGGCAACGGTTGACGTTTTAGCCTGAAGTGTGGTGACTGACCTTTGACGATGAGCTGGGACACGCTCTTGCTCTTGCCGGCGCTGAACTGCACAGGTCCTGTCATGGAGGCTTTGGTCTTCTTGAAAGTGAGGCGGTGCATGGTGCCCTCCTTCTCCATCTCCACGTCCCCGCCGTCCTGCACAGCCACCCCGTTCAGGGTCCACTTGGGGGGCTTCACAGACTCCACGCTAAGCTCCACCTCGAAGACGGCAGCGAAGGGCTCCGTCACCTCCACAGCACTCAGCTCCCGCACCACACTGATGACCTGCTCTGAGGGGACCACAGACACAGAGAGGATCGGTTTGAAAGGTATTTCCAACATCGTTGACTGATTGATAAAAAGTGGAAGTCCCTAAGAATTTGGAGGGATATCATTTATTGGTTGATGTAGCGCTGTACTCTATACTGTCAGGGCATTGACCTTCACAATAAAAAATCTGGGAAGGAATTTAAGTTATCTGTATGCATAGATGCCCTGTTTTAAAGAACCAAAAGTAATTGGTCAATGATCCAGAACAATATTTTGCTGTCGAAATGCACTTGGGACTGTATTGTGTGTATATAGACGGATACGTAGATAGATACAAAGATGGATAGATGGACAGATCGATACAGAGACATAGTTTGATGTTTCTGCAGAACGTTTGTTGTACTGAATAGATTTAAATGTATTCATACAGACGTGTAAAAACAATCGGCCATATGAATCCATTTTAAATGTAGTACACCCCAAAGAACCTGACACCACGTTCCTATTAGACCCTCTTGATATCTTCTATCCCGTTACCTTCCACAAGAAGTTTACAAGATGTCTTATCATCGATGGCGTCACAGGTGTATGTATCCTCGTCGCCAGAAGCCACGTCGTTGATGGTGAGATTGCGGTACACGTCCTCACTCTTGATCTCATGTTTCTTGCTGGACTTGATCTCAGTCTTGTTCTTATACCACTTCACCTTGGCGCTGGAGCGCGACACTTGGCATTCCAGATGGCCCCGGTGCTTATACATGGCTATCTTATCCCTGAGTTTCTTCACAAACTTGACAGGCAATTCTACAGCAACAACAACACCTTATCAATGCAAGCCACAATGATAGATGCCACAAACAATCTCTATCAAGACCTCGACAAAGCCATAAGCAACACCTTTCTAGGATAAACAACTGTCCGCCTTGATCTTGCTGCAGGGCCTGATTGGATATCTTAATGCGTGCTGTATATCCTTCAAACCAGCTTACAGTCTGAAATAATCCTGATTAAATGCAATAATTAATAAGCAAAAAAATACAACAATTGGCAGGTGTGATGAAGTTACATACAATGAGGTTTCTTTCTTCCCTTTGTAATACAAATGTACTATTATAATAATAATATGAATGTATCATTAAATGTTAATGAACATGTTGTTACAAGGAAAAGACAAAATTATGTTATTACTATGACTTAAATAACTAATGCACGATAAAATAAAGCAGGGGCAGGCATTATGTAGTTGCACATAACATTAAGTTGCTTTCAAAATAGTATGCAATTACTGAAAATGTCAGCGTTATTTTATGATTATTGCTACTACATTTATTTGTTTTAATGTTGTTTGTTTGTTATTAGTTTTATTGATGAGGCTGTAACTAAACAAAAAAAAAGCAACTTAACATAAATGTTATGAAAAGATGCAGTTATATTTATATAATGAAATTCTGCCAATTCTGCCTCTAAACAAGATGGATAATTGCAACTCAAATCAGATAGACTATTTAATGGAAATAAAACAAGACATTTAGACTGCACATTAAGGGATATACGGATTTCGTAATCACTGTGCAATGCCATCAGGTTCCTCCAACTAAAATAACTCATACACCCTTGTCAGCCAAATGTCCCATTCTATAGCTGTCTTCTGGATTTCTCTGTGATAAGTTATATAAACCAAGAGTGAAGCAGGTTCAGGTCTAAGCATGGTCCAGTCATCTTTTTTCCAATAGACTGATTTCCACTTTCCAATTGATCATCGAAAGCCCATTAAAACAGAAGGCGGCCTCATGTCATGCATCTTTCCTTCTGCATCTTGTATTCATGAGGGAAGCCATTCCATAATTGCATCAATAAAAACGAAGACCATCAAAAACCCAATTCCTCAGGTATAGCAAACATCCTTTTTATGCCAATTCTAACGTATCAATGACAACTAAAACTATTGTACAACCTCCAACAAACCTCTGAAGAGCAAAACATCAATGCCTGACATTGATTCAACTTTGTGTATCAAAAACAAATAACCCTGGACAGAAAGTGATCAGGAATCCCTGGACGCAATGACAATGTAATGAAACTCTGTTCACTCAGTCACCACTATCCTCAAACCCAATAAGGGTCCAAATGGTTCTATTTGCCATCCATCCAAGCCATATCTTGAATCCTGAGTAGTTCCCCAAAGTGCACCGTTAAATGACCCGTATAGAGCATGACACTCAATACCTTTGTGGTGTGCCGCATACTGGATCATATGACAATACAAAGCCAAGCTGAGAGTATGCAGATCATCTATGCTTGTCATACCTTTCACTTTCAGTGTTCCTGTCGACGAGGCTTTTGCAGCTGTGAATTTAATCACACCCGCGTCCTCTGGAGTCACCATTTTAAACAGCAGCACGTATGTTCTTCCTTTGATTCAAAGAAAGGAACTTGTGAGACCAGAATAATGAATCTTCAAAGATTAAGACTATTTCGGTCCTATTTAAAAACAATCACTGAGTCTGCCGCTGGCAGACGATATACTGAGGAAGCTTGAAAACATTTAGACATCACCTTCTTGTCTCATCTTGATGTTGTCACCAACTTTGAGTTTCGTGCTGCCTTTGAACCACTGGCATTCTACTTCATCATGTGAGATTTCACAGACAAAAGCAGCACTCTCTTTTTCCATAATCTCCACATCTTCTAGCTTCTTGATTATCTTAATGTCTCTCTCTGAAATAAGATGGTAATGGTAATAATGTTACACAGAAACTGCTAAATATTATAGTATGTAGGTGCACTGTAGGCGCAATAGAAGCTTGCTTAAGTTTGTAGCAAAACTGACAACTCTACAAACAGAACTCTGTCACTGTAGTATTATTAGCCTTATTAAAAATAAATCGAACAATAACGTAGACTTCAAAATGTAATTACAAGCGATTTAACCAGAGGTATGCTTTTGTTGCACCTCTGTGTGCTGGAGGTGTTTTACCAGAAACGGTGAGCTTGGCTGATGTGTTGTCATCTGAAGTGCGGAGGATGTAGGTGCCCTGGTCCTCAGGGACGCACTTGTGGATGACGAGAATACGCTTACGTCCTTGTGAGTGGATGCCGATATTCTTTCCAGGTTTCAGTTCAATGTCTCCCTGTGGCATAATAGTTTTTTTTCAGCAACTGTGTATGTTGATTTTACAAAGTGAAGACATAAGCAGAGATAATGTATATTTATTTCACTGTTAATGTGTCGTGTAACCTCAGAATTATGTTTCTAAAATCTAATTTTTATACCTTAAACCACTTTACATCTGCGTTTGTCCTGGATACTTCACACTCAAAAGTAACCTTCTCTTTTTCAGGAATATTGATGTCTTCCAATGGTTTAAAGATTGTCGCTGCAGGTTCTATAAAATAACATTGTTAGACGAGTGTGGGAATAAAACAATAAACAATAACAATACAACAACAACACTAAACCACTACAACTACCAAGGCTCAAACATTTGAAGTAATTTGGCATATTGTACCTGTGATAATTACTTTGCTGGATGTATGGACCCCTTCTGCTTGGAAAGCTATTGTCCCTGAATCCTCCATCTTTAGTTGGGATAGTGTGAGAGCATGCTTCTTGCCCAGAACTGTGATGCGGCAGTTTGACCCTGCCTTCAGTTTGACCCCATCCTTGGTCCATGTTCCTTCTACATCAGCCTGGTTGAGCTCCACCTCTAGAGTCACTGTCTCTTTCTCATGGGCCTTGACCTCGGTGAGGCCTTTGACCACTTGGATCTTTCTCTCTATAGGGAGGATGTGGACGTTACGGGTATACTGTTGTAAATAAAAATCTGATTTGATCACTGACAATAAGCCTTCAACAACTGTTGATGTGAATTGACATCACTTACTCTCCACAGTGATCTTGGCCTGGGTCTTGTCATCCAGTGTCTCGCAGGAGTAGATTCCCCGGTCTGCGTATGTTATGTTCTTGAAGACTAAGGTCTGCTTGGCTCCATCCACCTTGATCTCCATGTTCCCTCCAGTCTGCAGCACCACACTGTTTTTCATCCACCTGACCTCAGCCGACGATTTGCTGAGCTCCACCTCTAGCTTCACCTTTGCCTGCTCTTCCACAGTCAGGTTCTCCAGCTTCTTCTTAAATGTCACTGGCACCTCTAGAAAGGGTAAAGAGAAAATCACAAGATAAAAAACTCTAATAAGTAAATGGAAAAAGTTGCCCATGCTCTACGTTAAAAAGCTTTCTGGCGTAATGTTTGTCTCAGGAGAGCTTTCTGTATTTTAAAGAGGGTTTGGGCAGATACTTGTTTTGCATACAATTGTGATCTCTGGTGTACAAGCTGAGAGCTGACTTTCTGGCGTTGTAAAGTGCGCTAAAAGGCTGTACAAAATTCTGGTGTTTCAAGAAGCATCCTTATTAAATGCATGTTCTTACGCTGTACTTGAAGAGTAGCTTTACATCCTTTGCCCTCTGCATCCATGCTGATTTCCCCAGCATCTTCTTGTTTTACAGAGATGAGCGTAAGGGAATGGCTGGTACCCCCATGCTCGATCTTGTACTTAGGTCCAGCAGTTATTGGTACATTTTTGTGGAACCATTTTACGTTGACGTCCGCGGGAGTGACACTGCACTTGAAGATGGCGTCCTTTCCTTCCACTGCAGCCACGTTGTTCAACTTGGTGGTGAGCTTAACTAGTCGGGGCTCTGCAGGGAAGAATGGAACGTTTTAAGTACTTCAAAAGTGTTTGCGGTCTTGTGAGCAGACGTTTCTCGAGTCTTCTCAGTCTAATTAGGAGCCGCGTTACCTTTTGATAAGATCTTTGCGGAGGTCTTGTCATCTTCGCACTCACAGCTATAGTCTCCCTCATCCTCCTTGGTCATGCCTGTCAAAGTGAGGAGCCGCTTGGCACCATCAGCGCTAATACAGAACCTGCCACCAGGTTTAACTTCACGCCCGTTGTGACGCCACAGCACATCCCCTGAGGCTTTGTTCAACTCGCACATCAGGCTACATTTACCTCTTAGCTCGGTGGTAACTGACTCCAAGTGTACCACAAACTTCAAAGGTGTATCTAAGTGGAAATACGTGATTGTCCCAAGAAGTTAGTGTGTGTGTTAAGGTTAAGGAATATTGATGTAGGGATTTAATACGTATAGGAGAGCTATTTTGGGCATGTGATTACAGTTTGAAACGTGTGTTTATTGATCTAAATGAAAGAACAAACATAACTAACCTTTCACTTCAACTTTGAACTCCAGTTTGTCATCCGCTGTGTGGCAAGAATATGTCCCACTATCTTTTGCTTCGGAGGACTTCACGACCAGGGACCGAGTCAGTCCGTCTTTCTTTAACTCATATTTCGAACCCTCCTTCAGCTCCACTCCGTCCCTGAACCACTTAACACTGGCACTCTCAGATGTCAGCTCGGTGCTCAAGACAATCTTCTCACTTGCTTGAACAACACGAGAATCACTTATTGACTTCCTCTTAAACTTGGCAGCGGAGTCTACAGGAAGAGGGGAAAAAGAGAAGAAAAACTAATTGTAATTTCAGAAAAAGAAAGTTCTGTCATTTAAGAAATAATAATAATAAAAAAATCTTACCTATGAACTGCAACTTAAACATCAGCTTTTCTGTTCCAACCTCACAAGTATACTCTCCAGCATCCTTCTTCTCCATCTTTTCTATCGCCAGTTGACGACTCTTGCCCTTTGCCTCCATGTGAACAATCTTGCTGGAAGTCAGTAGCTTGCCATCCTTGTACCATTTCACTTCAGTCTTTGTATCAGACACCTCACAGCTTAGAGTGGCTTTCTGGGAGATAGTAGCTTTCACTTCTCTTTGGATGGAGTCTAGGTTGGAGAAGGCCGACTGTGCCTCTGTTGAGATAACCATCAAGTTGAAGAGTAGCATCAGTTCTTGCCTTAGTTACACTGATATTACAATGTCAAGGGTTATTTTGAAGTGATGCATTAGGACATTTGTTTTTTTTTAACAGCATAATAAGATTATTGTACACAGCAATAATCTGAATATGCTTTACGTTGTTTCACAATGTACAAGTAAAGGGGAAAATTGGTAATATCAAAAGCATTTTTATATGCCAATTATTTTCATACATAATCTATTAGATTAAAACCAACTGGTATACACACAAACAGGCAAAATGGCCTGGATATAAAACACCCAACACATCTTCAATGTAGAAACCAAAAAATAAATAAAATACATCTTAACGAACAAGAAAACAGTTTGGCATCGAAAGGGAATGCTTGATTAGCATGTATTGAACAACAAGTATACAAAATAGATATTCCTGAAACTACCTTAGTTGCATAAAACATGACCGATGAAACCACCTTTCCAGCAGCCCCCATGTCCTACCTGCAACCATTATCTTGAAGTTCAGTTTGTCATCTCCAACCTCACAGGTGTACTCTCCAGCATCCTTCTTCTCAACACTGTCCAACACCAGCAGACGACTCTTCCCCTTTGCCTCCATGTGAACTGTCTTGCTTGAAGTGAGAAGCATGCCATTCTTGTACCATTTCGCGTCTGTCTTGGTATCAGAAACCTCACAGCTCAGAGAGGCTTTCTGAGAGAGAGTAGCTTTCACCTCCTTTTGAATGGACTCCTTGTTGGAGAAGGCAGACTGGGCTTCTGTTGACATAACCATGGAGTTGTAGAGTAGCATCAAGTTCATGTTACCTTACCTTAGTTATAATGATATTACAAGGCAATTTGTTAACGCCCAGTTATGGATTTTAAGTAATGCAAAACACTTTTACTCAATAACAATAAGTTGATCATGACCAACAATAATTAAAATATGCACTACATTGTTTAAGGTCATGAAAAAGCTGGTGATTTTTAATGTTTTTCAGGAAGCCAAATATCTACATTCTAAATGTTTAAGATAAACCCAACCGGTATACGCTAAACGACAAAAAGGGCAGTGATTTTAAACAAACAAGACATTTGCAGTGAGCAGTACAAAACAGGCAGTCATCTTAATAACCAAGTAAACAGTTTGGCATCTGAAGTCAATGCAGTATTAAAATGAAGTGGACAACAAATACTGGTAACCAAAGAAATGGTCCTGCAACTACCATAGTTGCATAATAAAAGACAGATGAAACCAATTATCCAGCAGACCCCATCTTCCTACCTGCCACTAATATCTTGAAGTTCAACTTTTCTGCTCCAACCTCACAGGTGTATTCTCCAGCATCCTTCTTCTCAACACTGTCCAACACCAGCTGACGACTCTTGCCCTTTGCCTCCATGTGAACTGTCTTGCTGGAAGTCAGTAGCTTGCCATCTTTGTACCATTTCACTTCTGTCTTGGTGTCTGATACATCACAGCTTAGAGAGGCTTTCTGGGAGAGAGTAACTTTAACCTCCCTTTGGATCGTCTCCTTGTTGGAGAAGGTAGACTGGGCTTCTGTTGACATGACCATGGAGTTGTGGAGTGAGAAATTACAAATTTAATTGTACCTTTAATTTTTAGGTTATTTATTATGTAATTATGGATTCAATGTAAAACATAATAACCTAGTTCAAATATGATGATCATAACCAACCGTTATTTTTAATATGATCTACATTATTTAAGGCTAGGGGAAGTTGGTGATTTCAAATCTAACAGAATATTTGAGGTTTAAACCTAAATGATATAGACAGAACAACAAAAAGGTCAAAGACATTTACAGTGAACCGTACACAACAGACAGTCATCTTAATAAACAAGTAAATAGTATTAGCGTTAAGTTCACAACAAATACCGGTAACCAAAGAAATGATCCTGCAACCACCATAGTTGCATAATAAAAGACAGATGAAACCAATTATCCAGCAGACCCCATCTTCCTACCTGCCACTAATATCTTGAAGTTCAACTTTTCTGCTCCAACCTCACAGGTGTACTCTCCCGCATCCTTCTTCTCAACACTGTCCAACACCAGCTGACGACTCTTGCCCTTTGCCTCCATGTGGACAGTCTTGCTGGAAGTGAGTTGCTTGCCATCCTTGTACCATTTCACTTCTTTCTTGGTATCAGACACCTCACAGCTTAGGGAGGCTTTCTGCGAGAGAGTAGCTTTCACCTCCTTTTGAATGGACTCCTTGTTGGAGAAGGCAGACTGGGCTTCTGTTGATATAACCATGGAGTTGTAGATGACTCACTTCATCCTTCTAATACTTACACTGATATTACAAGGTCATTTGTCAATAAAGTAGAAACTGATCTCAGAGATTGATGTTGGATTAGTGCAAAGTTGAAAGGGGATAAATCAGCTGCTAAATAAAAACAAACAGGAACAGCATTGGTCCTACCCGGTGGAAATTAGAAAACAAAGTGGATTGCCTATAGTAATTGATAATAGGGTAATTAGAGAACAGTTGACAAAATAAGCAACAAAGAAACATTGGCAGAGACAGACAATTGAACCCACAGGACACATAGTATAGACATTACCTTGACTTTTGACGCAACAGATACGTTCTACAAACATTACAAAACAAACATGTAACACAAAATATCATATGCATCAGACCAACAGAACATACAGTGACACGTTAAACATTTGGTTTTCCCGTAAGCAAGTAATAAAGGGTAATAACTGAGTAGCTTGGATCTAAGATCTAGCAATTCTACAACAATTTAATCCAAATCTCAGAGGGGAGGCGTCTCTCTGAGTCCCTCTGATCACCTCGAGGACTTTATTGTCCACGCAAAGTCAACCAAAAAGGTCATTTTACCACTTCAAAGACACCTTCAAGTTTGTATTTTCATCAAGCATAGCCTACTGTATTTTGACACTCCGTGCTTATAGCAGATGTTTGCCTGGTCTCTATAACTTGTTTATTTGATGCTTCATGGCCCCACGTGGATGAAGATAGTAACTGCTAACTTAGCTGCTCAGTAGCATGCATGCTAGCTTTTTGTAAGCACTAGTTGGGGCATGCTCAACTGAACTGCCCCTTTGACGCAAATCATGGAGGACCCACTTACGAAGGAGTATCCCCGCTGAGTCTCCCTGCTCCCTGAGTCTCCAGGAGTATAGAGGCCTTAATGCCACCTCTCAAACAGAGATGGAAAAAGTGCCAAAGTTCCATCCGGTTTCCTATTCCTCACGCTGGCGTGCTGTGTGGAGGAAGACGGCCCAGAGGGATCGGAGACCCTGGCAGAGAGCCCCAGAAGCCTTGAGAGCATGCTGAGGGCACAATGCGTCCCCTATCAGGTAAATGTCAGTGCTGGATGTATGAGGCGGTGTGTGGAGGTTGCAGGTGTGTGCAGGTTGCGGCTTCAGCCTGTTGCTGACCCACCACATTGACAAAGGCCCTGAGGACGCCACCCAGCTGTGGAAGCAAGGGAGAATGCTCACCGACCTGACACTGCGCAGCCTTCGTACAGCACAGGTCGGGCGTTCTAGGGCTGCCACGGCTGTAGCGCAATGTCAGTTATGGCATGACGTTGCGCTTTTCCCAGAGAGGCCCTTTCCCAAACAAACCAGTTGACCCAGCTAATCTCTTCTGGAGGGTGGTGGATCGTCTGGGATAACGCACAAAGTTGGGGAGTCCTGGTGGCTCATCGGGCAAAAGGCGCATATCACCAAGGGCTAGTCCTTCACGCAATCCGGCTCAGGACTTTCCTCTGCATGTCTCCCTCTTTCTCTCTCCCACATCTCCCGCCTACCTACTGTCCTTTCAAATAAAGCAATAAAGGTGCTGTCCTTTCAAATAAAGCAATAAAGGTGCCTCCCAAAAAATATATTAAATAAAAAGAACAGACAAAAAAAGAAGTCAGCCAATCAAGCCTTCAGTGCCCCTCTTCCTCAAGCTGCCAAGGAGCCTGCCCCACCCATGACTGTACCTTGGGTAGTGGCCAGGGTATAGGCAAGCCAGGGGACTGTGAGAGCCACACCCCTGAAGCCTGAAGTTTCCCAGTCACAGGAGCCAGGCCAGGAGGTGAGGAGCTCACCTGTGTGGCCAGCTGGCTCTCAAGTAGAGATTAGAAAATAAAAATGAGCCCAATATTGCCACCGACGAGCTGGGCAATGGGTAATGTCGACTCTGGTCGCCCCTGCTTGTCAGAGGCGTCGCAGAGTCCTTGTTGTTTGCGGCACTCGTGCCCATTCTACAGGAAAAATTACATTCGCTCCTGCGCAAGGGGCGACAGACCTTGTGACATTTACAGTTATTTTGTCGCCAAGGAAAGGGTGGGGGCTACACTTCATATAGGGCCTGAAGCGGGCCTGAAGGTTCAGTTTGCTGACAATAAAAAATGTCATGGTGGATATGCAGGAAGGACATTGAGATACCATGGATTACTACCATCGACCTGAAGGATGCATATCCTGATCCTCCCTGCGCATTGAACATATCTGAGGTTTGCTTTCCAGGGACAGGTGTACGAGATGCGTGGGTTGCGGAGATAATTCACATGCTGGTAGGGGAACCTTGGCCTATACCGTTACACCCAGACTTGGTATCTCAGTTATTTTACCAATGAATAGCTTTTTCCACAATAAAAGTCTATTTGACAGCTACATCAACGTGACATATAGGATGTAATGGGAAAACAGTTGGTAAACTCTGCTTTCGTGCCTAAAGTCTTGAGCATGACCTATTCCTGCAATGCAGTAGAGGTCCACCGGTTATGCCCCGATGCACTGAAGTTACGTTGACAGGAGGCGGGGGTTCTGCTTGGTGGATCAGCACTTTGTCTGCTACTGGAGGCATGGTCACTTTGTGGGCCTTATCAAAAGGAGTATCTGTATCTGAAATCTGTGCAGCAGCTTGCTGGGCTTCAGCTGGGCGAGACGCACAACATCTCCTTGGACTTGATATCAAGGCACTGTGTTATTTGGCTTAAAAAAAGACGGCGCGCTAAGGACTTTCTCATTGGAAGGGGTCTCCCTACTTTCACTCAAAGCACCTGGTATACTGTATTTGTTTATTTTTGGACTCGCAGCATTCCAAAATAGTTTACAGTGAAACACTTGGCATATAGCGAACTTGGATAACTTCGGAAAGGATAACTGGAGAAAGTGAAAATAAAATAATAAAATAACCTTACCATACCAATTAAAAACAGGGTTTTGGTCATTAACATACACAGTATGCAATAACATTACTATTTGTTGGACTTATATAGAGCATATAATGTAGGCTAGAAGTGATAATAAAACACCATATATCACCACATATGACTGTAATAAGTTTACAAATGTATAGTAAAATAGTCAAATTATAAACATTTGCAAGAAAAAAATTATTTATTCTGTTAATACAATATCCCAATATTGAAAATGTTTCTTAATTTATTACTTATTAATTACTAATTATTACTAATTTGTTAATGTCTTTTGGCACAATAAAAAATATATGGGCAAATTAATCAAAATTCTCTGGAAGTAACCCTTTTTGATTAAATTAAATATACATAATGGTACACCAAAGTTCAAAGCATAAGAAATATATTGTTCCTACCTGCCACCTGTATCTTGAAGACCAGCTTTTCTGCTCCAACCTCACAGGCGTACTCTCCTGCATCCTTCTTCTCAACACTGTCCAACACCAGCTGACGACTCTTTCCCTTTGCCTCCATGTGAACTGTCTTGCTGGAAGTGAGTTGCTTGCCATCCTTGAACCATTTCACTTCAGTCTTGCTATCAGCCACCTCACAGCTTAGAGTGGCCTTCTGGGAGACTGTAACTTTTACCTCCTTTTGAATGGACTCCTTTTTGGAGAAGGCAGACTGGGCTTCTAAATGGAGAGGAAAAGTTTAGCAAAAGGTCACCAAAGAATTGAGAAAGGCAATGTTAACCACTAATTAAAGGGACACGTTTGGGATTAAAAAGGGTGTCTTTGTAAGACACAGCAACTTTATCATATCAGTCGGTATAGATACAGTGAAAATAACATAAAACATACCACATTATTTATAGCTTTAATATGCATAATATGCTACTATTTGTATGCGGCTCAAACTTGTCTAGGAACTGACAAATAGTAAACGTGGACTTCCACAATCCAAGTTACACACAAAAAACTAAACTGGATTGAACAAACAAATTAGGCCTTTTTAAAATCGAATCACTGAATAAGTATAACAGAAAAAATATCTGGAGTATGGGAAACTTGATCAAAGCCACACAGGTCTTTGATAGTAGTTCATTCTTGAGTAACATAACATATTCTACGCTACCAGCAGTGCGTTATGTAACATGCACAGCCTTTTTGTGAACCACGAAAAAACCAAACACAAATGGGAAAGATTGTTCTACCTGTTACTTCCATCTTGAAGACCAGCTTTTCTGCTCCAACTTCACATGTGTACTCCCCAGCATCCTTCTTCTCCACCTTCTCTATCACCAGCTGGCGAACCTTTTCTTTTATCTCAGTGTAAACCATTTTGGTGGAAATCAATGGCTTGCCATCCTTGTACCATTTCACTTCTGTCTTGGGATCAGAGACCTCACAGCTCAGTGTAGCTTTCTTGGAGAGAATAGCCGTGACTTCTCTTCGGACTGACTCTTGATTGGAGAAGGCTGCCTGAGCTTGGATTTCTAAAAGATAGACCACAGCTTTAATACATGTCCCTTAATAAAGCTACAACTGTGCCGTCAGACACGAATGTTGTTTTGACTTCAAGCACATATGATGACCTTTTATCTTGACTTGGAATGACACCTTGTCCTGCTCTGTCTCACAGGAATAGTGTCCTTCGTCGCTTATCTTGGCGGTCTTGACGATCAGTCGCTTCTGGGTGCCCTTGGAGATGATGGTGGTTCTTTGGTCCTCCACAACCACTGTCTGATCTTTCTTCCATGTCACCGAGGCATTGGCAGATGAGACCTCACAGCTCAGCTCAAGGTCTAACGTGAGAGTCTGTGATACTCCCATGGGGCCTCTAGGCTTGTTCAGGAACTTGGCAGGTTCATCTGGGTGGTCAAAACATGAAAACAAATGTACAGACATATTTATGAATGCTGTAACAAATGTACAGACATATTTATGAATGCTGTAACAAATGTACAGACATATTTGTGAATGCTGTAACAAATGTACAGACATATTTGTGAATGCTGTATCAATTGTAACATAAAAGTGAGGGCCTCTAATAGTACCGCCTTAAGACAATAATTAAAAGGGGAGTTTGTCCTATAATGTTTGGAGTTTGGTTTGTGTGTAAAGAAGAGGGCTAAGAAGGGCTGGCGACACACAGGATTGGATTACATGATGAGAGAGCACTCTGAAGTCTGATGGCTAGCGGCCATCACCTGCTAGCTGCCGTCTTAGTATGTCCTGTTCCTGTGTGTCAAAGGTTGCTTTTGATCTGTTTATACTATGTGGGATACAGGTTGCACAGTATAATCGTTGTCCAGTTGGTCTGACACTCCAAAGAATACCTCCACTTTAGTGTAAAATTAGACAAAAAGGAAAGTGAATAAATTATATTTTTGAATCTGGAACATTTGAGTTTACCCTTAAGAGCAAGCTGCAGGGACATCTTGTCACTATCTAAGACACACTCGTAGATGCCAACATCCTCCTCGGTAACATTGTGTACCACCAGGATTCTCTTGCGGTCAATCGTCAGATTCTCATATTTCTTGCCCATTTTCAGCTCTCGCCCATTCCTTGTCCAAACCACCTGGCAAAGTTATATAAAGAAGCGATATTCAAAAACATATCAGTTAACATATTGATTGGTGTTCACAGTGAGGTAAATGACGGTGCATCTAGTGTTTTCCTGTCACAAACCTGTGTGTCGAAATCTGAGACCTCAGTGGTCAGCTGAGCAGAGGCCTGGGCACTGCAGGTCACCACCTCCATCTGGGTTGGCTTACTGGTGAACCTGACTGGTGGGGCTTCAAATAGAGGTGTCACATTAGGAACCTTTTGTTTTTAAAGGCATCTTTTGTGAGCATAATTGCAATGTGTCTTTAATGCTTGTAGTGTGATGTATTTGTAAATCAGATGCTAATAAAATACAGGGCATGTACAATATATTACACATTATTCATTAAAGGCAGGAGTTTTCAAGTTAGCCCAAGCGAGATGAAGAAAGTGTAGCCAAATTATGCAATGCCTTCATCTATTCTTTTTTTTAGAACAGATTAGCCTTTTACTTACTCGTCACTTTTAAGATGCAGCTGCTGGTAGAGCCACCGCCAACAAACTTGACCTCAGCTCCGTCCATCTCCATGGTAACCAAGCGAATGAGCAGGGTGTGTGTGTTCTTGGAGCGCGTGATGAGATAGTCGGAGCCGCTACGCAGGAGGCGGCCGCTCAGGGACCAGAAGCCAGAGCACACGGTAGACAGCTCCACGGAGAGGGACGCCTCCTCCCCCATGAAGGCCGTACTGTTGACTAGGCCTGTCTTAATATCTGCTGTGGGCTCTTTAGGAGAGAGTCAAAAAGCATCAGTACATGAAATGTGGATTGCCTTGTTGCATGTGCTATTGTAAGCTCAGAGTATATTAATAAAATATTGAAGAAATTACACTCTAAACCGACCCCTCACTCCCACCTAATTTCTACCCCATAACGACGTGCATGCATCGGAAGGCTTTTGAAGCCTCAAATAGTCAGTGTACATGACTCCAACATCAAAAATGGATTCATGCCAGAGTACCAAAGCAGAAACAACGGTTTACAAAAGGTAATATCAAATCATCAAATGTATTCAATCATTCAAATCCAGCTGTATGATCCAGCTGTGAAAAATCATCCATCAGTCTTGCAAAGCCTGTCTACACCTACTACATATGCCTTACCCAGGTAGAAGCTCCCAGGAACCTCAAGGTAGGGACTTTGGCCATAGTTGTTCACTGCAGCGATACGAAACTGGTAGCTGGCTTCTTCAGTAAAGTTGCAAATGGTGATCTCGGTAAAGGAACTGATCTCCATACCGTCGCACCTCTGCCATTGCTTAGCACCAACTTTTCTCCTCTCCACTAGGTAGCCCTTGATTGGCACGGGGCGATCACTATCGGGTGGAGACCAGTGGAAGGTGATGGAGGAGTCCGTCTTGTTCTGCACCACAGGATCAATTGGGGAATCGGGTGGGTGCTTTCGTGGAGCTTGGAAAGAGTAAATGTTTATCAGGTTAAGTTATGAGAACAAACAAGTAAACGTATTGGCTGTAAAAATAAAGGGAACCAATAAAGAGGGTGAAATAAAGTTCTATACAAAATTTCTGTAATGCGTAGACCACAGTGTGTTGATACATATTATCCCTCGAATGTACGCATCTAGCAAACCTACCAGTAACAGAGAATCGCGTGGAGGTCTTGCAGTCTCCAGCCACAAAGGCCACCTCTCCAGAATCATCAGCCTGGCACTCTTTGATGGTGAGTGTGTAGCGCCTGAGCACACAGGCGACTGTCACACGGGAGTCCTGCTTCAGATGCTCGCCATTGCGCGTCCAGTAGGCATCTGGGCAGGGGTGCTCCAGCTCGACACAGAAGATGACTGTGTCACTGACTGGAACCACAGTTCTTCTGGGCAGCTTCTTCGTAATGTTACCTGGAAGGCCAACCACCACATGTTTTTATCAAGTTTCTTTGTGTGCAAACCCTGGATGGCAGGCTTTTTTTATTATCTACTATTTGAAACAAGTTACTAAAAACCATGGATGACCTTTAACTCCATGTCAGTAGTGGAAAAAATCAAGGAATATGATGAGAATATGACGCTGACATGTGTCGTGTACTTTGTGACACTAACATGCAAAGGGAGAAAATAGACTGAAGACAGACACCATAGACGTAGTTCATTCATACCCAGAACAGTGAGCTCGGCCACCGTGCGACTGCCCTCTTTCATCTCACAGATGTACACGGCGTCGTCGTTGGTGTTGACGTTGCGGATGGTGAGGCGGCGCATGGTTCCTTCCTCCTCAATGCAGTACTTGCTGTTCTCTTCCAGACGCGTCTCCTCCATGAACCAGCTGGCGGTGGTGGCCGAGATGGGCACCTCACACATCAGGGTGGCGGTCTCCCTCTCCTGCACCTCCACGTCCTGCAGCTTCCTTCTGAAGGGAACCTTGGGCTCTGAGATATGGGGAAACCAACAAAACACTTCAGACTTAACAAAACCCCGACTTGAGATATATCACAGTTATCAATTATCAGCCACTAAGAGAAAAACGATTTGCAGTGCAGGAGTCATATTGCTGTTCAGTCTCACATATTTTAACGACCCACGACTTGCGGTCCGACATTACGTTGTGTCCACTTCAGCAAGAAAGTGCTAAAACATGGTACCCTGTAATATGAGTTATGACCACTGTCATCAAGGTTCAATAAATCATTCAAAGTATTGGCATACAATAAAGATTAAATAAACACTCCTAACATTCTAATAAATACCACAGTGTAATAGTGACATATGGTACACAGAAGATGTCTAACACAAGTTCACAATATTAGAATTTCAAACAAATCTCTGAATGTTTTCAAGCGATGAAGTGATTGACCATTCTAAATCAACTGTAAACACTGTATAAATAAACCCCACAGAGAATATTTTCGGGAGGAATACCTCCTTATCCACGTTGGGCTTGTAATGTAAACTACTGTTTTGACCATAAATATAGGACATCAGCAGCACTCGAAATAATCAGTCTATTTCTTAGCGTTTTAAAATAAGCTGAGCTTAACTGTACCTCTAACTGTGCTTCTAAAACAGTTAATAGGCAAGTGAGTTGAGGAGCAGCGGGGAAACCATCTTCACTTACATTTTGGGGGTGTATGTCACTTGTCTCACTTGATGTTGGCCCCTGAACCACTGTAATGATCTGTTTGAATGTCTGGCTTGGGGTAGACTTGATCATGAGTTTCTATTATGACCATTACCAGTGAGGTGCTTATTGCGCAAACAGTATCATCAAATGTTCTGGCATCAATAGGAACACTAAGGCACAAAGGGCAAAGGGTGGTGGTAGTAGTAGCCTTTTCAAATCCTCAAAACAACAAACAATGAGACAGGCATCTAAGGAATAACTTCAACCAACAACCAGGCCCACCAAAGGCACTGACCTCCCTTTCAAATGGACATAAAAATTTACAGCTACCATTGATGACTCCATGTATTCGGCCCTCGGCCACTCATGAGCGTCTCATGGAAAGTCACCCTAGCAGAGGCGCCTGGGTTACAACAGGCCATTGGTCCACCTAGCAACTGTGAACTACTCATCACCAGCAGAAAATAGATGAAACACAACACCCTCCTTCACATTGCTGCCAGCATTCCTCGAGGTTATGACATGACTATGTTGAGGCAACTCAAAGTCTTGCTCAGGTGAAGTTTAGCCTTAACTGGCACTGATTTCGATCATAGTGGTTTTTAAATCAAATTGTAAAAATGCATGTAAATAATGCACAGATATGACAAATAATTTATGTCCAAATTTCAAAACAGTTATCTCCCTCTATGAGTGACTCAGTTAGTAAAGCAAACCCAGAATGGTATCCAGTATAACCATGGGCCACGATTCACCATGATTTATCAACACTATTACAGGGCATTTATGTTTACTAACACACATTGACTATAATCAGGACTCATTATAGTATGAACTTTGGCAACCAATAAGATGAATCTTATGCACACAACAAATCTGTTATCTTGTAGAACCAACAGTGCAACTTCATTGCATCTAAAAATGTCTAAAGTCTCCATTAGTTTTCCTAGCAACCACAATATCACACTGGGAAATCATTGTAATAGTCTTGTACGCATTGCACAAGATAAAATCCATTTTTCAAGTTCAAATATCTCCTACTGGTATGCATAAATAGGAATCAGTAAAAATCTGCTAGGCCACAATAACAACAGACTGAGGTTATATAAACCCCTTCCCTGAAGGGCGCCATAACTGCGTCACTGCAACAACATGGCAATATGTCAGAGGGACAGTGCCATTGTGACTACAAACTGCTCCCTGCAGATGTTACGTTAAGTCTGAATATAATGTATAATATAATAACAATTTTATGGAACTTTATATGAAGCTTCATTCTTGCCATCGTCGAGGTAGGTGGTGGGAAGGAAGTTTGGTTTTGAATTCAAGCTGTGCTTTGAATGACCAGAGTTATACACTTTAGCTTTAATGAAGGCATTTAGAATTCTTTTGAAATATGAGTACCTCGGTGCTCTCATCCTGTCATTGAATTTGGTTATTAGAGAAACACTTTCTATAATTAAAAAATGAAAGGCTTAAAGAATAATAATTACATTTGAATCTGCTTACCTTTGACAATCACCAACACAGCACTGTAGGTCTGTCCAGCCATATTGGACGCGTTGCAGGTGTATAGGCCATTGTCGCTTTGCTTGCAGTACAATATCTTAAGGATGAAGTTCTCGGCCTGGTCCTCATACATGACGTGCCTGCGGCCCTCACTGATGTTTGAACCATCCTTTCTCCAGATGATGTGGGGCTTTGGGTGACCCGTCACAAAGCAGCTGAGCTTGGCGTGCTTCCCCTCGGTCACTGTGCAGGTCCGCGTGAACACGCCCTTGGGCAACTTTGCCAGTGCAATAGCCCTCTGATCCTGCTCCAGGCTCAGTGCTCCCAGTCCATCCGAGATCTTGGAGGTGGAGGAGGAGAAGGACGAGTTGAACGAGGAGCTGCTCTCGGAATTGCGATAGACGGCGATGTCCTTTTGCATCTCCTCCTTGCGCTTCTGCAAGTGAGAGAGGAGTGAGGTGCTCTTGTCTGATGCCAGATGTCTGGAATCCTGGGCGTCCACAACCAGGGCGGCAGCAGCATTTGATCTTCCCACAGCATTCTGGGCCCGGCAGGTGTAGGTGCCACTGTCCAGGCTGCGCACACTTTGGATCTTTAGGTTGCTGCTGTCACTATCGGAGGACACCTTGATGCGGTTTGTCTCTGCCAAGTAGCGCCCGTCCTTTTCCCAGTCGAATTTGGGCTCAGGGTAGGCTGCCACCCGGCAGTGGAAGATGACATCTCCACCTAAGCCCACACGTGCAGAGGTGGGCTTCACCATGAAAACTGGGGCTCTTGGCGCCAGCTCTATTGGAAGGCCAACCTTGAGGGTGACAGCCGCGTAGGCCTCCCCAACACTGTTTTTGGCCCGGCACATGTACTGGCCACTGTCTTCCAGTGTTAAGTCATAGATTGTCAGGCGGTACAGATCTCCATCCTCCACTGTCTTGAAGCGTCCCCCAGAGGAAAGTTGCAGTTTCTCCTTTTCCCAGGTGACTCGTGGGGTCGGGTTGCCAACTATAGTGCAGCTGAGGGAAGCATCTTTGCCTACACACAAGGAAAAGGCTTTGGGCCTCGTCAGGAACCTGGGGGCCCCTCCAAATAGGTTCTGCTCCATTACTGGTACCTATAATGAAACAGACAAAGCTATTTTATTGCAAAGTTGTTAACAATTTCAGATTCCCAAACAGTACAGACTAGTCACACAAATGAAACATCATTGACTATTGAAAATGTGCAAAGTTCAAAGAGACAATTCTGCTACACAAACACAATAGCCACTGTCACCTGATTAGAACATTTTTCACTATGCTCAAAGAAGCTGTGATTTGGTTTACCTAATGTTAATATACATTTTTTACAGATTTAGCAATATAAACCAAGGATATTTATTTTTTAATTATGCATGTACTAGCTTTTCAATGGATGTTAGCCACCCTTATATTTGCTTTGAAATACTGAATAAACATAAACTGACCTTGAAATACCTTCTACATAATATGCTGTGTAAAATTTGTATGCTTATAGTTTTTATGAGCTAAAACAATCTAGTTAGTTTTGCAGCTATTTTTGTTACCGTTAAAAACTAAAAAACTATTTTCCATTTATTTTACTTACTCTGTCCTTCATTTATATACTGTATGCACTTTTAGTGAGACACAGAGCATCATAATCAGAAACTATAACACTGACTGGTCTCCTTAGACCTTTGTCATTGCAAGAGTTAAACAATTAGGTAAATAATTGACCATGACAACATGAACTAAAATAAAGACAAAGATCATTGAGAATGTATCAAAAAATGTGTTTCTATTTCATATTATAATACATCGGTTCTGCAATGAATGTTGCAATGAATGTTGCTGGCCTTCAATCATCTGTACACTTCTTGCTCTACTTGCCTCAAATACAAGGCTTGCTCCATTGCAAGTCAAGTAGGCCGACTCGAAGTTGCAATTTAAAAGCTAGATTTTGATCAAACAAACTGTTCAATAGAGCCAGTAAGTGTATTTGAAAGGGTGACATTTGCCATCTTTGTCACCTCACTCCCCTGAGCTGCCTGTCCCAAAAATAACCTCAGCTGTTAGGCCCTGTCTCCGTCCATTGCCATTTGTAGAAGTGCAGAGAGATCAGCTGTTTGATAGGCACCCACTTTACAAAAAGAAACACATTTTTTACACATTAAATTAACATGAACAGGCACATAATTAAATGGACAACTAAGGAGTAATATTGTATCATACAGCACCATATATACAATCCTCTAAAAACAGGCTAGTCATATAATAAGTCTTCCACTATATAGTAATCAAATCTCAAATGAATCAATTTGTAGCAATCGCGGCACAATAAAGTTTCAAACAAATGTTGTTGCTGATGTAACCATTTTACCAATGTAACATCATAACCAGAATTTGATCAAATGAATTCTTGATTTACCAGATCATATAAGTACACTTTTTACATTGAGCAATAAACCAACAAGGTTTACATTTCTTTCAACTCACCTTGAGTCTTCAACCACGCTATGTTAAAGCAGGTGTTGAAACGTGTATTACAACATCAGTAAGTTATCCAACACAATTCCAAAGTTGCTTCTGAATATTAAAATCCTAATTATTGGAAGATTGCAAATATCCAGTGGTTGTATATCCAGGGAAGTGTAACATCCCCCAGTCCACTCTGAGGGTGGTCTACACTGAATCAGTTCTTCCTCTTTGGTACCTTATGATGCCAAATAGCTGACATTCCTATTTAGATGCAGCCTCTTTTCCAAAATAGACTTGTCAGTTACCGTAGAGATAGCCTGTGCTGGTAAAGTGTGGAGCCAGACTGGCCTGGCTGCTCCTCCAGATAATAGGCTAAAGGCGTTGCATTTGTCTTTAGAGATATTGTGAACAACTGGTTTGTGCTCTCTTGTCCTTTCAAAATGTCCTTTATATAGACGTGACATCAATTACATTCGCTAACTTTTAGCTAAGGGTTCCTATAATTAGCCATAACCTAAAATCAACATACAGTTTACTGTATGGTAGTGTTGGTGTAAATCAGTCATAGGGCAGTTCTATCAATAACAAAGGCTGCAGAGCGTAGCTACTATAATATGCTTATTATTACTTTTGGCTGGTTGATACTATGTATACAATTCACTATTAGTGGACTACAGTAGATTAACATAATGAAAAAGACAATTGGCACTTAGTCATGTTTGCAGTAAAGATTAATTCACTCACTCAATTCTTCACTGGATTTAATTCACACGTCGTAAATGTAGTCCATAGTTGTTCCATGTGATTGTTAGTAGTTTGCTAACTACCAACTAATCGGCTACAAGCAATTGTGGCACAGTGCGCATAATTATTTTGTTTGTGTGTGCGCGTGCCGCGTGTGTGTCCAATCTAAACTCAAGTGCAGGCGCACTTTGACTCATACGCACACTCAATAAAATAGAGTAAACCGTAAAAAATCTATAATTTTTAAAAAGACATTTTTTCACACAACTATCTGGCGACCCCCCGTAATTATCTTGCGACCTCCGCGGGGATCGCCACCCCTAGTTTGAGAACCACTGACTACAGTACTTTGCCCTGATCATAAATATCAACTGTAAAATATGTTTGTGTGCATTTTCTTATGTTCTTTTTTTTTCAGAGACTGAAGAAATACTATCTCTGCTGACACATGTACCGGCCTGGGGTAGAGTAATAAATCTTTCCACACCCTTCACCAAATATCCGAAAGCATTCCTATCAAGTGGACAGTCTATGTCGCAACGAAGACAGTATTTCCAAAACATGCAAAACACATCAGGGTAAATTATTTTCGCAATGTTTAGTGAAAGATCTATCGTATGTAAATACGTATTATATTGCATTATAAAACAAATCTTGTCAAAATGGTTGAAACATATGTGGCTGACATACCTCTAATATATGATTCCCATGCTGTGGTCAAGACCTCATGTTGACAGCTGATCATATACCTAATTACAGGGGTTCCAGAATGAGCAGTAGATGGCATAATGTGACAGTAGTACTGCTCTGTAAGTCTCTAGACATTTGTCACTAACAGTAAATTGTATTCACATAACTTGTTGAAGTCCTACTGCTAAACTGCTCCTGCTCCTGTAAAATAGCTAATAATTTGAGCTAGACTATAAACCAGATTTACACAAATCATATACAAATTCTAAATATGAAAGTGGAAGTGAAATATGTTAGAACAGACCTGTTACCGGCTAATATCATAATGTTTTTTTACTACAGGAATGATATAAAATAACAGAGCTTTACCAAGGAAAAACTATGTGACCCATAGAATAACATTACTTTTTCTAAAAGCCGGGGCATGCTATTCTATCAAGAGTATTGTGCTCATTTTCCAAATAGTCTGAGTGTGCTGATAGCGACTATTGAGACTGATTTGATTGATATTGAGACTATTGAGAAAAATGAGAGCTCCTGAGTGCACATGTGCCTGAATGTTATTGTTCTGTTCTTTGCCAGTTAATCTGTCCATCACATATGGACACTTTTCACCAGGGAGGGAGCAAAAAGTGAGAGATAATGTCTATATTCCCAATCACCTATAGCTAGCTTGAAAAATGGCATTAAGTAAAATTACATGTCAAACTCAAAAACTGGGCACTGTTAACATTTTGACAGGCTGATTTTAACACGGACAAAAGCTTTTGCCAACCTTGTGCTTAATGTCAAAATATGTATACTATTTATTAGGATCTTTAAGCAGTGCATATTGAAAAAACATATGTCTTAATGGAGTCAATGATTGAACTATGATCTGTGCTTTCCCAAGTTAAACCTTGACTGGCCTAGTAAATGTCAAGCACCTTGCAGGCATATTGAAAAAACATATGTCTTAATGGAGTCAATGATTGAACTATGATCTGTGCTTTCCCAAGTTAAACGACTTTCCCAAAAATGGGGATTGCGCAACAAGTGGGTTTCCTGCTAGAACACACTATAAAAACAGTAACACCAAAGGTTTTCAGTACTGTACACAAACTAAAAAATATGGAGGCACCACTGAGATTGTCCATGTTTGCTGCAGTCCTACTGCTCGTCAAAGCTCAGAGCGAGTCCAACTACAAAGACATCATCACCGGCCTGCTTACACTGGAAGACCGAGAAGGCCAGGGTTTCCAGCCACTACTTGACAAACTTGAGATTTACACTGTGAGTGCATATGACATGATATGGAATACATCTTTCATTAACTCGAGAGTCTGATTTTAAGAAATGCATTGCACTCATAACCTTTGTCTGGTTTGTAAAGTATGATAAAATAGTTTGTCTTTGTAGATTGATCTGTAGACTACATAACTTGGCTATTTTGTCTGATTATTCCAGCTACTATCAGAGGATGTGGACCTGTCGGCGGTGTCGGTGAAACGGTTCACATTCCCTACACGAGACCGTGTGTAGCTATGCAAAAGGTCCAAGGGGCAATCCATGCCTTCTTATGAAAAATGGGGTAAGCAAAAGCATAAAAAAATGATGAATTTATTTTTAAATACATTTTTTCTTAGATTAATTTATAGTAATTTTCTGAATTGATTATGAGACAGTTGCACAAAATCAGTAGCAGTGTTCCATTTTTCCCCGCAGAAACTGATGATGTGCAGTGTGGAGATTGCTGAGCCCAGCAACATCCTAATTTCTCCCATGACTTGTGAAACCATGGCGACAGAGGGTGGACCACAGGTAGGCCAACTTAGAGCTTTGGAAATTACTCTTTCTAAAATACAATAATGTATTTAAAGGGCAAACACGGAATTAGCATTCCAATTACAATTTCTCTAATGGTCCTCTACTTTTTTCCCTTATAAAAGCAGAGAATTCGGACAAGAAGAAGCAAGTCTAACAGGGGCTCTAAGGGAAGCAAGGGTCCAAAGGAGGTAAAAGAAGCCGTCCTGGATCAGGTTCTTCTATTGCTGGAGGGGGTAACAAAGGAAACAGTGGAACTCAAACCGCCTAAACACAACCATTATAACAAATAGCTACCGCATGTGTACAACAACCTGCACATTACTACATAATAACTAACTACATAGTTAACGTTTACGTTTTTTGACTGTGAAGAAATTGCTTAGTGGCATGTAAGTGGTGTACTCATTCCTGAAATAAACAGAAAATATTTATGCCCACATTGTCTGACTTCCATTTTCAAAAGTAATCTGACTATATAGTGTAAAGAACACACATGCAGTATAATATCTTACAGGAATTCATGATAAGTGAATTGGGTTTAGAATGTATATTACATTTTAATTTCAAATCAAATACATTACATCTTCGGACACACTTCATTGATTAAATACACACAAAAAAATTATAATTTGCCTATGTCCATTTAGTTACAAAAACAACAGCCTGTGTATATCATAAAGCTGTGCCAAAAACAAGTTTTTTTGGCATGGTTTATTCCCAGCAAATGTTTCTTTAAATTAACAAACCAATCCAAACCAAACACAACATGCCTATGTAACAAAGGAAAATGATGTTGTAAAACCTATCAAATACTGAAGTATGAAAACGTAGCACCTTTGACCAGTCAAGCTCTTTCTTGAATTGGCTTTGTAGTGGATACAAAACAGAGATATGGGCAAGTTGGTCTTAATGTTAAACGGGAGTAAGCAATTCAACATTAATTCCAAAGATATGTTCTCTCAAAACAACTTCTTTAAGATAGTAAAGATAGACTTCTATTAGTATTTCTATTGTCTGGTTAAAAAAAGCCAAAGCAAATTGGATGTCGAACCCAGTCTTGTTCTTTCTGAAGTTTGAAGCCTAATCCACTACAGTAGAATACAATTCTTAGTGTATACTTGATGCCAAACATGACCTACCATCTATTAGAAATAAATACTGTACATATGTGCTACTAAAACAGTAAAAAAGGAAATCTGATGGTTTACATCAACAGGCGATTTAGGAACTAGTACTAACACTAAGGCACTGCTCAAAACAAAGAAAGAAACATTTGAGGCAGTGAGGAATAGATGTAGAGACAATAGACAGGCATGTAGAAAGTTGAGTCTCCACAACTAAAGCTCATTACATCATTAGACTATTGGTTATAACAGGGATCACCATCTGGGACTCTTCTTTAAAGTCTACAATTTGACAGACATATTGACAGACATCTACCCCTACGAGTTGAACTCTTACTGACCAGAGGTAACAACTAACCAAGACTGAGAGTGACAGGTCAGGCATGAGGGTCAGGCCTGGCCAATCAAAACACATGTTGATGGTGTGCTTATATACAAACAGTGGGAGGCCATTTTATGATGGAAATCTACACAATCTCCCTATGGACCTCTGCTGTATCTGCATGAATGCAGTTAATGTAAGATGCTTTCATTCTTAGTCAGTGCAAAGCATGTCTTAGTTAAGGATAATTTAGCAGACACTGAAATTTCATACCTTTGAAAATAGACAGTTTATAAATTGTGACAAACCAGGGCGGGCAAGAAAACTACACCTAAGCCTTAAGATCTTCCAGGGGTAAAGGATCATATAATTTGATAGATCAGTTCTAATTTTCAACCTAAGTTTAAAAGGATTCAATATGCTGTTAAGAATGCAAATTGCTTGTTTTAAGTGTAGGATTAGGTTTCATTCAGTAACATGCAGCTACCATCCTTGAATTGTGTTAAAAATCCACTGGGGGGAGCTATACAACAACATAACTTTAGTGATGCAAAAAGTATTACATAAAAGGGTAGACATTTTGGCAAAAACAAAATGCCTCTTTGTTAAATTTTGTTCAAAATTAAAAAAAGAAATATACATTTACACTTTTTACTGTTTAGAGAAAAGGCAATTTTACATCACATCATCACCGTCTATTAATTGCCCATTTGTATGAATTTATCCAACATTCGATAGGGATTTTGGTAAAAGAAAAGTAAATACATTTTATTTAGAAATCATTTGATATGCAAGATATTTATATAACTGGGGTATCTTTATAAAAACAACTCTTTCTCCAAAACGATAGGGAAAAGCCAAAACCCTTTAGTAAATTATAAAAAAAATGTTAAAAATTTTCGTAAGATAAAGCTATGCCCCAAAAACATGCTTAGGGTCACCCCCCAAAAAACATTAATACTTTTGTGCATTCAGGAAATGGGGACAGCAGTACAAACCAGAACAATGTGCAATATACAATGAATAATGACTGTATATTAATGGCCACCCAACTCGGTCTTTAGAAACATTGCTCCAATCAGCAGTATAGATCCAGATAGGACAAATGAACATGCCTGATCCAATAGACAGCAGATTGGTTGGATCATGGCATAGCAATATAGAGTAATGTTTTGAATTTGATCATTTAAAGGACAAGAATGTTTTATGGGCATATCAACACTTAAAGGGATTAAAAAATTAAATAAAACAGCAGATTTCCTTGCAATTTGATATCCAGTTGAAAGATATCGTCAAGCCCAAGAAAGGCTTTTTGTCAGCTTCATGTGTTGTCCTAGCTGTGACTCTTGTAAGGTAACTACAGCCCTCATGACAGCACCTTAATTCTAGCTGTTCCTTCTCAAGCTTAAAAAAAAAGCTGGACGAGATAAGTCAAAGAATTGTGAAGAGGTAAGATGCCAAGAGTGCTTCCACAGATAACCAGTAAATAAAGGGCTGACAGGAGACATGTAAAAATGTGCTAATCGACTCGCCTCATAGTGAAAAATGAACAGGCAGCTTATGATATGTGTCAGCACCAGATCACACATCGTTCTCACTGAGAAGATGAAATCAGGCCGCCATTGTAAACCCATCAGATTCACACATAGAACACAGCATGATGAGCTTGTGGCATTTCACGCGCAAACTCGCCCTGCAAAGCTTCGGGCTGTGCCTTGTCAACACCCACGTCAAGTTTTGAGTAATACTAGAACTATTCTCTCCCCCAAAACCCCCGAACACACGATAAGAAACGCTCGCTAACTTAACACGCAGTTGTCTCTCACTCTTTTACACACACACAAACGCTTTGGACTCCAGTCCTCTTAGAGCAACGTATTTACATTTTCAAACAAAGCGATGATAAGGAGAGGGATGGAAGACGTCTGATTTTCCCTGACACAACATCCCTCCTGGTGGGACAGAAGATGCGTGGAGGAGCGGAGACAGTGGTTATTTTATGGGCTCCTCCAGACTCAGAGCGATGGGGCTGATGTCCTTAAAAGGTCCAATCTAATACTCTCCAAAAGATCATCTAAGGCCACAATGTTCGTAGAGAGGGGGAAAGTGTAAACACTGCAAACAGACGGACAGAAAAAAAAAAGAGGAAAAATAATTAGCTGTGGTAAATACGATTTTGAGAAGATTGGTCCACCACCTCGAAATAAAACAGTAGTCATGCCAGGAAAATGTAAATAGTTGAGCATGGGGGACTGCCACTGGGAGTGGGGGACATACCCTACGACTAAAGGCACTTCAACAGCTATTCCCTGGACCCTGTTTGGGGGTAGACCCGCTGTTGATTTCCTCTTCCCCTTCGTCCTCCTCCTCTTCCTCTGCCCAGCCTCCTAGTCGTAGAGTGGCGGGCATGGCTAGGCTGGTCGCGTGGCCACCGTGGGCCTGAGAGCCTGGTTGGACAGAACAAGGGTCGGGGTACAGAGATGAGGTCGACTGAAGATCATTACCGTCTCTTCACATTTCTGAATGACTTAGGGAGAAGATAACCTTTAGCTAAATCGTGTGTGACGCTATAGCATGCCCTGTTTGGTAGGAAAATAAAAACGAGTCTAGATGGATGTCAGGGGTGCAACGGTTCCTGACGCTCAAGGTTAGGTTAAGATCACAGTTTTGGTGTCACGGTTTCCGTTCGGTAGATTTTGTACATGGGGTACCACCGCCATTTTCAACGTTCTTGATTTTGCCTCATTTGGATTTTGTTATTTATATAAATGTAGCACCCCTAAAGGATGTAATGTACATTTGTCTTCACTGATTAAGACTTTAAAAGCTTATTTTCAGTCACTGGGTTTACATTATCTGCAACAGAGTCAGACTGTACAGTGGACTAAGTTAATTAAAATACTCTTATCTACCAGAAAGAAGGATGAAAGTGTTAAATGTGCTACCAGCGATACTGTGCAGATCTTTCATGGGCACCGGGTTCTGCCAATGGCCTGAGGTCCTCTGGGGTTGGGAGTTATGCTGGTGGACCTGGACACAGTGAACATAGAGGCTTTGCAACAGCAGGGTATCACTGGAGGTATAATTGGACTCCCCGTATAATTGGACTTTTTCCCATCAACTTACCTCGTGCATGTAGATGGCATGAAGGCTCATCTCCGCCGAGGCAAACTCAGACAGCAGGGTGGTGCTTCGGATGCGTGAGTCACTGGCAGACATGCTGGAAAACAAACGGTGTCCTCAGGTTTTTCCTCACTCGACAGCAAAACATTTGAATCCATCCAAATCCATAGCTTCCCCTCTCTTAAGTCGACCCGTTAAACCAGGTTGGCCGAGGAGGACAATTGCTGGGTGGTCTTACCTGTCAAGGAAGGTGCGGTCGCTGCGGAACATGGAGCCCTCGTCATGGTGGGAGGGCAGCTGGACTTCGGAGCGGCTGCGGCTGGCGTGCGGTAGCTGGGAGGTGGACAGCGAGGCCAGGACACTGGCGGCGGCTGAGGCCGCGGTGCTGGGTGGGAGGAAGCGGCGGTCCCGGCCCGGCAGGCCCGAGGCGGTGAGAACCGGATGGGCCAGCACACTGGCCAGCACATTGTCAGGCTGCGCACAAACAATTTGCAGATTAGTCAGCTTGGCACAGGACAATGGTAGCTGCTGCAAAATAACACAAAAAGGAATCTAACGCCAAGTCAAAGCCCTTCGGGTCTAGGCAAATCTCAACTACTTCTACTACCACTACTCCACCAACAATACATTAGAAATCTTAACAGCAAAACAATTTGTTAGAACAGCACAGGTTAAGACCTTTTTCTAAAAACACATTTGAGGGGGGTCACTCACCCCAGAGGCCGAGTCGTTGGAGAGCAGGGAGGAGCAGAGGGGCGCCTCCGAGAGCAGCAGCTGGGCTGATGGCCCGCCCTGGGCGTCGTGGTGCACCTTCTCCTTCAGGTGGCTGATGAAGACGGAGCTCTCCTGGGGGGGCTGCCAGTGGGGGTTCTTGATGGTGAAGTGCATGAGGGACAGCTCCGTCTTGCCGTTTTCGGCCTGCTGGTACACGGAGGCCTCCGTCTGGCCCTCGGACATCCACTGGAAAAGACCCAGCAGAGGTTCAACGTTTGACTTTCTTTCGACCGATATCCCTAGCGAACAGGTCTGGGTGCCAGCACCGTGGGTCAGCGCGCCTTACCATAGGGTTTCCGTGGCGTCGGATGTCCATCTGCGCGAAGGAGCATATGTCGCCCACGCCCACCACCTCCACGGTGAAGTTCCGGAAGAAGTCGATGATCTCCAGCGACTTGTTCCTCAGGAGGAAGATGAGGACGAAGGGCGTCACGATGGGACTCAGCAGCTCCTCCAAGATGAACACCTGGGGAGGACACAGGGCGGTAGAGTTCAGTCAAAAACTCCCTTCCATGTCATCCAAAATTCGACACGGGAGTTGCAATGCCTGACGACTCTCAATGTCGTCCACCCCCACAGTCACACAGCACACTGAGCATATGGAGTGGGCCAAGTGATGTGATAAACAGTACATCAATCACTGCCAGGGAGCCAGCTCTCTTCTGTTTGGGTGCCGCCACCAGTGAGCTGTGCCGGTGCAGGCCCCCTGTCCTCACCGCTTTGTACTGGAACAGCTGGGCCACCTCGTCGCGGGTCTCGCCCTTGTTAGCGTGGCCCCGCCAATGATCGGGCATGTAGTGGATGTGCGCGAGCACGCACTGCAGCAGCTGCTCGGGGCACCACACCATATGTTCGTCAGGGATGAAGGACCTAGCAGCGGGGGGGCAGACAAAAAAACTAAAGCCGTGACACGGACTCAAACTGGAATGTCTACAAGGGTAACATGGCCAGCGGTGTCCATCAGGAGATTTGTTCTTGTGCCTCTCTATTTAGTTTACAGATAAGTCACAACCAGTAGAGTCACTAAAACGTGATAAAAAAAACAACACAACACATTTTCTAAGCGTGTACGGGCGTATAAAGCGTGTTCCCAGACACATACCTGGTGATGGTGATGAGCACGCCCAGCACGGTGATGGCGGTCAGGATGTGTTGCACCGTCAGCACGTCCTCGTCGTACACCGTCAGCGCGATGAGCACGGCCAGCACCGAGCCCGAGAAGAAGGCCACGTTCTTGGCCAGCACGGTCAGCAGCGGCGAGGTGAATGAGTTCATGTATTTGGAGGTGGGCTTGTAGCCGCGGCCCAGCCGCCCGTGCAGCTCATGGTTGAGCTCGTTGAAGTGGCGCAGGTAGAGGCGGCCATAAAGCGACCAGCGCCGCGCGCCCAGGCTGCCCGGCTCGCGGCGGATCACCTCGGTGTAGCTGAAGAAGGCGTAGAGCACCTGCCACACCAGGATGAAGGGGCACAGCAGCAGGTTGGCCAGGCCCATCAGCAAGATGACGCGGCTCAGCCGCTGGGCCAGCTCCAGGCGGTTGCTGGCCTTCTTGTACTTGGGGTGCAGGTTCCACTTGTTCTGGAACAGCGAGCCGGGCCCCCAGAAGAGGATGAGTTCAAAGTTGAACTTGAGGCCCTGGGTGAGGAACACCACGTTGCCCAGCAGGGGGAGCGGCAGCTGCACGGGCAGCAGGGACTTGTTGACCATGGCCACCATGTAGTTCTTGAAGCGCAGGATGCGGTGGTAGATGTCCAGCTCGGTCAGCTCCTTCTTGTGGATGCACATCTGCTGCTCCCGCTGGATGCTGATGAGGCGGTCCTGGACTTCCTGCCAGGTGAAGTTGCACAGTTCGTCCTGGGAGAGGATGCGACGACATATCGGGTTAAGACTTTTCACGCAGCCTAATAGCACAAGCTTATCGGTATTCATCTTTCAGCTAGGGGACCTCCATCAGAGCTGAGGTATGAGCCTTACCATTTTGATCTTCAGGGCTTTAATGTAGAACTGCCTGATCTCCCAGTAGCTCAAGATGTTGCAGAAGACCTTGATGAGCCGGTAGACCCAAAAGATGGCCGCCATAGTGAGGAGGAATATAATCCAGCTGTTCTCTTGGATCCTAAGGAAATGCAAAGAAACAAATGGTCCCATTTGAACATCTGACAACCATTAGTAACAGTGGAAATGCACTGAGTGCACTTTTAGAAATACTCAACAAGGTAAGAACATCCACTGCGAAACAAGTAAATGTGTTACAAAATAATGTTATGCTTATATGTGATTTTAAACATGAGAAATAGGGAGAGAGAACAGCTTGCTGAACATAATCCGGGCTAATATGTTTGTTAGGTCAGACCGACCGGTAATCACTCCTTGTTTACAGGTTATGGTTGGATGCCCAGGCTTTGATGGCTACTGAATATCCCATTTCAAAACATGGAGCGCCACGTCACAGCATGACATAAGATATAGAAATCTACCCATCAGATACATTCCTCGATAACATGAAGTAGCCTAGCCTATGACCTTGCGTGTGCTGTGTGCTGCTGTCTGGATCTGATAGCTTTATATTACACTTGAAAGCCACTAAAACTTGCCAAAACAAGAAAAGCAAATAATTCGTTTGTAGCAAAAAGCAGCTGATCTAGTGGGGCTGATAGGCGTCAGAGAGGGGAGGGAGCGAGGAATATGAGAGAGGTGGTCCACATTGGACACGGTGTTCCTGGGTAACATTTCCAAGAAGTGGTGCGTCACTGGCTTTGATATAAACAGTCAGTCACGGTTGTCTCCACTCTTACGGTAAATTAATGATTCTATCAGCTAGGCCAACATAAGCCACTTCTTGAAAAGAGAAAAAAAAGTGAGGGTCTAGGCTTCGCAGCTGGCAGGGAAGGTGTCATGTGGTCAACAGGACGTCTGCCCAGGACCTCGGGGGGTGGGGGGGTGGGGGGACGGGGGTCAGGCCTCCGAGCTGGTCCGTATACCCTGGCAGAGAATATCCATTACGGACAGCGGGCCTGTTTTCCAGTTCCACTCTGACCACAGCGCACAAACACAAATAACCTTCTCCAAGAACCCATCATGCACCACCGGGGCTGGTTTACCTTGAACTATTGCACAATGGGATCTGTCATTCCACCTTCTTTGTATTTAGACGTTCCCTCTCTCTTTTCCATGTCCAGGTTTGACTTTACATGCTCTCAAAACAAGGTCGAAATAAAATATGAACAAAATCTCAAGGAATATTTTTATATTATTTTTTGGTTAAAGATTATAAAATGCCCACGAAGAGTTTTCATCACCAGTGCTTTAATTAATTGTTTATTCTAGTTTGTAAATCATAAGTAATGGGGAGCAAGCTTTGAGTCCAAAATATGGTTTATTCCTAAATACGTGCCAAAAACATGGTGTGACTAGTAGCCTAAATTAAAGTGAGCTTTGGTTGAAGGAAACAAGGGACTGATGGGTACAACAACAAAAAAATCCAAACTATAAATAATATTCTGATGTTTTTGTTATTATATTATATTATTTTATATTATATTTCCTTCGGATCTTTAGCTGGATACTCATATTTTTCATTAGGTCATTGCCTCAAAGGGCTATTTGCAGTAGGACAATTTTACCAGCCTTTGACACAGGTTTACTCATGACTAAAATAACTTTGGATCAGGTTTCAATGAATTCAGCCACTTATACTTCTACAAATTTACTTACATGTCTGCAAACAGTTTTCGAAACATATTCAATATTTAATGGCAACTTCTAAATACGTGAAAGGGATACACAAAGTAAGCGTTTGACAACGAAAAGATACTGCATTTCACAAGCCAAGAATAATGTAACATCTCAGGGTACAGAGTGTCTTTAAATATGAAGATACACAGGCCATTACCAAAGCAGGCCAACGCTCCATATTTGATGCTTATGTTGTGAAATGACACTTGACAAAATCCAATAAGCAAACATTAGGGTCTGAACAACTGGTCACAATAAAATTAGGACAGACAAATTAAATGCCTCCTAAGGCCAAATTAAGTTGCCAGCTCCAAAAGGTCCATGGATCTATAATGGCCTTGCCGATTAGGATGACAAGTCACCATCTACATTCTGCCAGTTCCTACACACATTCCATTCAATTAATCTACGTACGAGAGCCACTCGATTTCATGTCAGCCTAAAAGACATCTCTAAAATGCATGATTACCACAATCTGGTCATTAAAGCGTTTACAGACTTTTGGTTTACCACCCAGTTTAGCTGCTCCAGTTCTCAAATCTGCTGTTTGCAAAATGCTCAGTCTCCACAAATAAGAAAGGATTCCATATTATGAATAGAGTGCTAACCAACCATATCACATGTTCAACAATGAAACCGACCTACCTTTCAGTGCACTGCTGGCTAGGAAGGATGGCATCTGGCAAGGTGACCTTGTTCCTGTCCAGTGGGTTTTGGCCAGGCCCAGTGTGGTTCACTGCCCGGTTGGCAAACAGGACATCATACTCCACACAGTTGAAGAGGAACGTTGTAAAAGTGACAACAAACAGGAACTGGCTACAGAAAGAAGAAACAAACAAAGGGGATTAATTTGGCAATTCCAAATTCCAAATAATCATAATAATAATAATTCATTTTATTTAGTTTTTAGCGCTTTTCTAGATACTCAAAGCGTTTTACACAAATTGGTCGGCAATTAATAACACAGAATGAACAACGAATGGACCAACAGCTATCAAACACAACACTCAGTCTGAGTGATACCACGGCAGCCAATTTGCGCCAGACTTGCTCACCCAACATATTACGACAGACTTGCTCACACACATAGGACACACAGACCGACTCCAGTTGAATTAGCAGTGACTGGTCAGGGCACTGGTAGGAGGATGCAGCATGTTTTTTGATGGTGGGAGGAAACCGGAGTACCCGGAGGAATCCCACACAAACACGGGGAGAACATGCAAACTCAACACAGAAAGGCCCATGGCTTAGGTGGGGTTTGAACCCAGGACCTTCTTGCTGTGAACACAGTTGTTACAGTGCTAACCACTGAGCCAGGGTTGAAAAATTCCTGTTCTGTACAATTCTGTTCAGATAATGTGTGCTGGTTAGGTAGGAGGAAAATGTGCTTATCCATATACATCAATCACAATAATTTACTGATGGATATTATTCCATAGGTCATATTACAATAATGCATTGCTAAGACAGTGCTGACAGACTGACCTTTGTTATCAGCTGTCAAAGCATGGAAAGAGTTTCTCCAGATTGCTGCCTTAGGGGCCCCGTGTGAATAGACACATTAAAGTGGGACCAGACACAGACAAACACCAGATGCATTATGAAAGGGCTACACTGCTGCCGTTCCCAAGGCTGTCATCAACAGTGTGGAACATCGTCTCTGTGAATATCTGGTAGTCAACTTATTCAACTATCATAACACACTGGGCTCATTTCACAAGTCCATGTCATAGATTAATTTGTCTTTAGCATGTCGGGACACTTATTGAAACCATTGTACTTACATAAGTTCGAAAAACTCTGACAGCATCATACAAGCAAAACCATTCTTCTGATGGAAATGATAGATGTAATTCTTTGGTTAAGGTAACAATAATGAAGTTCAATTTATTTCCCCTGTGATACACAGGTATATTTCATATAAAAAAAACTGTAAAGGATGTTTTATAAACCATAAGAAAATAGCTAGTATTACTGTGTGTGTATATATTTAAAAATCAAATCGTCTTACTATGAATCAAAAGTTAAAGTAGTTAACGTGAAGTTAAAACACATAATTGAGTTTTCTTCTAAACTAAAACTCCTCATTAACCATTTCTCACCACAAAATACTCTACTATTTTTGCATTCAACTGGTTATAAACACCACTAGTGAGCTAGGAGGCCAATCATGGGCCAAATACTATAGATAATGCTGGAATTATCTAATTAAAAAGGATATTCTTGTGAAGAAGTTGTCCAGATTCTTGATGTGGTGCCATGAGTCTGTGAGATGATTGACAGAATTAATAAATATGTAGCAATATGCAAATATAGAAACAGCATCATTACAATGCAAACATCTCCAGAAGAGTCTCTTGTATTTACCTTTCAGGCCTTCTGGAACGTGCACTAACAAGTCCTCCTCCCCTGGTGGTGAGTCCTCCTCCAAATCTTCTATTCTATGATACTCCTGGTAGGCTTCAAAGTTGGCCATTGTGCTTCACATTCTTCCAAAACCTCCCTCTATCAGACAAACAGGAGTAGGCCATGCCTTTGTTAATAATGCTAGCATTATTCACTTTAAAGCAGAAGATGAAAAAATATGTCCCAAATGGAGGTCGGAACTAAAAACACAGATAAAGCATTATCTAACATTACAGAGTGGTAAGCTTGTAGCATTAGCGACTAGTCTATAACTTCTACCAAACGCATTAGTTGACAATGCAAAATTGTAAAATGTCTGAAGCCTTCTGTTTACGAGCACATATATAGTGTTGGCTAATTACATAGGCAGAACCTTCAAATCAATAAAAAAATCATCATTGCCAAATCCATACATATTCTTCTCGATTTTAAATTGCAATTTTAAGCACAATCAAAGTTACACTGTTGAGAAGCAAACAGTGCATTTAGAGTGCGAGGACAAATATTTTTTTAAATCTGACAGTTGACAGTCTAGTGTTTATTAAAACAAACAATTTACAATTGCTTTCTGTCCATTGACACCTTTTAATGTGAGTGCTTATGTGTTTCATTGTTTTGCTGAAAAATGTTAACGCTATCTAGCTATAGAATAAGAGTCAGCCCAACTCTACCAGAACTTGCAAAATTCATAGCACATGAAAAGTACAGTGAAACATGGCCTGATGGGCAGAAATTACATCACATTGTTTAATACCTTTTTTTGTAGGTTGACTGAAAATCAAAAAGGCTATCCACATTTGGATTACCCTCCCCAACAAAGATTAAGAATAAATTCCAGCATTAAATTATGTACTGTAATATTTTCATCAATACCTGTATGGAGATCACCTTTTTATTATTGCGTTTGGTGTTGTTAACTTACAACTAATATTGACTTTAATCCTTACTTAATTTCCTTACTTAAAATACATGTTACCCTTTAATGCAGGACACCTGATAAATTGACAAGCAATGACTCCAGTCATGCCATTTAAGGGAGACGTGAATATGTATCAAGCTGAGCTCTAGGAAACTCGGAAATCGAGTGGTACACGCTGGTCTATGTGGCTAGCCAATCAAGCTACGCATGCTTACTTGACAGCTTAGGTGTAAACAACCGACCAGTTTGACAGCTAGAGATGGTTATCTAACCATAAGGCTAGGCTAGTGCAAGTAGGCTTCTCGCTAGTAGCACAGCTAAAGATACTATAACTATTATTAATAACGCTGGCACACTGTTAGCCCTTGCGACACTGTCTATGTTAGCAGTTAGTTGTTTGTTCCATCCCATATACATTTTGTTGTACAGTATAGTGAATCTTCGATAGCTAACAGACAATGTAGCCTGATACACAGGCAGTTTCGCAGGGGATAATGTAATGACGTTACCAACACATTCTAACTGAAGTTTAGGTAGAACGCGTTTATAACTAAATCAATTGTGTGGTAGGAAGTATTTACCTGGCAAGAAAGTAAATTAGCTTGTTAGCTAGCTAGCATTAGATAGCTTGTGATTTAAATGCATAATCAATTTATCCGACGCTAACAGGAATACATACCTCAAAACAGCAGTGACTTTTCAGTCCTTCGTTTAGCTAACGTTATCTTACGATAGCGATACTCAGCCAAGGGTGCTGCTGCTGCAATTTGTTTTTGTTCCCACTCTTCTTGCGTGGTCCATTAGCTGGAGTTGAATCTTGGTGACTAACGTTACTTTGGTTCTAAATCTTGATAGAAATCTTTTCACAGTTAGCCATAAAATACTTAGTTTAGTAATAATCCAACTGACAAACTATTTATTTGACAAATTAGCTTGATGTCCATAAATAAACCACGGGTATCAGTGTGTGGGTCTCCAGTCCACAGTGTTATGTCTTTCATAAACAAATGTCAACAAAACACCGTTAGACGTCACTTTATCTGAAAATCGTCACTTCAGTGTTCCGCGTGTAGTTCCCTTAAATAGAACAAAGTCTTGATTATTTTTTACTTAGTTAGCATTAGCTCAAAAAGCAACAACATTGTTTCTAATAAAATAAACAAAATTAAAAAAAATTTTTTGATGCAGTTAAAAACATTCATTATCTAACTTAGAGTCTCGATTTGATCCAATGCATTCTGGGACAGTGAACATGGCGTCCTGCATGTTACTCCTTGAACACCTCTAACCCAACTGCTTAGTTTTCGCCCATATATCTCGAGCAATCTGCATTTTTATTAAATTAACCAAAAATGTTTTACCAACTGTGCTGCAGAAGCAGCATAATTACACCGGTGCAGCCAATATACTCGAGGTTAAATAAAACACAAGATTTATGGAAACATTCACGGTAGGGCAAGTAGTCTCAGCTAATGTTAGCTAATTATTATGATCAATTTGATTTCATTTCGAAGGAAATTAAATCTTGTAATATTTTACTAAAATTATACTTAAACGTTAGCTGTCTGGTGAAAGAAGTACCCAAGAAAGGTTGAATAATGACATTCGCTGAAATCTTCCAACAACCTCCTCCCTATGTGGATGGATCACTTTCCATCGCAATACGTTATATTCTCTTGAGTTATAATATGCACTGATTATAATTAGGTTTTAGTCTTTAGGTTGATGAAATCCTAAACAGTAATTAAAGTTTATAGTCGTATTAACTGTGGTTTCTTTAAACTATTTTAATTTCAGATCCAGATATTCTCTTGAGTGATAATATGCACTGATTATAATTAGGTTCTAGTCTTTAGTTTGATGGAATCCTAAACAGTAGTTAAAGTTTATAGTCGTATTAACTGTGGTTTCTTTAAACTATTTTAATTTCAGATCCAGACTATATACAACACCGTTGTCCAATGCACATGTCTCCTCTCAACAGTCTAGTAATACTGCCACCCGGATATGGGGTCTGGCTCAGAGAACAATCCGCCAGTCAACCGGCCGGACATCACGATCTCCAAGAGGGGCACTAAAGTTTTTTCTTGGGCCTGTTGCCCTTACTGTATCTGCACGGCTTGTAGGCAATGTAGCCTATTGTGAGGAAGATGTCCATAACAACAACACTGTCACAAAAATTACATCTAAAGAATCCGAACCTGAGTTCAAATGGAAGATCCTATGGGAATTTGTCAAACCTCAACTCCTTGCCCTTATTGGTGCAGTTGTGGTAAGCATGATCTCATTTCTATTTTCTACTGCACGTTATAATTTAGACATAATTATTGATGTCAGCAACATTTGGTAATTTAAATACATTGACCTTGTGTTTTTCAGCTTGCTTTTGGTGCTGCTGTCTTGAATATTGAAATTCCATTGATGCTGGGAGATTTGGTTAATGTTGTGGCACGCTTCTTGAGAGAGCATTCAGGCACTTATGTCAGGGACATCAGAGGCCCAGCACTGAAACTGCTGGGATTGTATGGGCTCCAAGTGGGTTGAAGACAGCACACATAATATCCTTCTCATTATTTTCAAGTACTGTTAACTTTGGCAGCTATTTAATTTTTTGTTTTTCTATAATTGAGTTATAGTTTGCAATGACACATTTAAGTTTATAAAAGCAGAAACTGCAATGCGGAAATTCTAACTTTATGTTAGCTAGTTATGTCAAGATTGAACATTACTACCTCTTTCGTGCAGGGAGTTCTGACCAGTGGTTACATCATCCTACTTTCAAGGGTAGGGGAGAGAGTGGCAGCAGACATGAGAAAAACCCTTTTTGCAACTTTATTGAGGTACAGCCACAATAGTCACTGTGATTGCATTTACTATAGAGAGCCAGCAATGTATTGCTTCGTAAGTTCCAGTATCCAGTTCAGTACTGTATATTAACTGGCAATCAGATATGTATTTGATATTTATTTTATCAGCCATTCTTTTCTACTATTAGTCTTACATTCCTTATTCTTCGTCTCAGGCAGGATGTGGCTTTCTTTGATGCGAATAAGACCGGCCAGCTAGTGAATCGCTTGACCTCTGATATTCAAGAGTTTAAGTCATCGTTCAAATTGGTTGTCTCTCAGGTAGGCATGACTTTATTTTCATGCTGTACTTTCATATCATGTACACTATTGTATTACTAAGTACGAGATAATAATCTATTGAGCAACATAACAGACAGTGTATTTGTGATCCTGAAGTGGTAAATCTACAGTAGGCCTTTATCTTCTTTTTTGTCTCATACATTAACAGGGGCTACGGAGTGTAACGCAGACTATTGGATGTTTTGTGTCCCTCTACGTCATCTCCCCCAAACTCACAGGAATGATGGTTGTGGTATTGCCCTGTCTTGTGGGAGCAGGGGCTTTGATCGGCTCTTTCCTTCGGAGACTTTCCCGTCTGGCTCAGGAGCAGGTAGAGCGAATGGCAACTTGTTGATAGCTGTAGAACTAAGCTATTTGATTTTTTTATTTATGCTGAAGTTTTTGCTCTGTTGTGACGACTAAGTGTTTCCGAGAGTTTAGGTGTCAAAAGCCACAGGCGTGGCAGACGAGGCACTTGGCAATGTGCGAACAGTGAAAGCATTTTCTATGGAGGAACGGGAACTACAGTGAGTATTTGTTATGACTCCCAACATCAGCTCAGCCATATAGCAGTAGTATGTTTAGACTATTTGTTAATATATTTGACATGTTTTCCCAGGTTATATGCATTTGAAGTGGAAAAATCATGTGAATTGAATGAAGCTCTTGGCTCAGGAATAGCTGTTTTTCAAGGATTGTCAAATGTTGTTCTTAACTGTGAGTATATTAAGTTTTGTAGGTCTGCATTAATTTGCCGATAACTGAGTTAGGTATGCAGAATGTATATGTAATTTCATCTTTATTGCATGCCTTTTCCTAACAGGTATTGTACTTGGGACCATTTTTGCTGGAGGGTCTTTGATGGCGGGTGACGAAATGTCACCTGGTGATCTGATGTCTTTCCTGGTGGCATCCCAAACTGTTCAGAGGTAATCCACTAAACCAATTTTTTCCACACATGTTCAAATTATGTGGTTGAACTATCAATTTATTACGTTTGAACGCTAACCCTTTTTTTTCCACTTTGGCCAGGTCTTTGGCCAGCATCTCTATCCTATTCGGCCAAGTGAGTGAGCATGAAACTAGTTCAATCAACATGTGATCATGCGACATGATCAAGACCCGCCATTACATTTATTTCTTTCATTTGTTTTCTGCTCGTACAGATGGTTAGAGGCATGAGCTCTGGGGCCCGTGTGTTTGAATATCTGTCTCTGGAGCCTACCATTCCACTGAGCGGAGGTGGCCGCATCCCTTACCACTCTCTGGTAGGAAAGGTGGACTTTATGAACATCTACTTCAGGCAAGAACGTTTGCTTCCTTGCTTGCGAAATTATCCTACCACATACGGTAGACAAAGACATTGTAAAAGTGCAATATATTAATAGATATACACAGTAGGGGGTGCTATATCTCATCCTTCTGTTATTACAGTTACCCAACAAGACCTGGCCAACAGATTTTAAAAAACTTCTGCCTCACACTACCTCCTTGCAAAACTGTTGCTATTGTTGGGGAGTCTGGAGGAGGTAATGATCCAAGCAATTACATACAAATAATCCTTCTAATATAAAATGTAGATATTTCATTGATTTGAATAATGTTTTACACCTGATGGTATCAACTATGAGTAAGTGTTGAAAAATTATGTTTGCTGGATGTTTCAGGGAAATCTACCGTGGCATCCTTGCTTGAGCGTTTCTATGATCCTACTAGTGGAGTGATCATGTTGGACGGTCTGGACATTCGGACACTTGACCCGTCCTGGCTCAGAAGACAGGTTATCGGATTCATCAATCAGGTAAAACATACTTATTCTTAGTCTTCCTATTGTTCCAATGCATTGAAAGTCTTAAAGGTCCATATTTCTTTTCATTGGTGGCTGTTGCAAAGACTTTGGCAGAAAAAAAATGCCTGAGCATCATCATAGCTGCACAGGTGCATGGATTGTTTCGTGGATTATTCCCTCTACTGAGCAATTATAATTTGGATAGCGGATACGATCAATGCTGAAATGCGTAAGACACTAAAGAGTCGGAAGGACCTAACAAGACAACATTTGTGGGTGTTATTAAATTTGCTGAATACGTCTTGCTCCAGTGATTTTAAAAGATACCATCAAGGAATTGTCCTATCATGTAACTAGTGATGCAGTTAGGGCCCTGATAAGTGCTGCAGTATATGTGACATAATTGTATCATGTAATAATATAAGTACACAATGGAACTTTTAACTGTGTAAAGACAGCTCTAACACCGACATAATGCTTTGCTTGTAGGAGCCTGTACTGTTTGGTTCTTCTGTGATGGAGAATATCCGCTTTGGTAAACCCGAGGCCACTGATGCAGAGGTCATCAACGCTGCCAAGCAAGCTAATGCTCACCGCTTTATTACCAGCTTCCCAGATGGTTACAACACTGTGCTTGGTACATTACTTCCTGTGGGTGCAGGGGATTTGTATCTGTATCTCAGATTTCCTGGATATTATAATTTAAATTATTTACCTTTAACATCTTACATTTAGGTGAGAGGGGAGCAACATTGTCAGGTGGCCAGAAGCAACGCATTGCCATTGCCCGTGCTCTGATCAAGAACCCCAGCATTCTGGTATTGGATGAGGCCACCAGCGCTCTAGATGCAGAGTCCGAGCGAGTGGTTCAGGAAGCTCTGGATCGAGCCACAACAGGTCGCACCGTGCTCATCATTGCCCACCGTCTCAGTACCATCCAAGGGGCTGACCTAATTTGTGTCATGAGCAACGGCCGCATTGTGGAGGTTAGATTGCAGATTTATTATAGGAGTTAAACAAGATTACTTGGAGAACAATGTTCTGTGTTGGCTATTTACTCATAGGGGACTACGGTATGTGCAGCACAATTATAAGATACAGCTATAATAAAGTAAATTAATTTGTCTAATCATTGTAAAAAAAGTACTTTTGTTCAACAATATGTTGAAAACTAGCTGTTTGATCTAATGCCTGATTTATCTCTTTTAAGGCTGGAACTCACTTAGAACTGCTGCGCAAAGGAGGACTTTATGCTGATCTAATCCGCAGACAACGAGTTGAAGGACAAAATACAATCTAAATATAACTGTAAATCATAAGATTACCACAAATGTAATGTGTGTATGTACTGAATTTGCTTTTGTAATTTGATTAGGATTAAAAAATGGTCAATTGTGTGGGTGGACCAAATGGAGATTCGTGGACATGGTGTTGATAGCAATGAGTTGTTTATGGAACAATAATTGTACTGTACAGTATTTAATTAAAATGTGAATGTATAGAAGGGGTATTTTGCCCATGTGTAGCATTACACAATACAAAAAAATAAATGTTTATTTTAAAGCCCATGTTTAATGTTTTGCCTGGATAAGACTGAATAAGTTTGTGGCCTCCGAGTCCAGTGGCTGGTAGACGAATTATACATTGAGATAGTTTGTTAATGGACAATGGACAAGCTATTGAAGTCCATAACTACTTTTGTGGATAACTGATTTATATTAATACTACTACATAATAATAGTCGTAAAATGTAACATGATGGGTTGTAAATTATTGTCAATTTGCGTAAATGTTGTAATTCATTATCCGGCCTTTAGATGACAGTAAACAACCCGTGCAAAGCCTCCCTGCACTGCAGATACACAGCACCAGGCGAGTCACACCGCAAGAAATCAGCTAGCTAGCTGCATGTAGCTGGCTATTTTTACGCTAGCTAGTACTAGCTAATCATACGTTATCCCCAGTCCTGGGCTTCCTTTCACAGTTTGCTAGCCAGCTTGTTTAAAGCTGGCGTTGTTGACCAAATATGCAGAAATATGAAAAGCTGGAAAAGATTGGAGAGGGTAAGACGAACGCATTTCGTTAACATTCGTTAGCAGTTATTATATTATGGGCGGCTCAATCTATTTGCTGGACCAACAACAACAGACATTAATACTGTGACTCAGTCAACGCTACTGTTAGCTGACTTGCCAACAGTTAAGACTATTAGCTATCTAGTTACTAGCCTATCTGGTATTGTTAGCCGGCTAAAGTACTTAGCTGGATAACTAGGTTAACGTCAAAACGTAAAGCTAGATTTTACTGGTATTGTAAATACATTGATATCAATCGTGTAGAACCAGATAGAATGTTGCACTAAGACCGATAGCTTTTGACTTCACCTAATCCAGCGTTAGCTGCTGGTTAACCCCGAGCTGGCTAAAGTTAAACTACCGTGATTTTAATTGCTGTTCCTGCTGTACTCAGGTACATATGGGACAGTTTTCAAGGCTAAAAACAGGGAAACACACGAAATTGTGGCTCTGAAAAGGGTCAGGTTGGATGACGATGATGAGGTGAGTTTTTTTTTTTTAAACCTGTTAGCATTAGCTTCTAGCTGTCGATATGTGACGTTAACGTAGTAACGTCAAGTAATCACTCGCCGGTTCTACAATCTTTTAGGGAGTACCAAGTTCTGCTTTGCGAGAAATTTGCCTCCTGAAAGAACTGAAACACAAAAATATTGTCAGGTATGTCCTTTGCAGCATTGGCCCTTTAACTGTACTGAAAAGTTATTCATCATTATATGCATGTACAGATTATATCAATACACTGTGGCTGGCATTTGCATGTTTCTGTAGAAATCATTTTAGGGTGTGACACACTTGTGCAGGGCAACGTTCTATTCTAAATTGTAACTTTGCGAAAGTGCTTTCTCTTAGCAGCAAATTAAAATACAGACATTTGTGACTTTTAAACTGCTGTATTTGTCTCCCCAGGTTGCATGACGTACTGCACAGTGACAAGAAATTAACCTTGGTTTTTGAATTTTGTGACCAGGTGACATTATCTTAATTTTCAAAGCTTTCCATTAACTAGTGATAAACAACATTATTGTAGATTTTAATAAAAGTATTACTGTAAACAATATAGGACTTGAAGAAATACTTTGACAGCTGCAATGGAGATCTAGATCCTGAAACGGTGAAGGTGAGTTTATTACTGTTTATACTTTACTATGTCAAAAATTATTTTTGGTTTGCATGTGATCTGTCCTAAAAGTTGTACTGTTGTGCTGTATGATAATTTGTTCAGTTTGGTCGATCTGATTGTCTCTTTATTTTTGTACAGTCTTTCATGTATCAGTTGTTGAAAGGCCTTGCCTTCTGTCACAGTCGAAACGTTCTTCACAGAGACCTCAAGCCACAGAACCTTCTCATTAACAGAGTGAGTATAACGTCTGTGGACTTTAACTGTTCACTTTTGACAGGTAGTACTAAAACAGCCGTGAATTAGACCTGACATAAGTATCGTTCATAACCTTGCAAGGAAATAATGTATTATTTTGTATGCTATTCAAAATGGTACGAAAGCCACAGGCAGTATAGATTTGGTAAATATTCAAATCTAAATTTTTTTTATTTTTTATGTGCAATCTTTCATCCATACATTTAAATAATAAACCCTGTTTTTATAGAATGGGGAGTTGAAGCTGGCTGACTTTGGGTTGGCTCGAGCATTTGGGATTCCAGTGAGGTGTTACTCAGCAGAGGTATTATCAGAAATGAAGTATTGTTAGTTTAGGTTGCTAATGCCACTTTGTCCCCAGTTACTTTTCAGTTAATTTTAATCTTCACTTAAACTGACTTTTTCGATTGTTTCTCATGGTTGTGTGTGTTTCTGTGTGTAGGTAGTGACATTATGGTACAGGCCTCCAGATGTCCTCTTTGGAGCTAAGCTTTATTCTACATCCATTGATATGTGGTCTGCTGGATGCATATTTGCAGGTTCGTAGGTACTGAAGTGAAATGATGATGATGATGATGATGGTGCTGCACTGTGTTGTTGGACAGAATTCACTCTTTTGTAGCACCATAAATATATTGCTTGCTGGTGATCTTTGTAATGTCTCTCAAATACAGAGCTTGCAAATGCTGGGAGGCCTCTATTCCCAGGGAATGATGTGGACGATCAGTTGAAGAGGATCTTCAGATATCCTTCACGCTATCATTTTTGGATATTATTTTCTCAGAAAAAGCACTCGTTGTGTGCCTTGGGCTTACAATGGGTTTCCATTTGGATTCTTGTTTTTATGATGGGATAGGATTTCCACTGAGATGTACAAAAATCTTTAACACTGTGGGACGTTGTTAGGTACACCCACCGAAGAGCAGTGGCAGACAATGACTAAACTTCCAGATTACAAGGTAAGCCAGTGCAAAGCAGTAACTCCTGCATTTTCCAGAGCGAGTCAGAAAGTAGATGATTGACACAACATGTTGTATTCATAACTTTCACAGAGGCACCTTTTATCAACCCGCTTTATCTCCCTTACCACTATTCTCTACAGCCATACCCCATGTACCCAGCTACCACCTCACTAGTCAACGTGGTTCCCAAACTAAGCAGCACAGGACGGGATCTGCTACAGGTAATTTAGTTCTGAACCTTGTACATGGGTGTGGTATGCTATTACAAATATGGTTACCATACGACTTATTAATGCCGTTTCCATTATCGCTAATAAGACATCTTTCCACATGACCCCCCCCTCACCTAGAATCTATTGAAGTGTAATCCGGTCCAAAGAATCTCTGCAGAGGAGGCCTTGCAGCATCCCTACTTTGCCGATTTCTGCCCGCCTTAGATGCCAAAATGTCACTCATTGAACTTCAGCCGCCTGAATCAATCCTCTTTCGCTTCATCTCGTCACTATAAGCAGATTCCTGCGAGACTCATCCATCAGCTGTTTTAGGAGACTACCCTATAGTGAATCCTGTTGTGCCTCCCTGTGCAACAGAGTCCCTGTGACTCCAACTTATTTTCGATTCTGTTGTATTTGCAAGCCTGTCTGTTTTCTCTACGACAGCACTGATGTGGAAACATGCAGTGTGTAGCAATGAACAAGTCTGGACATTGAGAAATAGTTTCTCACCTCAAAATCCCTGAGCCACCAGGTGATGCGATCAAATTGATAGAACAACAATTTGAAGAATAAATTGCTTTGCATACTGTGACAATGTACTGATTTTAAATTTCACTATTTAATCATTTTAAGTAAAGATACCTTTTTTCTTATTCTTCAGACTTTTTTCCCACTACACTTTTTAATAAGATACTGTAAAATGGAGTGTGAAGCTTATTTATATTTCCTTTTGGTTACTTTTCAAGTTCTCTTTTTGCTTTGAGTATTTGTGTTTTTATGCACTTTGTAAAAGGCAAATTAGGTATCATCCACATTTTCAAGGATTCACTGATTACCAATTTATTGTCAAAGATTGGACCAACAGATGGCTATGAATAGTGGACCATATCTGAATTTTTGCATTCTTTGAAGTATTTTTGTTCTTACTTAATTGTTAACGGTAAAAGCTGGCTGACAGCACGTTAAGTGGAAGGTGATTATCCCCTGATGATCAATTGCTTTGTTAAGGATTGTATTGCAACACTGTCTTTTCACATTGGTTATTTAATTTAACATGGCAAACATCTTGCATTTTTATGCAAAGGAAAACTTTCTCCTATAAAATCCTAAATTAACAGTTGCATCTTTTTAGTTGAGAGAAAAGATGTGTGTACATTTAACAGATGTGCAACAAGGCAATCTAGAATGCATGTATTTATTGATAATTGAATGTCTGCTTTTTTTGCGTTACTAGAATTTTTATACAACAGACTTTACAATTAGGTACAGAGGTTTTTCCTTTAAATAATGAAATATGACATTAGAGTCCGTACTTTAACCTTTTTTTGTGTAGTATCTTAACGTTTTCATAATGCTTGGCTTTGTGTGATTCTTATTTTAGAATGAAACCGAAGGGGCATTGGCTTGTGCCAGTATTTCATTGTGACGACCAAGATACTGCCGTGCTCATTTCAGATAAACTGCTGTAGAATTACAAAAATTAGAAGGAAGAGTGGCTTTTGCACTTTGTATCCTTCTTCTTAGTTTAATTTGTAGGACTTGGGTCATGTATTTAAACAATTGCTGTCAGTGGTTTTTGTGTACATTTTAACCACAATGGTTTGCTATTCAATAAAAGATTGAGAGGTGTTTGTCCACCCATTTATCTTAATCTTATACAGAATTGAAATATCTTATCAAATTATGGCTAGACAACACTATAACTGAGAAAAAACTCCAAACATTCCTCCATACACTAGCATCCTGGGCTTTTTGTAGATGTGACTTAATGTTCCTTTAATCCTTTCAGATGTGCAACTCATTAGAGAAGATTGAATGTGTAGTTTCAGACTTCTACGGAAGAGAGACTTACTTTAGCCAAGTCTTGAAGTCACAAAATACAGTAAAACCAAGCTAAAATTATGATTGCACACAGTTCTGCATAATTCTAAGAATGTTACACTTATTTAAGAGAGGGTAGTAACTATTTAGTATTGACAAGTTCAGAGGTTAAATCACAAATGTAATATATACTGTACATGGAGCCAAATGGAAAAAATGTATTTCACAAAATTGTCTATGCATCATATCATGGCATATCGCAACTACTTACATATTAGAGCAAGGCTTAACCACCATTCGTTCCAAGCCACAAGCATTTTACCACAGAAAACTTGAGGACACATTGCATTTCTTTATTCACTTGCATGGGCTTTTCAGTGCTAAATGATGCTATGTTCCAAAGTTTGTTTTTGGGGGAATATACTGTTAAGTTGTAATTAATTGTAACATAGAGCCAGGAACATGTTTCTGCTGGCCCCAGAGTACATTTGGACAATACAAAGTGAGTAACAATATTATACATCAGATGTTTATAGACATTGGGAATACACATCGCCATGCAAGGAACAATAGAGGTAAGGTGCAATATCACTGCATTAAGCTTGAAGATTTCTATTAGTAGACAGAAAAAAATAGGATACTGTCATCTACTTGGCCATAATTATGCATTAAAATATCCATTCACTACTAAAAAAGCAGTTACAGTCAAACATGGCTGGACTTACTAGTCCTACTTAAACCTTCTCTGCTATTCTTTGCCTGGCAGTAAGGCATGGTTCAGGGAAGGGTTAATGGTATGGGATCTGTACAACTTAGCCCCAACTAGTTGTAGATCAATTGGCCCTTGACACTTAGTACTGTTACCTTTTATAAAGTATATATATGGGTCGCATTGAAATCGCCATGGGACACAACCCGAATCACTACAGTGTCCATATTCAATCATCTTTGTTTAGATAGTTAATTGACCATCAGAGTGGATCAATCATTATTTTTGACACAGAAGCAATTAAAACCAGGATGTTCAAACTGAAGTTGATAGTAGCTGTTCAAGCGACCACACTTTATCTATTACTAGTGATTTTTTTAACTCTAAAATGGGCATTTGAATATCAAAAGATGTCAATTGTATTCACAACATTAGTTTTCAAACCGATGCATTTATTGCTTACAACACAACACTGATTTACCGTATTTTCAAACACTCCTGAAAAGTACACATTTTTCAGTTACACAAAGTCAATTTTGCTTAGGTGATAACTGGCTTTCAGCAGGGTATATTGTTCCAGACAACGCAGTAGTATAGATACATACGTTACACAAAGTATTACTAGTGGCAAAAAAAGGTAGTCATGATCATAGACAGTCGGTCATTGGCTCAGGAGCAATGGCTGATCTCCAAGTCTTTGTGCTTCACATCAACAGTCATCTAATACACAGACAAAAGAGTAATAAAGCTACAGTGTTACCAACAACACCACTGATTTGATTGGCATTATACCAGGTGTCATAAGAGACTCTGGAGACATTTCGCTGAGACAATCTCCTATTAAATGGATCACATTGATAGGACAGAGATAAATGCAAGCTCATGGATACCTGACATGCCAGTGAATTTAATGAAATACAATGGATGAATGATGCTATAACAAGAAAATAAATTGGACTGGCAAAAAGGTAAAAAAGTTGTGTACATGAAGAAGATGGTTAAATATATAGTTTATTATATTTGTCATTTACACATCACAAACTGTGTTTTTAATGTTATATAACATGTACTGGAATAACAATAGTATATTATAACGTCATTGTACAATGCTTTGAAGTGATAAATGAAGGGAATTTAAAGAGCGGTGTAGTGTTCTGAAATCTTCTGTCATCTATCGATTAAATTCTACTCAGTATTCGGTCCTCAAAGGAAATTGAAACTGGAAGACACTTGCGGCCCACTCCGATATTCACACATTCAGAGACTTGCCTTGGACTAGTCATTGCATAATGTGCTATTTGACTGTTCTTTTCCACATTTGTTGTGGAAAAAGACTAAGTGTCTTCAGGAGCAATGATGGAAACATGTTGTTATTTTACATCCAACAAATGTTGTTCACATATTCTGATAAAGAATTTCTTAATGGCATAAATGTGGTATTTACAATTTTCTGTTAAGTGTAGGGACATCACAGATATACAGTCATTTTGAAAAGAACTGATTACTGTCATCAGTGAGCTGTGCAGACCTCTTCAGATCACGGATAAGCATGGTCTTTAAAATGAATATGTTTCGAAAACACAAACAGAAGCTAAATAAAAATAGCTTGATTCTTAAAAAAAAAGAAAGAAGAAAAATAAATTCCCCCCCAAAATCTACCGGGCCAACTCTAAAGTAAGCCAAATGCTTTTCTTTTTGTGACAGTCAGTATGCCTAATATAACTATCCCAAAAAATTAGAAACCACAATGTACAAACGTTGGTCATTGAGTAAACACTTAAAACATCAATTGGAGCAACGTTTTACTCCAGTTTTCAAGAAATATAGTAAAAGTTCACAGATGAACTAAACGTCCACTGCTTCACTTTCGACCTGACAATCATTGACCCTACACCTTTTGTTGGGATGCATTTAAGAGAACTTAGCAACCGGATGTGTACATTCTACTTGTAAGAGCAGCAAAGGCGGCGATTAAAATAGCAGTCTTGTTGTCCACTCATTTGTCCTAACCAGTAAACAGATCATTTAAATATAGGTGTGCGCATATCACTTTAAGGACAAGTATGAACTCCCTCTTTAAGGCGCCTTAATGGTGCCGATAAAACTGTTAAGATTTATTCAATAACATTATATACAATGTAGTTATACATTATATACAATGTACCTCGGATAGAATTTCCGCACAGAAAAAGAAACCTACTGGAACTATCAAATATCCCTTTAAATGAAATGACACTGCTAAGAATTAATTTAGGAGACATTTACTTCACTAATTAAAACAATTCTCATTTGATTGTACATAATGGAACAAAATAAATATCGTTGATGCCTTGACATGGCAGATAAACCTGAGATCTGTTTTGGAAGTGGTTTTATTCTGATGATGGTATTTCTATTCCTATTCAGGCATTGATAAGGTTTCCTATTATTCGAGCATTCACTCAATTTTTCTGTAACATATAAATTATTTCACAGTTTGCTGTCGAACCCCAAATATCCCACCCACCCCCACCCCATCTTTATGTTGTCAACAAGCAAACTCCTCAAAGTTGCCTAAAGTCGGGTGACGAGGTAACATGTTCGGCGTGAATCCGAGACTGTCCGAGTGACTCCGGAGGGTGTCACATGTGCTCTGGAAAACAAGGGAAGGGAAGGAGGGAAGAGGAGTTCAACCATATTAAGGGAAGGTGATGCGGGCATGATGATGAAGATAGATGTGAGCCACGGGTAAAAAGGGATAGAATGAGACAATCATAAAAAGACATGACAAAATAATCATGACAAAGACAAAAGTCAGGACAAGGCAAAGCCAGGACAGAAAAGGAAACATATTTGGCCAAATTGATTACCACACAAGGACAGCATAAGGAGACAAGAATGAATATGACAAATATGACCAAATTATGTGTGGCAGCAAATTGAATGAATGACGTAATAAAAATAGTATAGTTAAAGGCACAAGGAAAGTCAATTCAGAAAGGTTTCACAATTTGTAGACAGAAAGAAGGAGAGTAAAGAAAATGAGGGGAAAGATAAAGGGATTATGATATGAATGGAAAAAGGGAAGGAGAAGAAAACAATACATTTTAGTCCTGATCTGATATATTGGTACACATTATTGACCTCTTGGTTGTTATTTCATCCAGGTAAAATAGCATAAGCCTGTCTGTTTATAACGGGGATGTTTCAGTTGATGTTTAGATACAAAAAGCAATACAGCCATTGACAATAGCTAGTCTAGAAGGGCAAAGAACCATTACGTTTGGTGCAAACTCATTGCATGCAGCCCTGTGATGACATCACAAAGGAATGCATCTAGTGATGTTATTGGGCACAGGTACTTCTAAAGGGATGCCTATAATTTGACTTCTGTGCTGTAGAAAAGCAAATAGGTCACCTTCAGTTGTTTGAAACAACCCCAGATCCTTAAGATATATGCTTTTGCAGGAAAAATTGATTTAGTCATAAGGGAAAGAAAGCATCATTATTCAGTCATGGAAAAAAATAGAAGCAGTTGCTTATTCCAAGCTTTCAACTGATGGAAAATCCAAACAACATTTTCTTGCTGTTTCCTTCACAACTTTAGAATCACAGCAAATTGATAATTTAAACAATTTTTAAACACTCAAAGATTGGCTAGGATATAGGAGTACTTTAACATCACCCCCATAACAGGTTGAAAGATATTATACCAAACCAATCCAGCTGTTATTTTAAACCAGAATGGAAATGATGTGTGAAATGGTTCCCAGAATGTCTGAAAAAGAGGGACAGTATGGGAGGGAGGATCTATTATTAATGGGGTTGCTACCTGGGGGCATGATTAGGCGTGACACCAGGGCTGGTTGGGTTCTCTGGAAACTCCTGGAATAGACATGATGAAAAGAAAGATGATGATGACAATAAAATCAAATGAAATGAAAATAAAGAACAATGCAGTGCTAATTTTCTAAGTAAAGGGATCATGTGCCTCCAAGCAAGGTTTGCACAATTGGGCGGAATATATACATTCTCTTCCGATACATATCTCAGAATTACTTCTAATGGTCAATCTAAATAGAGCTGAATAGATCTTAGAAATAATATTGCGCATGTACAAGACAACTTTAAAACACTCAATACTCAGAGTTCCATGTACCAAAAGTTTGGACATGAGCGTCATATTGAAGCCGTCACAATAAGTAGGCAAATTGCAAGACAGCAGCAATTTTCAAAACTCGTCTAACTCTTACTCTATCTTATACTTATATTGAAGTATCTCTAAAAGTGGTGTGAATGGATTATGGTGAGTTGTCTGAGTGGGGATATGAATGACTCCGCAGAAAGGAAACGAAGAGTAAAAGAGTAAAGAGTACAGATGATGACTCGGCATAAACAGGTATCCAAAAATGAAGATTTATGTTGCATGAAAGGAAATAATTATATTGCTAATTGCATCCAAAACGCTCTATGCTGACCGTGTCAGAGGTTCATAAACCCATCAAAAAGGCCTGCTTTTAATTGTGTCACAAAATATATTATATTATTTACAGCAATATATATTGTTCTGAATGGCAAAAATGTATCAATAATTTCCGTAAAAGTTTTTGATTTTAGATCCACTTTGCCCCCTAAAGAATACCATGTTTTACCTATTTGGTCTGAATGAGGTAATTAGTGTATTTTACTCTATCAACCATGCAGGTAACTCATGCAAAGACAGACACCAATGGCTTTCAACAAGCACAAAATGAAATGCACTTGTTGGTGTGCTCATTGGCAATATAGTATAGAAAAAGACACTGGTTTCTAACATGCTACAAAATATATGCAGCCCAATGCATCATAGGAGACGGAAATTACCAGATTGTCACTCTGACAGCGCCGCGGCCGTTTCTTGCGTAAGAAGTAACCCAAAACCTTATCCTTGAATACCTTAATGTAGAAAATATTATAGTATCAATCAATCAACATTACAGACAAACAGACCGGTTGCTGTAGACATAGTCTATATATATATATATATATATATATATATATATATATATATATATATATATATATATATATATATATATCTACACTATATAGGCACCAAAGGGTAATCATAAAGTTTTATTTCTAAGATATGATTCCCATTAACGTTTAAAAAAAATATCACATACAAAATGTAAAGCTCTTAAATGAAGAAAGTGTATTTGATCTTATTAACAAATAAAAAAATTTCCATTAGTACCTAACATGCCATTCTGCTAGAAACAAAAATTAAGTGAATACCTCATACAGGTAGTCGAATATTTCCAGGATCGTGAGAACACTGGCTCCGATGAACAACCCCATCTGTCCACCAATGTCACCTGAGAAACAGAAGAGATGAACAGATGTGGACAGGCAATAGAACAGCGCATGAAACCATTCAAGGCGCTGTCGCCTCTCCTTCAGTATCTCCTGTAGTCATCTCAGCACAGCTGTCAAGAGTGTCAACGCTGGCTCGTATTTTTAATCCCACTCCAGAACTCTTGAAATTGCACGTCATTATGAAAATGTACTCTGTCACGTTTCAGGGCTTCTAAAAGGGAAAAGGGGGAGCGGTCATGATCACACAATGAGACAGGTGGTGCCTGCCGAGCGTTTTGATGCTTGCCACCGATGTGTTTCCACAGCTCTGGCTGGGGAAACGAATAATGAGACCTGATTTTAGACCATGTGACTCTTACCAAGAAGCCCTGCTATTTCATAGGCCTTTTTCTGTTCAATCTTCTCATAGTTCAAGGCTTCAAAGAAGATGTCTAGGACCAAAATGTTTTCCCTGTCGAAGAGAAGAGCACAGTGCAGCCCAAACAGATGTAAGGGTATATGTGAATGATCAAAAGGTTTATCACAACATTCCATACACCATCTCGTTATTTTAACATTGCAGGTGAACAATGAAAACCAAGGTCATGTTGTACTGTGACAAACAATAAAAAAATATATCGGGTTAGAGACTTATACACCACTTACCCAATATATTGTTCAGTTTTGTTGAATTTCTTAGCCAGGTATTTTGCTGAAGCCTTACTGGGTATCTTCACCATGGACAGCTCCTTGCCATAGCGTGTCATGTTGCATGGAGTCTCACACACACAATAATCATTGTCTTTCTCTACTAAAAAGTCTGTGAAAGATTAATGTGGGGAGAAAGTGACATTATGTTAATAAAACATAATTCTACATATTTTTTCAAAGCCGATTGGGCTGCCATTATTCACTTTCAATGACAATGACTCAAGTTATGGCTAAACTGGATATTTTTATGAATGAAAAGAAATAAGCCAATAAACAACATTACGAGAAAAATATCCCAAGAAAAAGTTTTAGTACTTATGTGAAAAAGCCAAGCTTTTCCATAAGTTTTAAAGAGCTGAATAGGCTGTAACTAATGAGACATAATTAGACACCAAGTGGTGCATCATGGTTATGGTTGAGTGAAATTACGACACTTTGGGAAAAACAATATGTTCACAGAAATTCCCACTAATTGCTAAATCCTAACAAACCCATCTAACTCAGTGTTTGAAGCTTACTGTATATTCCCTGATCAGTGATGACACATAGATCAACCTTTCTTGTGCAACCTATCTAATGAGCAGGCTGTACTGTCAATCAGCTCACCTAGGGCTGGGTCGGCACAGTCTTTGTACTGCTCGGGTGTGCACACTGTTGAGGTCCCTGTCGCACAGACACGATCATACACAATTAATTCTCAGTCATTGTTAACAATTACATAAAGATGCCCCAGACTCCCGCTGATTTCAGTGCTGCATGCAGGTCTACCGGGCATATGAACCATCCTGCAGTTGCAGTTCTCCACCAGGTAGCGTGTCTCGCAGTCAATGCGGCAGGCTGTGATGCTGTACGTCGAGAAGAACTCAGAGTCGATGGGGGTAGACTTGCAGTCTCCCCAGGGAGGGGGAAGGTACTGGAGCTGAGGCAGGGCAGAGCAGAGGGTTCACATGAATTCCAGTGCACAGGAAAAGAGCACAGTCTAGCCCTCCCAAAGCCCAGCATAAGCACACAAAACATGACTGAAGCAAACCAACAACAACCAAAATTCAAACACAAAAGAACACAACTTTACATAATATCCTCCAAATATGATTTTCTAAGTGGTTATTAAATTAGCAAAAGAGTCGTATTTACTCATAATATTGCCACTAAATATGGCTGACAGACAGTGATAAGCTGACACCTTCCAGAAAATCACTGATGCAAGTCTGGTCCCGTGGGTGGCAGTAGCGTAGCATGGGGAATGGAGACAGGCTTAGTAGAATCTGTCCAATATGTCACTTCAGACAAGAAACCATTAATGGACACAGCTTTTGGAACTAAATATAAAACGGTGTCACAAATACACCGCAAAGCTTTTTGAAGAACGGTCTTACTGCAGACTTTGTCACAATATTGTAAAAAACTATAATGTAGTTATGACAGGCGCATTAAAGGAAAGAGAGAGAGAAAGAAATAGACACTGAAGTGTAATTATTTATTAACTATTTGCAATGAAAACTACACTGTCTGGTTCTACTCATTTAGAATTAAAAAGTCCCGCTCCAAGCCTCGTTAGAGCTAAATATGTGACCAGTCTAAAGGTCTCACTAACGGCTATGGAGTGCAAGCCATTATATTCAGGGGTATCTCGAGGATTGCTGAATGTATCTCCTAATTAGTATTCTTTCAAACATAGGTAATTGTGCCATACTTAGCATTTTGAGTCATTTTGTTAAAACTGCAGATGGAAGAAACATTTTCATGGCATCTCAATGCTTTTTAAGAAAACTACATTTAGCAACTGGATAACCACAAACAACCCTTTATGGCTCAGCTTGTTTACAGCAATTACCAGCTGCCTATTATAGATTTAGACAAGAGTACACGCCAAGTAAAGCAATTTACTTATTGATAAAGACCACTGTCAACCAGGAATTAAACTTTCCTCACCAAGATCACTCTATAGGGGAAACAACTGCTTGTTTGAGCATCAAGCCTTGCCTAAAACAAATAGCAGCCAAATGTTGCTATTCTGGCCACCAGTAAGTTATGTGAACATCTTCATTGCCTACCATGATCCAACTTAACATCTTAATGGACGTTTAGTCAATCGGCTGTGACAAAGACAAAGTGTACATGGATCATGCAGTGACTTGAAATGGCAAACAGGATTCAGTATCTCAAATGAGCTCTTTTGTAAGTCTAAATTATTTCTTAACTAAGCCACATTCAGGAGATGGGAAAATACTGCCGTGTAAAAGCTCTTTGATTGGGTCTAATTACCAGAAGGCATCATAGTGATATAGAACATTCAAATTAAAAACTGAAAAACAACATATAGTATTGAAGGAGCAAAGCTAGAAATATTTTAAAGAAGAGACAGCCATGGCTGGTTAACTAGAATGGAAAGCATTAGATCGATCCTTTGTTGGTGGATGGTAGTAAAAGTCAACTCCCACCGGAGACAATTGCCTGAAAGGAATTAGTTTGTTAATAGTTAAGCATTTCCCAATCTTATTTAGCCCAAAGCTTGAGTGACATGGCGTTAGGACGTTTTTGTCATGTTAAATCCTCATCCATTGAAAGGCTGGCTCAGAACCTTTAGGTAAGATGGTAAAGGCCCAGAAGGTTGGTTTTAGAAAAGAGGTCTGTAGATCACTCCATTGGACTTTCTCCAAGAGGGTTTAACTCAGGTGTTGAAAAAAATGGTTGGCCACTTTGTGAAATGGACAATGACAAATGGTTCCCATTAGGTTAAATGATAGCCTAATTAATTTAACACCACCTTTATCACCCAAACATGGCTGGTGTCAAGGCTGTCAGTGCCGATGTCTTGATTATATATAAAAGTGAATGGATTTTTTTTTTACAGGAACACTAGCCCTAGAAAATGATTAACTGTCCAAATTGCAAACATTGTCTTAAAAATCGCTCACTTAAATCAGGAACTTGCAGGGGCGCACAAAATGAGATAGAGAGAACACTTAATTTCACATCATTCTGCAAAAGGGGGAGCATGTAATGTAGTATCCAAATGTCTGCTTTCAGATGTCAATGCTCTTTCTCCATAACCCCACATTAGTCTGTATAATAGGGACCCCGTGTCAAGGAACTGAACAATAACACTCATCCCAGGCTCCAAATCCTTTCAAATTGAGTAGGGCGGACTGCAACTCTAACAGCTACCATTTTGGCATAAAAGGATTCATTATGTCCACAAAACTGCAACAATAGCCTTGTAGGTAGATATATAACAGAAACTCTTTGTACGCCAGCAGCATATTATTGTATTGTATTGTTGTGCATGCAAATATTATTTTTATTATTGATATTAGGATTTAAAATCTAAAGTGACTGTAACCTATGAATTATTGAAATATTCAGCTTTGGCTATGATTTAGGACTTGATTTAAGGTGGTTATAATATCAAATTATTGTCATTGTGACCATGGAGTTATTTGCTTTTGGTAATTATTGAGGTAATTATTTATTTCCCATTCACTGACGACGGTGAAAGCAAACATGGATCATCCAAGGCATATCTTCTATGTTTAATGGCTTATGACTATTTTTACTTCAAAACCGTAAATGGCGTGTCAAAATTATAAAAAAATTACAACAAAGTCTTTGTGATGCCAAAAAGATATTTGAGTTGACCACAAAAAAGAAGGAAAATACAGATGGAAACACACATCTTTAACAGCTTAATACAGGGAGAGACTTAGATGCAAAGTACCAGATATGATATGCTCCATCCTCTAATATCTGTATTTCTTCTGAGTGAAACTCATTTAAGCCGGTATTTGTCTCGGTTATTCAGTTGGTTTAATTTGAAGCACACCTCAATCCAGTTGGAGGTTGGAAATCTGCCAAATCCAGTGATTTTTCTACCTCATAACCACTAGTAACCTTTAAATGCTTATTTTCACAGCATAGAACGCTCATTATGGTAGACGTTATGTTATGCTTCTGCCGCATGACTGGCCCCAATTGTCATACCCTTTACAAAGAAAATATGCTAATGGTTTCACACCCAGCCAAGTTAGTACACCGTTAAGTTTGGGGTTGTTCTGGGTCTGGACTCGTAAAAACAACAACAATGAATGCTGGGTACGTTCCATCCTTCTTTACCACCTATTTATCTATTAATGCACATTAGCTATTGCATGCATACTGATTGCATATACTGATTAGAATTTGTGACTTAAATGTTTTCCCCCATGTTTCTGTTCCAATTTATGACTCAAATGCAATTCAAACGGCAAGTGTCATGCACATGATAAACTAGAATAAGAGACACAGAAGTGATGAACATGGAGAGGGTTTGTAGGTTACACACACACACACACACACACACACACACACACACACACACACACACACACACACACACACACACACAAAGCAGAGCAGGAGAGACGTGAAAGGGCAGAGGGAGGTGTTGGTGCAGGAGGCTGATCATTAGGTACCAGTTGCTGTTGACATGAGACAAAAGTTTGAAAGCCAGGGGCCACACCAAATCCCAGCTGGTCTATGAAAGGCGGCTCGTCTTGGCTGTGGATCTGAACCTTGATGCCCGCTTCGTACGACGTCTCGTCTGTGGATACAGCAGGCCAGACCATGTAACAACAGGTGGGGCCCATTCGAGAGACCTATTCAGTGTCCCCAGACGCATGGAGGAATAATGTAGCATTGGAGGTTTTAGGCAATTTTAATGGTTTACTTTTTTAATGTTTTAGTTTTTACACACTGAAAGACAATTCTAAGAAGGCACCGAAATAACTCCTTAATAACCTATACAACTCTCTAAGGCACAGTACTCTCTCACAGCAACTGTCCCTCTGAACCAGGGTCCATCACAGAAACCAAAGGGTGGACATAATGCAAACTGTTGAATGTGCAACTTTTACAATATATGTTATGCGGTTGTTGATCTTCGTTAATCTGTATATTAGAGCAAAAAGACTTCTGCACTCACCTGTCTCTCCCCAAACTGGTAAATACTCATCCTGTTGAATATCCAACATGATCTCCAGCCCATTGCCTGTGCCACCTTTCAATGTGGTCAACACTGGGTTGCCATCTAAGCCAGAGTTGAAAGTGTAGCATCTTCCATAACGGGTGTAAATCTGAAAGGAGAACACAAGGAGAACATTAGCAAACAAAAAAGCATATTGATTGGTTGCAATGGAAAACACCAGACAGGAAAGCTACATAGAGGGCTGTACATGATTGGTTCAGCTCAATAATATAATAATCCTGGCATAGTAGCCACTAGTAATAGTTACCTAGTTACACGTATCAGACTTACTTATTTTTATCCACAATATAACAAAAAGAATGAAATACTCCTAAACGAAATAAATCCTACATGATAAAAATTAAATGCTGGATGTCTGAAGATCGAAACACACACTAACATTTAAAATGAGTGTATACTTGCACTTCCTGAAATTAACCACTTTGAGGCTCAGTGGCATTATACTGTGTACAAGCCAGGCTACATTTTGCAGCAAGGCAAGCAGCGAGGATCATGTTTGTTTACTGATCTGTTCCAAAGCTTAGTCAGAGATCACCATTTGTACAGTACTCCATCCTAAACGCGGTGTCAATGTATCATGAACTGTCAGTTTGACAAAATATTTTGGGTTTATGGAACATTGGGCAAGACTCTTGCTTCAATCCTTTTCAAAGTAAGCCGCAGGTAATTTTAAAGATCAACTGATTTCACACACTTCACACCAAAGCATTAAGGCTCTAACTTCAGACACATTTTTGATAAAGCTGAAGAAGTGTTTGACATTCTGGATACAGCTTTGTAATTAATAATTTGAGACCATGCCATTGATTAGCCATGCAATCCTCTGAAGACTCTATCCAATCTAAGGAGCAGTATCATGATGGCCTTGTAAGAGAACAATGCAAGCAGGATGGGAATATAAAATCAGTCTTTCTAGAATAAATCATGTAGCCTGACAGCTTTATAATGCTGCTTAACATTGCAGTACACGTACAATAAAAGGTAGAAGGAGGGCGGAAGAATGTCACAACACATATCCTTTTTTCAATATCTTCTCCGGTTATATTCTAAAATGAAAAGGTGGATCGACAGGGAGAATGAAACTCTGACAGCGTAGCAAAGCTGTCCCCTGAGATCAGCGTCAGTGTTCGAGGCAGGCCCATCGAGGCATACCTACAGTACATGGATTCAGGAGGACTTGGCAGGCCTTCAGTTCCTCTTTCCTGCTGCGCATAATGAGGCCCTCTGTGCGGCTGGCCTGTGGCTGCACCAAAATGGTAGCCGGTGGATTGATATTCCAAACTTGCAATGGAATCTTCATAAATCAGGGCGGTATGTAAAACCTAAGAGACATAGCTAAGCAATGCTTGGAGAATTCTGAAAGCCTCTAAATCTAGAGCCAATTTGGTGTGAAAACCCTATTTGTTGCGCTGTCTGAAAGCTGCTTCCATACAAAGAGACATAATTTAGATTGATTCTCATATTATCTGATGGAACAAGACAAAGAAGACAGATACAAATCTTCAGGCTTGTCAGCTGTTTGCACATGCTGCTTAACTCCCTTGCTGCCCCTTTTTCCTTTCCTAACATCATAGATTCCTGTATTGTTAAGAGATTGCTTATGTCGTCTTAGGACATTAAATGTGAGCATTATATCCATCCATTTTCTTCTAATACAATACTAAGCAACAATGTGTTTGATGGATATAATAGCTCCGAGGTAGAATTATTTAGAGAAGCTTCATAGACTGTGCATAACTTTATTCTAACTGGAAAATAAGACAGCTTCCTGGAAACAAGCATCAGTAATGGACATGCGGAGTCTATATAACACCCAGATGTTTAATTTGAGGCAATGAAACTTTAATCCGTACTCATTTATAATGTTTGAATTATTGATGCTGCCATCTTATTTTCTTCAGATTTATTGTCACAGCTTGGGACACAGTAGCTGCAAAAAGAGAGCAACAGGGAGATCTGGCTCTATAAAACAATGAGAATATGTCATTTGATATGAGAATTGTAGACTTGGGAAGCTACATGTTAACATTACTACCATATGTTTATACCCTACCCTCTGAATTATTATTATCCCCATTATACATTATGCACACATTATACATGCAAAAAAATAGAACCTGTCAGGATTTAGGAGAACAGAAAAAATACATCAGTTTAGAGGCTTCAAAAAACTCAAAAACTCCCAAGAAACAATTTGTTGCCCAGAGCATCTTTCAACCTATGTATAAATCAATAAATTGCCTTGTAAAGAAATATCACATCACACCCTACAAAAAAAAACATGCATCACCGACATTACTTTCCCTCGGTACATACGGTGCTGAAGTTTTTGTGGGTGCAATTTTCCCCCCGGAACTTGCATTCCAGCAGCATGTCCTCCAGCTGGTGGCCCAGTCTGTCCATCATCTCTGTGGTGTCGACCTGGTGACCATGGGGAGGGCTGTACTGGCTGAAGTCCAGCAGACTGAGGAGGCTCTGCTTGTGGCTCTCCCTCAGGATGGACAGGCTCCTGTTCATCACCGTGTGATTGGGGAACATCAAGTCCATCCAGTAGCCGCTGTGATAGAGGTCAGCCTGGGTCATGCTGGACAACCGGAAAAGGTTGTGGTTGCAGAAAGTGACGGCCGGAAATGACATGTTGTGCGCCCACACCATGTGGATCTTGGTGATCACTGGGTAGGACATCAGGTAAGCGATGCGGTTTGTGGACCAGGTGGCCAGGAGACCCACGCAAAAAAAGAAGGCCAGCAGCCAGAGGACGCGCTGGGGCTTGGTCTTGTCTGGAGAGAAAACAAACTTCATCCCGTGGACTTTGGTCCTCCTCATGAAAGCCACAGTGATTTCCTTCATTGTTGGTTTGAGTTTGCTTTTCCTGGCGCTCCGGTCAGGGGTTCCCCGGGAATCATTGGGGTTGGGAGAACCCAGGCTGATTGATTCTGAAAGAGGAGCAGTTACCATAATGAAAGCTTCCCATGCAGCCGCTTGGTAACGAGCCCAGTGTCTTAGTAGTCCAGTTTTAGCTTTTTCTGTATACACAAAGTGGATTTCTCAAAGATCATCCTTTCCAGGTTAATTCTTTGTTACAAAATATCTTTTGTTCGGAAACTGAATTGCCTGAGTGCTCACGCTCTGAAATCTTTGCTCTGAAGATCTTGACAAAGAAACTATGTTCCTCAAGGATGAAACATTATTTACAGGATTTCTTCTAGGCTAAAATAAAACTAAATGACTCCATTAACTGAAATCAGCCACTATTATCATTAGTAGTCTATCATTACCAGGTAAATAGACGTGATGATTTCCGTTATAAGCAACTGTCTTAGTCCCCGAGGCAATTAGTTACTTCCATATTAGTATCTATAGACATACCCCTCTTCCCAGCTCTTTCACTCTCCCTTATCACCTCCATCTCCAGATGTAGACTGTGATTCTAGCTTTCGTGACTCTCCTCTATTCGCAGACGCTGCTAAAAATGCCCCAACTCCTCCTTTTTTCCAACAGATTGAAGAGAAGCTTGTTGTCTGTGGACCTGCAGGCAGCTGGAACATACTGTAGAGCCGAGTACCCCCTCTCCCTTCTCACTCTCTCCACAGTCGAATAGGGAATGAGGTGGAGCCAGTGGATTCAATGGTTTTCCTCTGGTGATCGAGTATGTACCTCAACGGAGCAGATGGGAGGAAAAATGGGTATTCCCAGCTCATATGCCAAAATATGAATCAAATCAAACAGTAAACAATGGGCTCTAAGTAAGCCTGCCACGACAAATTGGATTTCCCCAATTCAGAATTTTTTTTGGCAGGAATCCTGCAGCTCATTCCGGGATCAATATTACTGTATTTTTGAGACCTGGGAAAAGAACCAGCCTGTTGCTGATGGATATTTTTCATGCTGCACAAAATAAGTATGCCGCTATTGGTATTTCATTTTGAGGTGGTTAAGAATATGATTTCACAAATTCAGTGCAAGTTGCTTGATGTGCCTGAAGGTTGGATGAAAGCATATGATGGATGATTCTCCTTGTGTTTACTTGATTACAGAGATGCTTCCTACAAATCTGAATCAAGCTAGTCCAAAGCGAAGCTAGACTGTCATAAAATGATATAATCAGTGCATACCATAATGTTTTGAGCATTTAATATTCCCTCAACGCAGATACAAAGTCCTCAGTGCATACATAAGATGCCTAATTACATTTGAAATGTATTAATCAAAGCGTATCTTTAAAACAATTCAACTGTTTAAACTAGGCTTCCCTATGTCATCACTCTTAAACACTACATGCACATATAGAGATCCAAAAGCATGTTAAATTACAATCAAAATGGGTTTGTTTACTTTATGTTAATTACAGCTTTAAAAAAGATATAGTAGATGTAACTACACATTTTTAGTCATCATCCCCTAGCCCTTCACAAGGGATACTTGTAACATATGTATCTGTCAAATTCTTTCTTATCCTATTTCTGTACTATAATACTTTGGTATTTTGAGCTGATTGTTTGGCAAAAAGTGTTCAAAGTGAGTTAGGTAGGTGGAGAGAATCTATGAAAATTTGAATATGCCTTTGTGGATATGTTTATTGGGTGAGAAACATTTTTGAATCCATGTATTCTCCCAAATCTCATCAGGCAAGAAGTCCCTGAATATTAAGGCCTGATCAATATCTCTTGAATGGATCTCAATGAGTGGGTGATGCACTTTGATTGCTTACAATGAATCTTTGCAAGCATTAAATGCCTCAGCAATTTAAAGCATTGCCTGAATCATCAGCTTCAATTACCTTTACAGTTCAGTGCCAGTCCTAACCAGTCATATCTTATCTGCTGATAGCCTGCCATTGGGTTCACACAGCAACTTTTGAATTGTTCTCCCATTTTCACCACTAATGTTGCTAAAAATATGTTTCTTAAATATGTTTGTCACAACAATTTACAATCGGTTCCTTTGCCACTCCTGCAAGGCTTATTTCAATACTCTTCAAAAGACTGATGAAGGTTTACTTACTGAATCCGAATCAATATCATTGTTATAATATTAATTACAGAAAATAACGATTGTATATAAAAAATATTGATACCCCTAAAAGTAAGCAATTTATTGGCATATTTTACAAATAATAAAAAATATTATTTATTTATTGGCAATTTTACAAAATTGCAAGCAATTTATTGGAGATGAGCCTTCACCCTTCCAAAAAAGACTTTGGCTACCTTTGGCTATATCTTAATATTGGGTTATATCTTCACATTTAAGAAACTGTGATTCTTTGTAGAACCAGGCATCTATGACTACATTTATGATCCAGCCCTTGTCATAACTTGCCTGATTCATCACAGTACCATGTCTGGCATTTGGTCAAAAATAGTAAAGGTTATAAAACATTCAAACTACATATAAAACTAAGGCTGTGGTGCAAGTTTCCAAGGTTTGCACGACAGTTACGTAAAGTCGCTAGTCTGAGGTGAGATCATCACTATGATTTCTGAAATGGAGAGGTTCTATAATACTTATTTAGAGTGGGCGTTCACATGTCACTTTGGATCTCATCTAAAGTGCTTTCAATGTTTCTCCTAAACAAGACCACATTCAGCATTGTCAGCCATAATAGTAATAGATCTAATCATCTCAATTGCTATTTCAGAAAAATAAATAAATGCAATGCTATTCATTAAGCTATTTCTATAACGTTTTGTAACAAAAACAAGGTAATTACTACAGCAATTCCATCTAAACTGAGTGAATGCTGGGCGAGTGGTTTCCTCCGTATCGATCACTTCCATTGATTTGCCACCATTCTTTTGTTTTCTTCAAAACCATTTTTTCGCATAACCATTTTGTTTTGTCTGGTAAGTAAGTTGTTTATGCTTATTTGTATAAAGGTACCAGCTAGGGTTCATGGCTTCGATTGGGGTTCAAAGATCTGCTGCACCATTGTAGAATTCACTCTATTACGCCTGGCTAACACTGGAGCTCACATATTGTGAACAATATTAATAATATTAATAATAATAATAATAATAATAATAATAATAATAATAATAATAATAATAATAATAATAATTACAACTCAATATAAAAATAATAACAATATGTATTATTATTATTAAAATACACTATATTTATACAGCGCTTTTCCATACACATAGTGCACACTTTCTCTGCCCTCGTTTCATAGTGGCCTTCCATTCACAATCCTCTTGCTTCATTTCATTATGGATTTAAACATATACTCAATACTAAATGTCTGTAAATGGGCTATCTTAACAGCACATCCACCCAGCACTTTTGTGTAATTGGATTGTCCCTTGATAAGGCCTGTTGCTAAAGCTGAGACAGAGATATTTTTAATTTGATTGTCAGCGGAAAACGGCGAGCAAACCCCGGATCAGTAAAGTTAAAACTCATTATACACTTAAAAAAATACACTAAAAGAGCTGCCTATTTCTAATCTTTGAGATGAATCTCGGAAAATCAATCCCAGTGCTCTATAGATGTTTGGGGGGATTGAATACCTAAAAAATAATTCCAACCCAGTCTCCTGCTAAATACATTTTGCTGATGGGCTATAAACTCACTGGGAGATGGCCGCTGTGTCTGTTGGAATACTAATCACTATATATTGTCTCTCCCATATTTTTGGCTATGGTAAATGTGGAAACATCACTATGACCACATAAAAAACACAAACGTTACAACATTTACCAACATTGTAGTAATAACATAAATACCTTACATCCCCATTCTTATTCTTTCCCAGGCAATGGTAACCAATTTACCCTTAGCCTGTTCATTATAAATGATGTGCTTAATGTATTTTTCCCCAGTGAGGATGTTCAGGATTAGTAATTCTCCTTCAACTACAATAGTGGCCACAAAATAATCTAATCAATGAGCCATCAATTAGGTTAGGGGATCTCTTTGAAAAGTGATGGCAGCACTGAAATTACCCAATCTATTAAGTGTTCAGTGCTCCAGGCAGCACCTAATAGGACTCCCCTGCTCTGTAAAATAGTTACCCTTCTCATTGAAAACATATTTTGAGCGCCAAAATATTACCAGAAAAAAAGATTATCTACCAATGTGGTAGACCTTAGCAGATGCCTTGTACTACTGTCTCATAATCACACATGTGCAAAGCCATAATTACAAGTTTTATGGCATACCGCGTTCAATGTAATGTAATGTTTGCTTTTAAAAATTATACAAAAACGAGACAGGATTGTAGGATTGGAGTTTGTGATTTAGCACTGCTACCTTAACCTTAAGACTAACTCTGCGGTTTCCTAGGTGCCAGGGAGAAGTCTGATATTTGCTCTCCGGACTCAACACTCAGGCCAACTCCCAGCGGACCCAATAAACAAGGCATGGATGCAGGGTCTGGACTATGTGGACGACCGAGCTCCTTCAAGGGTTGGTGAGGAAGCTTCACACTCAATATATTCCTGACAGCAATTACCCAAATGTCAGGAATACACAGAGAAAAGGGCTATGCGAGTGTATGAAGTGTGAGAAGCTAGGTCCAGCCCTATTAGAAATTTCAAACTGCCAAAAACAATTCAGAGTGAAGGTGATATCTGATATGAAAAATAAAGCTCAGAGAACCAAATACCTAAAGCTACTGAAATAAAAAAACAAGATTTAATGTACTCCATTAAAATGTGCAGGCAACGGTTCCAAGGTGAGATCCCATCTTGAAGAAGAACAGCAAGCTTAAGGACATTTTGATAAATACGTCCCTCGATTGTGCTAACATATGACGGTGAGTTGGTCTGGCACTTTGGCCTCTTCTTAAGCTGAGGGAGACACCTTGTGGTCCGTTTCTAAATGCACTTGCAAGGCCTGAACAGGGAGCGAACCGGCTCTGAACGTTACAGACGTAATGCATGCAAAGCAGGATTTTAAATCAAAGCCTGCTTCTTCTGTGTTATCCAATTAGTAAATCGGAAGAGATAGGCCTATAACAAAATAAAAAAATAAATAAATCAGAACTTGAAGCTTTGATGTAAATATACTAAAGCTATTGCCAACACTGGCTTTCATAAAGTAATTAGGTCCAGCAACAGGACAAAAAGCCTTCAGAGATAAAGAGACTACTGCTTGAGCTTTCCCCAGCCATAAATCCTATTTGGACATTTGACAGGGTAAACATTCCAAAGGTTTTTGTGCTTATGTGTTCAACATGCCCCCCTGCAGGGATGTGTTTTTTTAAGGTACAAAAATCAGCATTACTTATTTAAAATACAAATGCATACACTTACTTGCATGAGTTTGTGTGCGCGTGTGCCACTGTGAGAGTGTATGTGTGTATGTGAGCATGTCCCCGGCAGTAAGCTCAGGAGAGAGCAGAGGCAGTCCGTATCACTACATAACAGACGCTGGTGCCTCCACACACCCTCTTGTTCCCTGGTCCCTGCGCTGGCAGAAGCCATTGAAAGGAGAACTAACTGTTCTGTCAATGAAGCGTCAGTGCACAGCGATAGACTCGTTCCCAGCGCATTCTCTCAAACACGTCCACTTTTGATTTTGAGGCTTCTTCTCGTGATTGCAATTAATATTAAGACTAATTTGTTTTATATTACTGAGACTAATTTACTTATTTTCTTTTTTTTCCATCAGCTAGTTTGACCTTAGACAATGCCTGGCAAACTGCATTCTATTAGTAGTAGCATTTCAAGTATTTAAAGGTGAAGCAAGTACAAGATATATGCAATCCTAACTAAACATATTGACGTCTTTCATAAATGCATAAACAAAGAGGTAGGGATACTCCAGGAGAAGTTAATCATTAATTGGTCCCATTAATAACATAACTAGGCTGTTTTTCTTCTCTAATGGGGAGGCACAGGGGAGATGATTTTGGCAGGATTCAATCCTTAGACAGCCCCTTATATAATAATGAAATAATGATGATACCCTCCTACAGTGTTCCGGCCAGCCTATTTAATCTTAGTGAATCCATTATGGCTGAACTCAGCATAACAATGCCTGCCCGCCATTCTCTTTGACATTAAATAAGTTTCATTACCCAATCTAAATGTAAAGCATTGGAGCATTTCAATGTGCATAATGGCGTGTTAACACCCCAACCGTACACACCGAGCAAATGGGAAGGTAAGGTCAAAGAGATGCCCAAATCTTCCCTTCCCCACTGCAGTGGCATGTGCTGCCAGTGGAGAGCTTCCTTCACATGAAAGAAGATCCCAGAGGCTGAGGTAAGGGACCAGAAATGCTCTCTCATTGGCTAAGAGAATTGACTGAAGGTCCCAGAGGCTATGAGCAGACACCAAAGCTGGGTAGCCTTGGATCAAAGTTCACTAACTTATAAATGAGGATTATGATTTTTATCATTCATTACTCATCTAAGAATAAGCCAACCGTAATTTTACTTTTAACCACCTACACCCTTGATACATCAGTGCCAGATGACAGGAGTATTAAGTTATTTGTTTTGGACAGACTTGTATTTGGCTCCAGTGTCCAAACCTAACGAGCTAATTAAAGTCTCTGAACTAGCAGTTGCATGGCAACTCTTAATTGTACTTTGGTTTCTCTCAAGACCAATGTACATGGCTCAGCACAAAACCAACAAAGGGTACCATGCCGTGCTACCACGGCTGTGCATTCTTTCACGATTAATCCTCGAGGCCATTGATCACACTGCCAATGTAGCACTTACAGTAACTGTAGCTCGCTAGCTGCCTTCCCAGGCACCAGTGAATGGGAAAAACGCATTAGGCATTTAATATAAGGCCCCCTCGTCTACACCTCGGCCTGGGGTCAGTGTAAATCATGATTTGCTGTGTGCATCATTTCTCCCATCCCTCTTTTCTGATAGTTATGATGGCAACATGATTTCGAGCTTCTCCACGCTAACTCGCTCCTATATCTCCATCTAATGCCTGTTTCCAGTAGTGCTGCCTGGCTTGACGGTTGCTGGCTGGGCTCCAAGGGAGGCTGAGTCACCACGGCTACGGTGTCGCTGCTCAGCTTCAGTCCCTGTGCTCCCTTCAGACTGTCACAAGCTCGCCCTCCTTTCTTCCTTTTTCTTCATTCTTTCACTCTCTCTCTCTTTCTCTCTTGCTTTCATTGTCTTTGTTTCACCCTCAAAGCCCCAACTACTATGGTTCCCTTTTCTCACCTCCGACTCAGTCTTTCCCCTCCCAGGAATTCCATCTGATGGAAGTGAAGCATACAGTTTGGTAACAGTATGAGTTATTCCTGATCAGGGGTAGGGGGGTGAAGGGGAAGGGGGGGGGGGGGTATGAGTGTGCCATTATGTATTCTACGTTCCCCACAAACTTTTACCCTCTCCTCTTGCATCCTTGTAGCAGGCTCAGGTCCACTCACGGTCAAGACGGAGGGAATAAATCCAGAGTATGATGCAAGGACACAGCAAAGAGTCCTTTGTCCTGGACCACAATACCACAGTCACTATTGCACCGTGAACGAATTCCCTCACCACCGCTGCTGGACCAAAATTCAATTTCCTCCAAGTCTCTTCCTTTAATCCGCACAACAATTGGAACAGGCAACCCGAGCCCATGGACAGGAACTTTGATCAGACCACATAGTATCATCCGTAACAGGATAAATGCGTTTGTATTAACCCTCTGTCTCAGTGTTGGCCCACCCTAAAACGGTGATCGATTGTAATGGCGGCAAATCCAGCATGAGTGTTGCATTAACTCACTGACAGGTGATTTATTTGGCAGCGGTTTGATGTTGCCGCTTCCATACCCAGAACAGTGCGTTGGGTTGAGCTAGACGCCACCGCCTCTGGGTATTTATGCGGCAATCGATCACACACGCGGCGAGACAGACACAACGGCACGCAGCGAGTGGGAAGCATGAGGATTACTTTGATAATCAAATATGGACCCCTGCTTAGATATTCCGTTAGCCTATTCCTAGCAGCTTTAATTAAAGTTTGGAGACCGGAGAGACAATTTCACCTCTATTTAATTTGCCCTGACATCTTTTAGCAGTTTATGAGAACGGACGGCTCAAAACAAATTTTACATAGCTTTAGGCCAAGGCCCCCTATACACTGAGAGAGATAGAGCTGTCCCTGTGAAATTTTATACCATGACTAATCAGCACTGAAGTTCCCTCACTGATTAATGTGGGTTCATGGACGTTTCTATCGAGTAACTGCTAAAAAAGACTTAATGGAGAACCCTTAGCTCAGGGGGCCACACTGGCAGTTTTTAAATAGCCCATGTTTAAAAAGTTGCGTTGCTTTATAGACTTTTGCCAGGAACTTAATAACACAGACAGTCTTCGCCACAGAGTACTAACGCTCCCCAGAATAATGAAGAAATAAATGTTGCACATTGTGGAGGTAATCATTGCTCCCGCAGCCTAGTTATTTCCTCCTTATGATTTCTCAATATCATTGCACCCATATTCCGCTCATTAGCTGAAACATGTGCTCTATCCCCAAGCTGAAGTCAGATTGAGATTTGTTACCCCACTGTCTCCCAAACACAAATGCACCTACAAACATATACACACAAACACACACACACACACACACACACACACACACACACACACACACACACACGCAAACAGAGGTGCTGCTACCTACCATATTTTGTTAACTAGGGAAAAACACCTGCCAATTATTACAAACCACTGAAAACAGCAAAAGACACATTGTATAATAAAGTGCTAGTGGTGCTGTACATTTGATACTAGGATACATGGGAAGTATTGATATTACGTAAATATAGCTAATAAATCCAGAGTGACCGTGCATTGTCACTCCAGCACAAAAAATGGGATCACGTCTGATTCGCATGTGCTTCTTAGAAACAACAATCGATGACGGGAGGTATCGTCTTACATGAAGCTCCCTAGGTTGGGGACGGGGGCAATGTACGGAGGAAGGGTCCTTTGGGTTCCATCATATCATCCCTCTTGTGAGTAAGACCTGGCTGCTCCCCACTGCCACAGTGCCAAACGGAGGAGGGGAACACAGGCAGCTAGCTCCATGAATCTTTAATTAGCCCCCTCTATGCTTCTCCAATTTCTGACATTTAGCTGGAATTTGTCCTTCATTCTTGAGGATGTACTAAACCAAGGGTAAGAGGCCCATTTCACATCTGCCGGAGGGAAACCGGACGGTTATTAGTTATATTTCATGTCACACACCTGTTTGCCATAATTGCCAAGTTGCAGCTAAACATGTTTTACCAGCACAATGACGTAATCACTTGTTTCAGTAACGTCCGCATAAACTAGCATGTTTCTGTTATTTTCATAATCTCTATTAGGGGACAGTGGATCAGAAGCATGTGTTTTGGCAAACTTAAAAAGCCAGGTATAATTTTTCAATTTAAAACTTCATCTTTCCGACAGGGAAATTTGAATGCCCATTAAGAAACTACTATGTAATTATGGCAAGTCATTTGCCTCAGTTTCACTTGTGCTAGTTTTGACACAGAGTGCACAGCATGACAAGCCCATCTTGGTACTGTGCTTTCATCACTCAAATCAATGGCCCATTTCATCGAAATACAATCCTTCCCCTGTCTCTGCAGCAGGACGATTAAGTTCCATTCAGATTCTGCTGACATGATTTTATCACCTCGGCAGGGGGGTTCAGAGTTAAGGGAAAAACCTGGAGCCTTTCGCAAAAGGACAGTTTGACTGTAAAAATAACAACACGCAGAAACAAAAGAAAAAAATAACAACAAAGAATTGTTTCGTTTCAGATGGAGACTTACACGTTTGCATTTGTTACTGGTGTTTGGACTTCTGCGAAAAAAAGTGCAATCGTCTAAGGATTTGTCTGTTTATGGCAGAGGCAGCCTGCTTGATGATTAACAATTTTCCTAATTTTCAAAGAATAACAGCCTTGTATTGCAACCTCCACTGGTCTAGAAAACAGCATATGTTTACTTCATAATGCATGATGCATGGTCTCTGAAGAGCCTTGGTAGAGCCATATGGCACTGAAACAATTTACATTTCACACAAGTTACACTTTGCAAATAGAGCTATTATTTCACAATTTATTGTCGACTTCAGGGAGAAAAAGACAAAGACACTACAATAAGTTCAAACAATTCTGGCAATTACCAATATGGAGTCCACCAATATGGGCTGGCAAAAAGTCAATGACTTTTGCATTTTTCTTATGAAATCAAGATATAGACATGTCATATTGGTGACTCCTTGCTTTTGTTTTAGATACAGTGCATCCGGAAAGTATTCATACCCCTTCACTTTTTCCACATTTTATTATGTTACAGCCTAATTCCAAAATGGATTAAATAAAAAAAAATTCTCAACATTCTACATACAATACCGCATAATGACCAAGTGAAAAAAGTTTTTTTGAATTTTTTGCAAATGTATTAAAAATAAACAAATTAAATATCACATGTACATAAGTATTCACACCCTTTGCTGTGACACTCAAAATTGAGCTCAGGTGCATCCCGTTTCCACTGATCATCCTCGAGATGTTTCTACAACTTGATTGGAGTCCACCTGTGGTAAATTCAATTGATTGGACATGATTTGGAAAGGCACACACCTGTTTATATAAGGTCCCACAGTTGACAGTGCATGTCAGAGCACAAACCAAGTTATGAAGTCCAAGGAATTGTCTGTAGACCTCCGAGACACGATTGTATCGAGGCACAGATCTGGGGAAGGGTACAAAAAAATTCTGCAGCATTGAAGGTCCCAACGAGCACAGTGGTCTCCATCATTCGCAAACGGAAGAAGTTTGGAACCACCAGGACTCTTCCTAGAGCTGGCCGCCCGGCCAAACTGAGCAATCGGGGGAGAAGGGCCTTGGTCAGGGAGTTGACCAAGAACCCGATGGTCACTCTGACAGAGCTCCAGTGTTCCTCTGTGGAGATGGGAGAACCTTCTAGAAGGACAACCATCTCTGCAGCACTCCACCAATCAGGCCTTTATGGTAGAGTGGCCAGACGGAAGCCACTCCTCAGAAAAAGGCACATGACAGCCCGCATGGAGTTTGCCAAAAAGCACCTAAAGGACTCTCAGACCATGAGAAACAAAATTCTCTGGTCTGATGAAACCAAGATTGAACTCTTTGGCCTGAATGCCAAGCGTCATGTGTGGAGGAAACCAGGCACTGCTCATCACCTGGCCAATACCATCCAAACAGTGAAGCATGGTGGTGGCAGCATCATGCTGTGGGGGTGTTTTTCAGCGGCAGGAACTGGGAGACTAGTCAGGATCAAGGGAAAGATGAATGCAGCAATGTACAGAGAGATCCTTGATGAAAACCTGCCCCAGAGCGTTCTGGACCTCCGACTGGGGCGAAGGTTGACCTTCCAACAGGACAACGACCCTAAGCACACAGCCAAGATAACAAAGGAGTGGCTTTGGGACAAGTCTGTGAATGTCCCTGAGTGGCCCAGCCCGAGCCCAGACTTGAACCCGATTGAACATCTTTGGAGAGATCTGAAAAGGACTGTGCACCGACGCTCCCCATCCAACCTGATGGCGCTTGAGACGATCTGCAAAGAAGAATTGGAGAAACTGCCCCAAAATAGGTGTGGCAAGCTTGTAGCATCATACTCAAGAAGACTTGAGGCTGTAATTGCTGCCAAAGGTGCTTCAACAAAGTATTGAGTAAAGGGTGTGAATACTTATGTACATGTGATATTTTATTTTTAATACATTTGCAAAAAAATCTAAACTTTTTTCACTTTGTCATTATGCGGTATTGTGTGTAGAATGTTGAGGAATTCTTTTTATTTAATCCATTTTGGAATTAGGCTGTAACATAATAAAATGTGGAAAAAGTGAAGGGGTATGAATACTTTCCGGATGCACTATATGTATATTTAATCTTCTGAAACACTGCACGCAAGTTGCAAAAAAAACACTAGCAAATGTTATGGTATGGGGCAACAAAGAAAAAAGTAGTTATGATGTTCATGTAATCTTTACCCTATGAGACAACAGTAAATTTTCAATGAATGCGTTCCTCCGTGACCATGCAGTTTTCAGATCTCCCATGGAAATGTAACTTGCGTCAGCCAAAACGTCTTCTAGCGTTCATAAACATCAATTTCATCATAATTTATCTTGACACGTGCAAATTGAAAGACGAGAAAGAGCTCAATTGAAGGCATTTAATGTCCATCAGACTTTCAAAAGGATTTTCGTTTTGAGGCCAAGTGCTTGGCTTGTCTTCAAAACCTTTTCTTGGTTTTGCCCTGGTATGAATATAAATGCTACAGTCTGTCCCAAAAGTAGCCTTAGTATTGCCATATAACATTCAGAAACAGATATTTTGGTAATTCATGACTAACTTTGCATGTTATCTGTCCCGAAGGGGTCTTGTTAACACATTGAAGCAGTCCATCCATATTATTACTCATTAGCCTAATGTCCTGGGTTTAACTTTAATATTATTCTATGTTTTCAATAAGAATCCCATTATACAAATCTAAACAGCCTCTCCTGCCTGTGGAATCATCAGTGTTCTGGAGCATCACCTCAGCGTTTCCGCCGGTGCCTCAGACTGAGTCATACTCACAGTGGTGAAGTTCTCAGGGCCGCAGTCCTTCCCTCTGTACTTGCAGTCCAGTAGCATCTCGTCGATGCTGTGGCTCACCCGCTGCACAAACTCCAGCATGTTGAAGGTCTTACTGGGGAAAAACTTGCTGTTATCCGTCGGCTGACCCAAGGCCGCGATGAAGTCGTCAAAGTCCCCCTGCTCCACACCCAGCAGCCGCGCCATCCAGAAGATGTCATTCCGCCGCATCTGAGATTTGCGGAAGCTGTTGTAGTTGCAGAGAGTGATGGCAGGGAACGGCATGACGGGGCTGTCCATTTCGTCCAGAATAGTGACATGGGGATACTGGTAGTACTCGATCACGCGTCCACCCACCTGGTAGAGAAAGATGGAGAGGGAACTGGAGAAGGCGGCAGCCCACAGCAGACGTCGGATGGTGACGCCGCCGGGCAGGAATATGTGGCTGAGGCCATGGAGTGTGCAGTTGGCCCCGAAAACAGTGATGTCCGAGGGTGGGCGAGGCTCTTCCTCCTCTGGCGACCCCATTCTACCTGAAAACTAAAAAGAGATTCCAACGCGGTCCTGCTGTCTAGGTGATATGACCTCCTGCTGTCTCACTGAGCTCTAAGGGGTCTGCGGAGAGACACACCCGAGGTAAATGGACAGAGGGCGGTTGAAACCACCAAGGGGTCCAGTTTCCACAGAACGTCAGGGTGACGCATGGTGGGAGAAATCATGCGCTGGGTTGCAGGGATGGACTTCTGCGTCAGCCAATCCACATTGAGATCTTGGAAGGAACGTTGAAGTAAAGAGATTGGGTTTCATTGGGATAGGAGTCTCGGTGCCACAGCGGCCCGGGAGGGGCAAGCAGGTTTCAATCAATGACGCTCTCCTAAGCCACAGCATGCATTGCACAAAAGGAAACAATAGACTGTAGTTCTAACAAGAGCAACCAAACTTGTATTTTGTTACATTTTCATATTTTGTAAAACAAAACAAAAATAGAACACCTGTGGAGCAAACAACAACCCCATTGTCTCATTGAAATTAGTGGACGATTATTTACAAAACGCAACATTTTGTTAAAAGGTGAAAACAATCCATGATACTATTCACACATTTGCAAATTAGATCACAAACAAATACACATCTCAGCTTCTCAAAACAAACACAGAAACAGCAAGAGGGAACATATTTAACCATACAATGGCAGGTGTATTCTCCTACAAGCCCTTACATATTGCAACAAAATACATTATTAATATGTTTATCTCACACTTCTGCTCAGATAGTGGTCACCGGCCTCTGTTCAGTTGTTTGTACGCTATCCAGATTCAGGAAAACAGGTATCAGGACTTGGTTTCTTCTTTTAAAACTTGTAATTAGCTCCAAAGCATTTCCTTTGAATGAACTCATTCTGTACTGAACAAATTTACAACAGTTTACAACGTAATTCACAATAAAAAACATTATTCCACTATGATGAGCATTGGTTAATTTGTCTTTTGCCTTCTTAGTTGTAAGGTTTTTATTTGAGTTCATTACAATTTAACACTCTGCAAATGCTACAGAGTTATAAAACTGTAAAAAATTTGCATGAAAAATCAATTATTCTAGTTTGCTATTCTGGAGGCCAGCTCTGTGGAGACATTGGAATGGAGGGCACAATACCAACTGAATTGACAGGAGTAAGCTAACCATGCTCAGTATATATAACACTTGTATTTGAAAATGCAATACCTTAGTTACCTTTGCCTGTCCAAGAGACCTTTCACATAGTTGAGCTGCCTTAGAAGAATCTCCTCACTCAGCAAATAGGCTATCTTCACAAACACAACATTATTAATATTTAATGGGCTAGAAGTACACCTTCTCAAAAGCTGGAGAGCAAAATATCCCTTTAGGGCAAACCTAACTTACAGTATATGGAGCAGAGTAAAACAGCAACATCATGCAGTGCGGCGTCAAAACTTTACAATTCTATAAATTTGTCTTGCCTTCCATCAGAGGCGCTTAAAAACCACTGCACTATGGCTCTTCATTCTAAATAATATTACATTTAACAACAGATTTGAAAATTAATAATTATTACAGAACATTCAAATGTGGTCAGATTTACACCATGTTTATCAGTAACAAGAATTTACTAAAAACAAGTCAAGACTACCATGTTTACATACTGTAGGCACATGTCACTTTTATGGGAGAGCTGCGTCAAGCAAAACCTCTCATTACCACTGATCAGTAGGCCACAAAGGTTTTTCACACGCTGAAAGTTAGTAGCGGTAATTAACAGGATGTCTTCACACATCAGTAATTTAGTGCATCAGGCCTCTTTTTCGCTGCCAGAAAACTCTTTTTCCTATCCCCACGGTGAGAAGAAGCAAGAGCTGCATTCACACGTGTGGAGATTACTGATGTCTTCAGAGACTAAGTGCTCCTTCTCATCAGCCACTTTGTATCCTGACCATGCAAGGAAAATGTCAGCGCTAGTCTGTCTGCTAGATCTGAAGAAGCACATGCTATAAGCGCCACAAGGATTCCATTTTCCTCTGGAAAGGTCATGTAAATACTGGGTGTTGATGACAAGGTTGCAACCAGACTTCCTATTCTTCAAATTCTAATTAAAGTACCTGTTTTCCATCTGCAAATAGAGACTATGAATATGAATTACGTACTAAATTATTATAGTACACGTTTCTCACTGTTTAGCATTATTGAGAAAATTCTGAACAAATATGCAACTTAACAAAATAAAGAGGAGCTTGGGGCTAAAACATTACTGTGAGAAAATATTTCAAGGAATTTTGAACTCTGATGATATGATACCTGCCTGCACTTGTTTAAGCCAGGAAATGTCAATCAACCATTTTTAGGTCTTATACTTTATAGTGTGTTCATTTCTGGCAATTTTGATCCCACTGGATTATAAACCCTCTCTGCATCATATTGAGACAAGCTAGAATCTTAAAGGCAGAAAAAATGTAAGCATATGGTTCAATATTATAGCGTCTGTCTAGAGTAGTGCTGGAGCGACTCGTCCACGAGTCGATTCAAATCTGTTTAGAAAATACGTTGATTTGCCTCATGTGCGTCGACGCATCGCAATTAAGTCAAAGTCAAAGACAAAGAAGAAACTGGATGTCCATGGAAAACTAGATGCAGTCAGGGTTTTGCCTGCATATAGATTTACAAAGTGGCAGCCTCCGTCAAATTTCGTGCCAGCTCTTGACAAAACTTCAACGGGTGTCTTCATGGAAAACATTATTTTCTAACAAGCATTGCACTTTGAGGGTTTCTGATGGATTTGCAAATGCGGCATTACACCGTCACCGATGTGGCAGCGCTGTAGGTCTACTCTAAACTCAGAAGTCAAGCCGGTGTTCTGACAATTTGCGCCTCCCCTCAGAATGGGCTTCCCGGTAGTACATATTATCAAATACAACTGAAAAATGTAAACAAATACAACTGAAAAATTGAGCCTCCCCTCCAAATGGGCTACCTCGATTGAAAAGTATGAGGTAGCCCACTTTGACAGGGAGAAATGACTGCTCAGAATGCGCTACCCTGTGTTTTGAAGTAAATGCATCCTTTTTTTCATAACACATTAATACGGTGGCCCTGAGAGGCCAAACGCACTACAATTTAAGAAAACACATGCAAATTGACAAAACACAAGCAAATTAAGAAAACATCTACATCAATTTGACAACACATACGCAGCATTTAGAAAACACGCTGCAAAGTCAGACAACATATGCAAATAGACAAAACGCAAGCAAATTAAGAAAACATCTACATCAATTTGACAACACATGCGCAGCATTTAGGAAACGCTTTGTTTCTGTAAAGTGTTGTGTTGTCTGTATTTGCAGTGGGTTTCTGTAATGTGTTGTGCTGTCTATATTTGCGGCGCGTTTCTGTAATGTGCTGTGTTTTTGTATTTGCAGCGCGTTTCTGTAATGTGTTGTGTTTTCTGTATTTGCTGTGCATTTCTCTAATGTGTTGTGTTTTTGTATTTGCAGCATGTTTCTGTAATGTGTTGTGTTGTCTGAATTTGCAGCGCGTTTTCTAAATGCTGCGCATGTGTTCAAATTGATGTAGATGTTTTCTAAATATGCTTGTGTTTTGTCTATTTGCATGTGTTTTCTTAAGTTGCAGTGCGTTTGGCCTCTCATAGCCACCGTACATTAAAGCCCTGGTAGCCCATTTTGATAGGGAGAAATGACTGCCCAGAATGCGCTACCTTGTGTTTGGAAGTAAACGCGCGTGCGCAGTTTGCGAAGGTAGCCCATCTTGAGGGGGAGGCTCAGAATTTCAGAACACCGGCAACTTATCTAATATTTTTATTCTAATAAAATAGTTTTCATTAACAAATTGCGATTTGGTACATGTGTCATACTTGCCGACCTTGAAACCTCAAAAATCGGGAGGATTTCCAAACAATAGCGGGGTCTGGCGTTCCTCTATACAAAAAATCGTATTGATAGATAATTCTGGTCATGGAAATCAGGAGGGTTGGCAAGTATGACGTGTGTGTACATTTATGACCACTAGCCTCCGCTTTGTAACAATGTCAGCATGATAGAGAACTTTCGATATGTTGTCGGGTCAGACTCGAGGCTAGCTTGCTAACTGTTTATCTGCCAGTTGCCTTGACGAGAGTCTCAAGAGGCAAACTTTCAGTCACTGCAAGGTAATGACCAAAACCTGGTATGGATTTTCAGAGAGTTGGCTATTCTAACGCAATGAAAGTGGAATGAAAGTTTATTTGATAAATAATTGAATCTAACTAAAACTAATACATAGGCTTCATAAACCTTACAGTGAAGGTGTTAATAAATAAGTAATAAATAAGGTTCAATGGTTATAGACGGGTGCATAGACGATATATTAATCGAGTACAAAACAAATCCTTAAAATAATCGCTAGATTAGTCGACAAATCGAAGCAATTGTTGTTAGATTAATGGGTCATGGGAATCTCATGAAAGCCGTCTTATTTTGTAAAGAAGCAGGGTCCCTAATTCCTCCTACAGTAATAAGTAATAAGTGGTAATAAGAAAACTCCCACCCCAATCTGATGTAATGCTGGAACCAGACTTGAAGTCAGTCATCAGATGTACACAGGAGAATTTATAAAAGCTACTTGCAGAGTAATCGTGCTGAATACAAAAGGCTGCAAAAGCTTCTCTCGGGCCATAGTCAGTCTTCTAGAAAGACTTTCTGCCAGTAAAAGGGCCCAATTAGTCCACAACGGCATTTATGAGAATAAAAGGTAACTTTTTCTCATCCGTTAGTGTTTCAACAAAATAACTCCGTAAGTGTCCATGATGAGCATCCTTTTAAAACGATTTTCAAATTGATGGCTTCAAAGTCTGCCATTAAAGTTTGTCATTACAATTACATAAGCTAGTCTTTAGGCATGAGACAAAACAAGACTTAAATTTTTTGCTATAGGCCAGAGTTATGTTATTAGCCTCACTAAAGTCTTGTTAATGTTGTTCAAAAGGCATAAGGAATTAAATTAAAATAGACTGATAGCCTCTTAGCTACAACCTGTGACATTAACTCATTGGCACATCCTGTCCTGCCTCCCTTTCTTATCTTCCCTTGGATTTATAAAGTCCCTTTTTCCAAAAACTTGGCACTGTGTAGGACATAAAGCATAAGGGGCTCCCTTTCCAAGACCTCAACATATAAAGGGTGTTGAACTGCAGAATGTTACAGCCCCTAATATGATTTAGGTACTGTCACAAAGTCCTATGAAGAGAGAATAGGTTATTGTCAGGATAAGATCAGCAATATCGAACCCGGCCACTCCCTCTACAAAACTCTGGCATTGAAGTTTGCCCTGTCATTATATGGCTTGTCTCGATTGTGATGGAAAGTAATAGCCCACATACTAGAAGGCCATTTTGGAACTTAGCGCAACCTGTTCCCTCAAAGTGCTTGCTCTCTCCACAGGAAAAGGTTTTTGGAGGACCATTTGGGCCATACTGTTTTGTTGAGCTGCCGTTCACACTAAAGGCTCATCGTGTCATGTGCGTTCCGTGGGCATCGTGGCATTTGGTTGGCTTCTTCCCTACATGCGGCGGCCTCCTTAACAAACTCTCCTGTGGGCCTCGGAGCCAATTGACTGTAAATATGCAGAGCACGCACTCACAGAATTTCCACTAAACTTACTGCCCCTCCTAAAGTCCACCCTTCACAACCCGCTCCTCTTCTTCCAACAGGGACAGATTATGCCATTCAAACATGCCATATTCCCTATGCCACTGCTTTGCGGCTGCGCTTCTATGCCCCTAAGTCATGTGGCTAAATGCTTATTCCAAAGACGTGCGCTAATACGATTTGCATTGCATTCGAGTTCCTTGCCTGACATTTGATCCAGTAAATTAATTCAGCTGTGTGGTTGAGTGGAGAAACAGTTACAGAACAGACGTTTCAGTCAGTACATTCACAGCAGAATGTGAATGATCCTTTGGTGCTTACACTTGAATTCATAGAGTCTGGCAGCAGGTGGCAATGTTTATTTAGTGAGGAGCAAAGATGGCTGAAATGCTGTATTTTCCCTTTGTCTCAGGACTGATGAATGGAAAAAACACACCCAGGTAATCCTAACCTTATAGGAACAATTAATTAATGCAGCACCTAGGGCTTTCTGTCCCACTGTCATACAATGTGTCGACATTTCTAAGTACAATTCTGGGTAACTCTTTCCGTTGACAAGTATGTCTTAGAATACTAACTGTCAAAACAGGACAACTAACTATTTCTGGAGCTGCTTGCTTTTAAATGGTTCCTGGGAAATCCTAGATTTGAGACAGGACAGGAACAAAACGTAGATTTCTGATTAATATCGTGTTTTTTCATTCTTAAAAGCTATGCGCAATCCGGAAACATTAACCGGGAACCATTTGACAGTGATGAAAAGTATGGGGGAGATGGACCTGATGACTGCCGTGGCTTTTCTCAAACACTGCTCTAGGACAAATACTAAAGTAGTTCATCATAGTGCAACTGTTAAGCCACAAATCACTCTGTTAGCATGTACAAACAACCTATCTATCCTTGGCCCGGAACTATATGAGTCAGCATACAAAACAGTCCAGATTAGGTCTACGTGCAGATAGAAAATATGTGTTCATGATGTCAGGGGCATCAGACACAAGGTTCCGTTCCTATTCATGTGTATATTCACATAGGCTGTTTTCACAAGCTGTACAATGAATGTATTCTGAATGCATGAAAATGCATAAATTACACAAACATCTGAGTAACCAATAATGGTTTGCAAGCATACTGGTACTACAGAAGAGCTTTGGTCTAATTATGTAATCTAACCTTACTATTAGTTGTAGCAGAATGGTTAACTTTAAACACAGTTAATTTATCTGATCAATTAATTCCAATAAATGGGCCTTTTAGAGACTCCTAGATGTGACTTGTATAGTGTATGTGAATAAGAGAAAACCTGGACTCCTCCCCACAGCTCTCAAACGTCTATGACCAATACTATAATGGCTGGTAAACAAGCCTGTCAACCCCCCAATAAATGCCTTTGGAGGAATCCATGGCTGACAGAGAAGTGGCCCCTGTTATTTACAGGCGCCCACATGAAGATAGCCTGCAATTTAACAGGTCCATCATATCTGAAACCACGGCCCTGTTGCCCAGGGAGGGAAACAGACAGAATGAAACGGCACAGGAAAACAGAGGCTCTAAAGGGCTTTAGCGAGGACAATGGAGATGAACGTCAATATGCTGCAACAATCATATCAGTCTCTGTGTCCTAATACGTTACTGGCTTACAGGCATATATCTATAAAAATCGCATATATCTATAAAAATCGCCCATTTGGAGCATGTTGAATGTGAAAACATGTCATCAATGTTAACCCGTGTCTGTTTGTGCTAATGTTCAATTGACCCTCTGATGTTTTTTTTGGTCATCATACTGTTGACATAATCATATTTCTATAAAATGATGTGCATGACTATTGTTTATTGATTGCCATATTAGTTATTGCAGTGAAATAATCATCTTAATCATATTCGAGAATATGATTGGCACCACCACGTCTGGTCAGTTGATAAGAGCTGTGAATGTATGACGTTTCACTCAATTCCTTCATCGCTATCACCTGTTTATACTATGTCAGGAACATGTTGTTGCCTGGGTATAAGTATTATGTGAAAGTCCTTGAACAGGACTCTCATCTTAGGTAGTGGTTGGTATTGGAGGGTCCATTGACAAACGAGTTATATTTCCTTTGTCAATGTTTGTGTTATGATTAATTCTGAATAAATTCTTACAACCTGCTTACATACTAAAAGAACCTGAAGATTCAGTTTTTTTCCACAACACCGATACCGTTGCAGGGCGGCCACTCATCCGGCTGTCATGGTAGCTGAAGCCAAGGCACCGGGATCAGCAGTGGTTCCACAAGAATTGGGCCAGTGATGGCCAAGCAGGGATGGACAGCAGTGGAGGCTGCTTTTGTGGTTCTATGCTACAGAGTTTCAATTTGCGAGGGATCATTAGTTAGGGAAGCCTCTCCCTGGTGTCCCTCTTTGGGGGGGTGGGGAGGTGGTAGAGATGCGGCAGAACCCCTGCATCCATCTCGCCGGTTGGTTTTGGAACACGGCCACTACGAAGAGCCTTACCGTCCATGCATTCTCCACACCATATGTGGTGACACGGCACGCTGGGTGGAATAGGCTATAATAAAGAAAATCTATCTGTGGGAAGGGGGCCTTGTTGAAACACAGAGGAATACCAAGTGGATCGGAGAACTTTAAGTCAAAAAATGCTTTCTCCTGGATTTGTCATCCATTTGGCCTCCCACGCACTCAGCAAGGTGTGTGGGCTTGGAGTGTCAAGCTGGGGTCTCATTTACTGCCGCAGTCGCTATGTAAAGTAGATGCACAGCGTACACATCAGAACAAGATGCGCCGGAGGGGTAAAAATAGACGTTTGCTGTAACCTTCGTGCTCTCTCTTCCTGTTGCAGAAATCCTTCTATGGTAGTTTGGCATTGTCAGTGACTTCACACCAGCAGGGTTAGTTTGCATGGTTTACTTCAGTTGGTTTGGGTCATACAAGTTTCCCGTTCATTAGTAAGACCAATGTTGCTGGCAAGCAATGCTGTTCGATCATTGCAGGGACCCTAGGCACTTCTTCAGTTCCACGTTAAGCGACTGGAATTGATCTCCTCCCCTGAGATTGCACTTCTTTGAACCAGAAGTGAATGACGGTTAAAGTAGGGGTTTAAAGGGTTATTTCTTTGTTCCTCTTCTGCTTTGAAGAACAATGTTTTGAGAAGATTTTTTTTGTGTCCCAAAGACCGACCATTTTGATTCTCCACACAAAATCAATAGAAAGGAAAAAACATGGGCAAATGCCTCAGGTGATCCACTCATTGTATTGAACACGTGTCTCCAGTTTGATTGCGCCGAAAGATAGAATACAATCATAGCCAGCCAGTTGCAGACTTATAAAATACTGCAGGGGCTCACAGGTAAAATATGAAACTTAATCATCATTGTGTCAAATAAAATGTGTAACATTATGGATCACTTCAGGATTATAATGTTAGAAAAAGGATGATTAATTTATCGGCTACCTTTGGCCATAGGCAAAATAGAATATGATGGACTTTTAGCACAGACAGTGCAATCATCCAAATTACGCGCTAAGTGCTACCTGTTCAATAACTGCATTTCTTTCACCTTTTAACTTTGTTCTTTTTTTCAGTCCAGGTATGGAAGATTTCCAACAAACTCTTTGGCTGTATTTATACAGGCTGCCCTCGTTCACATCTGCCTGTAAATGAAACGGAATGGCTGAGAAAGACATAAAATTATTAGTGTGTATGAGCTCTTCAGTGTTGGCTAGTGTTAGCGAGGCACGCATCATGTCATACTGCTGGCCAGCTACCACTGTAAAGGCTTGGTTATAAAACCCCAACGCTATTTATAGTAACATGGCAATGGGTAGTGGGGGTGATTGATAGCAGCAAAGTGCAGGAACCCTTGGAGTAGATTTAGTAGGGCTGTTTCCAAAGGGATTTCTCTGCAGAGAGCAGAGGAATGGATTTGCTGCGTCACTCAAATTAGGTGTAAATGGAAAACATGATGGTGTGGGATTATTCTATTCAACACAGACGATGCATGGCTGAACAGAGATAGTTAATGGTTTAGAATTCCAAAACCACTTTTTCTATACCGAAAGGGCCACAAAGTACAGTATGTGATAAATTAACAATGGCAGAGGTTAATTTACTTCAATCTGCTTGCTGCAGCATTAGCATACTGGTTTCAAGACAATATTTGGCAGTATGCCTCAAGTGTTATGAGTGGAAGTGCAACTGCAAATGAAAAATACAACAGAGCCAATAAAATAATAATAATAAATATGCTTTATGTCTTCAGACCTATTGGCCTAACATCTAAGATTATGAAAGTGTGGGAAAGGGTTGTGCTCCAACACATGAGATCTCTAGTTTAGCGTTAGCATATAATAATCTCAATGATTAGTTTGTTGACTTGTGCTCTGAGAATTATCTTGAATTTAATATTAGCAAAACCAAAAAGGTAATTGTTGATTGTAGAATAAAACTGGAAACGAATTGGTCTTATCTTGTTATTATTGGTCTTGGAGTTATCTTTACTGATTGTATACAGAAAACGGTGCAAACATATTTAAAGAAACATGCAGTTTGTATAGCAATCAGTTTGTTTTGTCTGTTTGCAAAACTGAGAGATTTAGAAAATATTTTCTACCAACTGCAATTAGATTTTTAACTTAGATTTTTAAGATTTTTAAGTTCAAATACAATGGATGTTACACTTCTATACATGCTTTTGACACTTTCTATGTCTGTATTGTATATCCTTCTTTTATTTTGTCTGAACTGAACTTTTTAAATTTTTTTGTGTATTTGAGTATTACTTTTTTTTTACACAAATATACAGAATATATATATATATATATATATATATATATATATATATATATATATATATATATATATATATATATTGTTTGATGGCAAAACAAAGATACTACAATTTGATTCAAGATCAATAAGGTATTTTCCATTCCATTCCAAAGGGAGCTTTTTGTTCACTGTCAAGTTACACACGCCACTAGTTACTACAGCTGTGGTGGAACTAGTTACACGTAAACAGGACTAACCTCTAGGAACACATACAACGGCAATTAACAAAGACTTCAGTGGATTTATCCATTTCCATTTCAATTTAAGGTGCATTCAGTAATTATTCAGTCTGTAACCTACTAATCCTCACAAAAAAGCTACATTAGTTTTCAACAGAGAGGAACGTTCCCCTTTTCTGATAATCCTTATACGCCAGTCATTATGTAGACTTCATGATTCATTAAATTGACACTTATCTCAATTAAACCAATGTGCAATGTCCAATGTGTAACTCTTTGTTGATGTTATTTTCATAAACAATCGATTGCCACATTTAAACACCCTTAGGAATGTATAAAGTTCACAAATCTGGAGTTGTATTAATTTGAATTCATATTCAATGTTAACTCTACAACATGGTTTTACAACCAAAATCTAGCTGCATAATCTCAAAATCTGTTGATACTTTAGAACAATTGTCTGAACAAGACTAAGATATTCTAATTTATCACAGTAATGTAGTAGTGTCTGGATGGAAAAGGTCATTGCCATGGTTGACACAATGATTTTAGCTCAACATATCAGGGACAACACTATCCACATTAAAATCCACAGTACAATGATGTGCATTTCTGATGCAAATCCACCTACCGGGAGAGAAAATAAACTCCAGCATATTTGGCATGTACAGTGCATTCGGAAAGTATTCATACCCCTTCACTTTTTCCCCATTTTATTATGTTACAGCCTAATTCCAAAATGGATTAAATAAAAAAAATGTTCTCAACATTTTACATACAATACCGCATAATGACAAAGTGAAAAAAGTTTTTTGAAATAAATAACTAAAATAACACATGTACATAAGTATTCACACCCTTTGCTGTGACACTCAAAATTGAGCTCAGGTGCATCCCGTTTCCACTGATCATCCTTGAGATGTTTCTACAACTTGATTGGAGTCAACCTGGGGTAAATTTAATTGATTGGACATGATTTGGAAAGGCACACACCTTTTATATAAGGTCCCACAGTTGTCAGTGCATGTCAGAGTACAAACCAAGTTATGAAGTCCAAGGAATTGTCTGTAGACCTCCGAGACACGATTGTATCGAGGCACAGATCAGGGGAAGGGTACAAAAAATGTCTGCAGCATTGAAGGTCCCAACGAGCACAGTGGTCTCCATCATTCGCAAATGTAAGAAGTTTGGAACCACCAGGACTCTTCCTAGAGCTGGCCGCCCGGCCAAACTGAGCAATCGGGGAGAAGGGCCTTGGTCAGGGAGGTGACCAAGAACCCGATGGTCACTCTGACAGAGCTCCAGTGTTCCTCTGTGGAGATGGGAGAACCTTCCAGAAGGACAACCATCTTTGCAGCACTCCACCAATCAGGCTTTTATGGTAGAGTGGCCAGACGGAAGCCACTCCTCAGTAAAAGGCACATGACAGCCCGCATGGAGTTTGCCAAAAGGCACCTAAAACAAAATTCTCTGGTCTGATGAAACCAAGATTGAACTCTTTGGGCTGAATGCCAAGCGTCATGTCTGGAGGAAACCAGGCACTGCTCATCACCTGGCCAATACCATCCCTACAGTGAAGCTTGGTGGTGGCAGCATCATGCTGTGGGGGTGTTTTTCAGCGGCAGGAACTGGGAGACTAGTCAGGATCAAGGGAAAGATGAATGCAGCAATGTACAGAGAGATCCTTGATGAAAACCTGCTCCAGAGCGCTCTGGACCTCAAACTGGGCCGAAGGTTCACCTTCAAACAAGACAACGACCCTAAGCACACAGCCAAGATAACAAAGGAGTGGCTTCGGGACAAGTCTGTGAATGTCCTTGAGTGGCCCAGCCAGAGCCCAGACTTCAACCCGATTGAACATCTTTGGAGAGATCTGAAAATGGCTATGCACTGACGCTCCCCATCCAACCTGATGGAGCTTGAGACGATCTGCAAAGAAGAATGGGAGAAACTGCTCCAAAATAGGTGTGCCAAGCTTGTAGCATCATACTCAAGAATACTTGAGGCTGTAATTGCTGCCAAAGGTGCTTCAACAAAGTATTGAGTAAAGGGTGTGAATACTTATGTACATGTGATATTTTATTTTTTTATTTTTAATACATTTGCAAAAAATTCAAAAAAACGTTGTTCACTTTGTCATTACGCGGTATTGTATGTAGAATGTTCAGAATTTTTTTTTATTTAGCCCATTTTGGAATTAGGCTGTAGCATAATAAAATGTGGAAAAAGTGAAGGGGTATGAATACTTTCCGGAGGCACTGTAAGCCAACCAAAATCAATAGCTAATCTATATGAATCCGTCTTAACACTGGTGTCTTATATAAAGCTGTTTGCTATAGAGTACGATCCCTACTTAGGCTTCTGCCCTGCTTATACCATGGTGGCTTATTTACCATCTCAACATAATGGAAAACCTTTCAACTTTTCCTTCTCCATCTCTGCATAGATCTAAAGCACTACTGTGCTTTGTTCTCTGGGGGTATTGAGCACAATTACATGCAGAGGTTCTATCATCAACAAACCCATCTTTTGAGAAATCAATTACCGGTAACAGAAATGGACCACAGCAGGCACCGTATCTCAGGTCTTGATCTTGAAAGAAATTTGACAAGTCGGCCTTTGCACAGCTATTCAAAAACACCAATTAGAAAAGATATCCATGAAGGACCCATAAGCTAAATAATGGCCATGACATAGCCCTTATTTAGACTCATTAGAATCATTATTTCACCACTAGCACAGAAACTGTTTCTTGAGCTCCTCCTAATTATGAACCAGGTCCCACTTTTGTCGCTTCACTCGGCATCGATGATTGAAGGTTGCGGGAAGAACAGAAGCTCATTTTCTGATTCAACCTAAATAATGACACCATTTATGCCTGTCATTGAGGGAGAGAGATGGCTTAATCTGTTAGAGTAATTCAATGTTGTTGGAATTCAGCATTTACATTGGAGCGGGTACATACTTAATTTGCAGCCCTATGCCCAGCTTGTACCAACCATGGAATTCAGGCGTTTCAGGAGAAAGAAGGATTGCTTCGACAGAGCAGGACTCTTAAGCCAGGAAGTGCTTTGCTTTCAAGCTTTGCTGCAGAGATAAACATATGGAATTTTCCACAGCACCTCACATTCTAATTTAAATGCAAAGCTTTCAGTTAAATACTAATGGATAATGTGCAAATTTTTTTCACTTACATTACGAGTTCAGAGAGATTCTAGATTGACCGTGACATATTCAAACACAGCCACACGAACAGCACATGTCTACAGCTGCTGCTTGCTGATACAACTAGCTGCTGCTCTGCAGGTACAATTTCATGCAAGTCATTATTCAGATAGCTCATTTAGAATTTCATGACGTGAATATAATCTATGACATGACAGTTGATGGCATCTCATTTGTATGTTCCACACTGTGTACCTTTGAAGGTCGTTTGACAGAGACATTATGCATGTTGATTGATGTTTAGGACACAATACCTTTTGTACAGAGAGAACTGGCATCGGGTCTACTGAAAAGGTGGATGGCTCAAAACAAGTTCACAAGGAATCTATGTATACATTATCTACTTATAATAATACAGATCTCGACAATTAAATCAAACACAAAACCTTTAAACATTCATTAATATACATATTAATATATAAATAATCTAATAATAAATAAATATGTGTATATCATCCCGAGTTAAAACAAATATAATTAGAAATGTGCATTTGTGTACCTCAATAAAGTGAGCCTGAAATAAATAATCAACTTTGGTTCAATAACCAGTTGTTATAACAAAAACCATCTAGCCTGCCTTGTTGTTTTGTAACTTTAAATAATGCGATATGAGGAATTATATCCCTGGGAATGTTAAGCTATTCAGAAAGTACCTGCAGTAAAGCATTTGTGAGCATTTCAAAATGTTACAGTCGTGTCAAAAGGCCACACCAGTTCGATGATTAACTAAACAAATTAATATAATAACATGTTTCCAGTCTTTTAAAACTTGAAGACTTACGACAGAAGATAGACAATATCAAAACTTTGCAGCAACCCATATTTAGTCCTATGATCAAATAATAGTAATGAATAACTTTACATTTAGATTTGAAGTGAAGTTGTACCCCAAGAGATAACTAAAAACAGAGTCCAGGATATGAATGCCCAGGAGATGCTTTGCAAAATATCCATGCCCGTTTCACTTTAAATTATTTTATTTCAAAACACCTAACTATAGCGTCACTCTAGATTAGAACACAAGATTAGAAACACTAACCATACCTCATGCCCACCTTTTACAATTTATTTCGGCATACTCTGCTAATGGAAAAGATAGAACTATGCCTGTTCACTTTTACTCAATTACTATCCCTTCATTTGATGTCCTTCGTCCAGATAGGCTGAAGTATACAATATGTCACGAGGCCAAATGGCTGGTCAGGGTTCCGACAAAAGGAAACGTAATATGCGCAAGAAACTTATCAGGTGCTGGGCAGATGAACAAAGAAAAGATTCACGTCTACAACTCCATGAATTACGATTCCCTTTGTCCTCATTTGATTGCCTAGAGTACAAAGAGTCCCAACTGATTGGATGCTATTGAAGCAGAGGAGAGTTGCACACATGACTTATTTTCAGACCCAGCTTTTGGATCCTAACCAGTGGAGTTGTGTGATTTATAGACTGTGTGGCTCTAGGTCTTTTGTGGACCAGTAAAACAGTAAAAGTTTACATAATTTCTTATGTATCATGTATCATAAATATGTTCAAAAAGTTAATTCGTAGAGGGTGGTGATTATAAAGGTTATAGGTTTTTCAACATTGACCTAAACCTTTGGTGTATTGACAAAAAGTTGTAAATGTACTATTCCATTGATCCTAAAATCAACTTTGAAGCTAAGAAAGGTCTTGTAATTGTTAAGGAAGACATATTCCACGGCTAGTTCACTCACAGGCTATAGTTTTTAGAACGAGGTGTTTTCACTTCACAAACAGGATATCGCTAAACTCTTTGGGACATCTTTCAATGTTATTGCATGCTACTGTAAAAGGTTTAGATATGGGATAGCATTTTCCAAGGAGCTTTAGTGCATTTTATCAAGGCAATCGGCTGTGTCCATAGCATAGCACAAGAGTGTGAGGAGCATTCCCAGCCAGCCTTACAGATGTAAAGAACAGAGCAGACACCACGCCGCCTCAGTGCCACAGACAACCAGCTGCTTGTTAGTGGCTCTGCTGAGACCATCCACAGCTGCTCTGCTTTAACCCCACCTGCACACACGGCACCCAAGTAGAAGCCTGAGTGCTGTGGCGCTTGTTAAGAGTTCCACAGCACTCATTATTGCCCTCTGTGAATTCCCATCAATCAGAGAATGAGAGTCGAACAACCAGTCAAAGATTGGCATCTGAACTGCTTGCTACTTTCCCTTTGAATACTCCACTACTGTATGTCTGGAACACTTCTACACCCTTGTTTATCGTGGTTGGACTGTGCTGATTCCCTTTTCCTTAAACGGACTTAGAAAAAAAAACACCAAAACAGAACTAATGATGCCAGAGTAAAAGTAGGGACGGGTTGCCGGAGAGATGGTGGGTGCGAGGGGGAAACAAGAGCCCGCAGGACAGCGCGTCCGCTCACTGGATCGTTTTCAACCGGGGTGTCTCGCACCATCACCAGCGCATCAGTGCACACATCACACCGGGGCGAGAGAGAGGAGGAAGCATCAATCAAACACCAGCCACAGGGGATAAGGGCTTTCAATCCCTTGGGGAGAACCTTGGAAGCAGTGTGCAAAGGCAACAAAACGTCAACAAATGAGCGTTGGGCTCAAGCTGCTTTTCCGGGGAGAGACAGTGAAATGGGGAAATCCCATGGCTACGGCGTGGGGATGCGCGATGGTAAATCGCGGTGGCAGGGTAGTCTATTGGAGAAGCAATGGCAGAACAAAACAAAAAGTAAGTTCTGGAAATACCCATAGTAGAAAAAAAGGTGCCGTTCCATTGGAGAACAAACACATAGCCCTGCAACAGTGAGTCCTGGTCAGGGCTCCACTGGACCGGCAGAATTAAGATGATTAATGTGGACCTGTCCCAGTGACAGTGCCTGATTAGGAGCCGCTCCTGCTAAACAGAGATAACAGATCGGGTGGCTTGTTTACGGAACAACACGGAGGGGCAGCCGGCCCTCTATCCGGAAAAAAATGGGAAGAGGTAATCCGAGACCCTGAACTCACGCTGTCAGAATAAGAAACGCCAAATAACAAAACAGATTTGCGGCTGAATGATAAATCATTGCCAATCAGATGGAGGAGCCCCTCCGTCTCGTATTAGCTGTGCACGGCCAAGCCACACCATGAGTAAGCTGCTGTTGCTGCTGCTTAAAACATATATTAAGGCCCTCTGCAGCCAAATAGAAGATAGGCAAAAGTGCCATGGCTGATGGTTGTCCACAAACCCATCCTCTTTCTTTGGCCAATGTCGCTGCTGCTGGGATAATACAATTTATTTACAAAATAAAGCCCATGAAAGGATTCTACGTGCAGCAGGTAGAACTGTGGAGCCCAAACCCCCGGGTTTGACCAAATGCCATTTGGCCCACTGTAATTCATAAGCAATTACATGCAGGTATTCACATGAAAGCAAATGGGTCAAACTTGAGTCATAAATACTCTAAAAGTAAATTAACATGATGAAAAAAATTTATTCAAGATATGCCCTCTCTTCTGTGAAAGGAAGGCTAACAGTTTGGGCTTTAGTTTAACAGGAATCTGAAATAGAAATGATGACATCTTGCGTTTTTGGCCTCTGTATAGCAGAGCTCCGAGCCCCACAATATACAACGTGACACGAAGCCCTGGCAGATATGCTGCTCTGAGTTAGCAGTGAACCAAACTGCCCAGACATGCACATCACACTCTTGTTCTTTTGAAAATTCAGCTGTAAGGTTCGACAAAAAGTGCAAGGTTAAACTAAATGGAAATGTTTTCTCAATGTGATTAGCTCTCTTTTCAGTCTGACCTCTGCACTTCCCTTTAAAATAGAAAAAAGCGAAGCCTCAGACTCTCTGATCCCAGTGCTAAAGACAGGTTGAATTTTTTACATAAATGCTCAGGACATGATTTACATGCCATGCATGTCCATGTAAATGTTTGTGTGTTTGGGTAGGAGTGTGTTTGTGGGTTAGAGTATGTGTGTGCGTATGTATGAGTGGGTGTTTGCACAATGTGATTGTCTCACCTCACAGGTTTTGTTTTGAGGGCTCGGCTTGGGAGTGTGACCTTTGCACACAGTTAAGTTCTTAAGCTTCAAAGAGTTGAAATATCATGAAAATACTGACGCTGATCAGTTTTCACAGCTTGTCTCTTATACTCCCCTGACTACCCCACTTGGCAATCCCTCCCTGTGTCTCAAATGGAATTAGTTAACCTCTTGCACTAAAGAACTTTCCTGAAGAAAACATTTATGGTAATAAAACACTGAGGTAAGCTCACCATAGGTACTGTGAGTTACTGGAATGTTTCAGAACCTGTACTTGAATGAATTCAGCTTGGCTTTGGTCCATTTTCAATAAAGAAAACAAATGCCATTAGCAAAGTTTGGATAAACTGTTCTTATCACAACACCATTTCAAAACAGTATCCATTAGGCGGATGAAAACATTGGTGCACTTAGCCCACATTTTCAATTTGTTCCCCCACATCTCCATAACAGTAAATTGCCTGTGGATGTAACCCACGTTTTAATAAGAACCTTCCGGAAGCTTGCATGCATTAATAACAAGGCAGTCCGCCACTCCATCTTCCTGATATGCTACCGTGAGGCTGTTGTTGGTCTAGCCGCTACAATAAACGAACTACAGCAGGTAGACTAGGTGGGACCTTTTAAACTCTGTCTTGGTGGTGCATCGAAGCAGAACGTGTGGTGCAGTCTCAACCAACCGCGACTCTACTTCCACTAAACACAGGAACAAGGAGACGTGTAAAAAGGGAGACATTGACAAGAGTTTTGATGGTTGTGGTGTTTGCCCCAGTCAATATTCCACTTGGCTTTATCCGAGCCTGCTGTACACAGGGCTCTGATTGATGGACCCGTTTGATCCACTAAAATTTCTAAACTGCTTGAGGTTGCACTAAAGTCTCACCCGAAGATGTAACTCGCAGCATGCCCTGGCGATGACATTTCCGCAAATCTTCCCTGGGCTAGCCCTGTAAATTCCAACAACAGGTAACAGCTGTCAGCATGTTTAATAAACCCCTGAACAGTCATAACGGCTCAATGTCCCCTAGAAGCACATAAACACAGACATGCTGGCGCAGATACAAAAATACACAAAAGAGACAGAAATATACACACACACACACTCACACACACACACACACACACACACACACACACACACACACACACACACACACACACACACACACACATATAATGAGTAAACAGTAGGCTTATTGGCGTCAGTCTTTCCCACAGCGTTTGCAAATATTGTGCAGTGAATACACAAATGTGTCTTTAAGAGCTTCTCTTTTGTCATCTTTTAATCTGGTGTTACCGAGACTTGAGCTCTCCTAATGGTAGATATGTTTTCTGACGAAAAGGTCTCTGGGAATCTGCAGGCCCTGTGGTGAAAATTGCCTTCGACATGAGGTGAAAGAAGGAATGTAATTATTTAAACGAGCATGGGGAGCTACCTAGCGCTACTCTCAACTTGCAATGAAACAGCTCAAAGTATACATAGTCAAGGAGAATGGTGCAACCCCAGACAATGATGATTCAATCACAGATGGTAAACAGTCTTAACAACGGAGTCCTCAAAATATATTGATCACCAAGGAAAGTTAATCACTAACTTAGGCATATATCATTCATGCAGGCCACAGAGAACAGCACAAACAAGCCCAAACAAGATGCCTCAGATTATGCTCGATCTTAGCGATTAACACACAGTTGTATAATGCACTTTAGTTCATAGTTCTGTAACAAAATGCCTTATCAAGTTATCAACCCACCAAGAGCTTTTCCATCTATTTGCTACATGCATAAAACAAAGAGACATTAGATTAGTGCAATTTGGATGTACAGCCTGCTCCCATTTCAAAACAATGCTTATGGAGTGGCGACTAACCGGGACAGGTTGAGACAAAAGATCTTTGCCGCTACCCCTCGAGGTAGTAAGGTTTTAGATTTAGATTGAAATCCCTAACCTAGTGTGAACGTGCTAACTCAGCACTTTGGTCTGGGAGGAGTTGGAGTGGATCCTATAGAGAGGGGTATAATGGGGAGCTACAAGAGGCAGCACAAATGTGTCGCCACGAGAGGCCAATTTCCTTACGTCTTTCAAACTGGGTTTCACAGAGGGAAATAATAAATAATATCTGAAAGGCATCCGAGGAGGATTTCTTTAATCGAAGAAATTGACTACAGTAATACAAGAGGATCTTCCTGTGGTACTAAATCATTTTATTTTTCTGCTTTATTAATCAAAAAAATTGGCACATCTTGCTTTTAAGGATGGTGCAGTGATGCCAGGGACTAATGTAAGAAAGTAAGACAATTTATAGCTAGGATTTGTATAGCCTGTACAAAGTGCTGCTAGCATGGTGAGATTAAAGAAGGCAATAAAACACAAGGTATTCGAATGCCAGTCTTTTTCCTAGTCAGAGGAGCCCAAATGGAAAAAGCAAAACCAATGCTGTTTGGTTAGATAACGAAATGCTGAAGATAAGACCAAATACTTTGAAGCTAGAACACACAAGGTACAGAGTAAAACAGTAAAACAGTAAAACAAAAAGAGTAAGCGTAATGAAAAAGCGGTAGAGGTAAACTTAGATATTGTTTTGAGGTTAATCTTAGAGCACTGTGTGTCTGTGTGTGTGTTTGTGCATGTGAGTGCTAAATCTCAAAGATTATAAAACAAAAGTCTGCTCTTATTGGGTTCTAACTGTGAAGGCACAGATTCCTCCAGACCAAGCAATGCATAAACAAGTATGCCTATTCCTATTGTCCTGTACATTTTGAGAAAAGACTCAACTGACAGTGAACATGCAAAGGCAAGAACAACTCAAATCCTAGAAACAATGACATATTTACGCCAAAGGCAAGCTACGCATTTACTCTCCAAAGGGAACTCCATCTCCACGCGACAGCAGATCAATTCACACCTGAGGTGGCTCAGTGAACTGTGACCTCTGCAGGGGATTCTATGGAATCACGCCGTCCCCACAAAGGTCGGCGCACAAACAAAAGACGCCAGATGACGCCCAGCGAGACCAGTCACGGATGGATTGACTTCATGGCCCAGCGTTGCCTGCCCACGGTCTCCACATCATCCATCATAAACCCCAGCACTGCATCACCTCTGCCGGATAAGAGTGCATTTAGAAAGCCTGGAGGACGGAGACCCTGCACCTTAACACTGGGATCTGTAGTCCACCTCCACACACACACACACACACACACACACACACACACACACACACACACACACACACACACACACACACACACACACATTACTGTGTGAGTCCTTCTGGCTCTGAGCATAAACGCTGGCTGAGTGTATCTCCTCCTCCATTCCCTTACTGCAGTCTGGGGCAATTTTTTAAGCCCACTCATAATTCCTTTTACAGAAGCCCAGGTAATTACTGGTGTTTTAGCGCTGCTAGTCAACACCGTAATACAGCAAAGCCGGTCCACTCGGAGGGAAAATGCCAGAGGCACTGTGCACTGAGTGTCTATTTCTCTGTGTAGTGACTGACCAGATGAAAAGGGGGAACAACCCTGCTGCTGCCTCCCTATCTGCACGGCCCTGTTCTCCTCTGCTGGGTACGATGTCTGAGAACAGTGGTGGTGCCCCCAAAGTGGTACCCTAGGGTGCCAAACCACACATAGGGCAGGACGTGTTGTACTGCATGGCCAGGGTCCGTGGTTTCAGAAGACACAACAGGGGCTCGGGGAATCTGAGACAATTCTAATCCCGACAGCAATTTTTGTGACTGTGCAATTCACAGTGTGACACATGAGCATGTCGACTTCCAAGCAAAATATTGAACGAGGAGCTCAGGCGGAAGCAAATTGAAGAAGGAAATGGATACGATTGGAATAGCACCTCCCATATGGCGTATTGGATACAGCATGTGGTGGTCCAGACCACACTGATGGAGCCTTTGTATATCCCCCACTACATTTCCACCAGCTGAGCTTTGTTGTTAGACTAAGTGTTACTAGAAGATCCTCACTGGGCAGCAGTCTGGCCAGCGTGTCTGCAGTGTTTCCAAACCGGCTGAAACAAGCTGATAGCACCACTGCCTTCCTGATATTGTTTGTGTGTGTGTGTGTGTGTGTGTGTGTGTGTTGGAACGCAGGTATGTGTGTGAGTGCTTCTCGGCGGACTGGCCTTGATGGCACACAGCCGAGGGAAATTAGCCGAGCGTGGCCCACATTTCTCGATTCGAACGGCAGTCTGCTGGTTCACTCGGCTTGACGTAACACGGAGAGCCCAGGCCGGACGGAGCTTGTGTGAAGTGTGACTCATCATTCCACCTCGTAAAGAGGCTTGGCAGCTTTAATGTTTGGGTGGGGGGTGGGGGGGACATGACATGACTGCTTCCAGATATCTGACAGGCAGAGGATGCACTGCACATGAGAGACTGTCCATCCTCTGGGCAATCGCGGATATCGTTTATAGAGTCCGGCGAGGCATTGTGTTTGAAGCTGTTCTTTAAACTCTTAAGCCTTGCAAACATTGACGGCATCGATCAAACATCAGCAGTGATGCTTGCCATTTAAGACAATGGTAGTTTGGTGTGAATCCCTACCAGTCTATACATTTTGAACTGACATTTCTAAGCGTTTGGGAGAAAAACAACGTCTTTTGAAAGGCAGCACATCGACAGCGCTTGGAGGCTAAATTGGATTGGAACGAGGCTCGTCCCGAGTATGCTGTTTATAAATCTGCAACAGTTGGCTAGACAGGAGTTGGTGCAGACGCCCCTGACAGCAGGCACTAGCACCTCAAAGCATACGGCTAATGTGCTGTAGTCTCAGCACAGACAGCGGGAGGAACTGCAAATACTAATAATCGTCAGGCTTTGGGCGTGCTGCTGGGAGAAGCGGCCGGCCCCGGGACTCCTGTTTGATTTAGGCAAATGTTATGGTCCGTTTAAATATCACACATCATTTGTATTCCACTTCCTTGCAGCTTCCCCCGAAAAATGAGGGCTGGAAATGGTGCGGGCAAGACAGCTGGGAATTTGCTCGGAAAGCTCTGGTGCTTGACGCTTGCCGAATCAATGAGACAAACATGAGGGGGCCTGAATGTCAGAGTTTACATCTACAAGATTGAGGACCTAAATCTGGTCACTGGCGGCTGCTCTTAGGGAAAATTCCATCTAAAAAGGTCAGCCTCAACACAGCTCCTCGTGCCGAATAAATAAGAGCCGCGGTCCATGCGCTGGTCTGGCCTCTGGTATCCATTGCATTTCATTGACTAAAATTGTTTCCCAATCATGTGCCTTTAAACAAATAAAAAAGACAATTTGGAAGAAACAGAACATGCTACTGGTTTCTTACATTAGAAAGTCATAAGTATAGCGGTCGGCTTTAATAAAATGCGATTAATAATTCATCATCTAGGATCTAAAGTAGCACAACAGGTCGCTCATATTAATTGTGTATACTTATGATGTTTATGATGTTTATTCACACTTCCACTTTTCATCTACTAGCATCCATTCACTATGACTGTCTTTTATGGTCAACCCACTCACCAGCACACAGCATCTATTGTCTGCTCACTAATCTAGCTGTTCTAGCAAAGAGCCGGTGAGCATGACACTTTAGCGAGTGAGAAGTGCTTCTCAGGAGTTCTGGCCGGGGGTTTGCGCTGCGCATCAATGGCGGGAGCGTGGCTCCATACGGAGACCATCATCTTCACGGATGGGTGCTGGCTGGGACAGGGCTCTACTCAGAACACCAGGTGGCTGTACAGCAGGAGGCTCCTGGCAGGGGGTGGGGGTGGTGGTGGGGGGGGGGGGGGGGGGGTGCTGCGAGACTGGAGGGGAGGAGGTAGTTATGTGTCTGGCACAGGAGCTGTGCATTTCTCACCCTTAGTGAAGAGCTGAGGAGTGCCATGCTGTCAAAGCCAACCTACAGGCCTATAGCGCATGGGCCAAAATCCAAATTGGGAAAGGACACTATGTCATATATGATTGTGGGTCTTACAGCTTTGTCAAGTCCTTGTGTTGTCATCTTGTTTTCTGTTTACACAAGGATGCTGTAGCACTTAAAGAGAGCATTGACTCTCTGTGATATCTCTGTTGCGACCCCTTACTTGGAAAGTCAAGCGTTGGTCCACATTTTATTAATCCCAAAGTCTAAGCCAAGAACTGTTGTATGGTTCCTGGTCGATTTTGCAATCTAGAACAGACCCTTGCCGTGACAAAAAAAATGACATCAATGCTATTTGTCTTTCCTGGAACAAGCCTGTCTGCAGAGTCTTGGTGGCAGCCGTGGCAATTCCTTAACACTCAAATCACGTCAAATAACAGACACACACAGACATGTAAAGAGGCAAGCACTCAACATTTCCCCCATTCCCTATGGTTCTAGATAGGAGAGGAAATTGCTCTGGTAAATGAGATGGGGACGAGGGCTGAGGATAGGGAAGATGTGCACGTCGAGTGAAATCCTCTTAAAATGGGGTCGCAACGGAGATGGTCAGTGACAAGCCTGAATGAGGTGGGACTCAGCCAAGCCAATTAGGAAGCAGAGCCTGCAGTCACAGATCACAGGAATTCTGATGCACCAATCACCAGAACAGCACCTTGATTGGCACAGTGTGACACTGGCATGGCTCCTAAATCTGTGTGCAGCCCAGCAGCCCATTAGCACATCTGGGAACATGCTCCTGATGGGGAGGATATCAACTATGGATATTGTTGAAAGGTTATTTCCATAACTTTGTAATTGTTTAATTGGAAATGGTCTTAACCAGAGCATTTTTTAAGTCAATAGGGAACAGTCAGGGAGTGAGAAACCAAACTGTATAGGAAGCAAAACAAATATAGAGAACATCCTAATCAGATCAGAAAGGTTCTTAATTTAAATGCTGCTGACACAAACAACTGCCCTACCAATATCTATAGACTGACTAGTCATTAGTCATTATCGAAATATTGCAAAATAATAAACTCAATGCACTAGTTTGAAAATATGACTTGCATGCAGTACAGTATGGCCAAAGAAAGACAATTATCCGCCCTATGATGACTCCATTAGGATAATGGAAAGGCCGAGGCAGATTCTCAATCCTCTAACTCAAATTTCTATATTAGCTGCTCCTCAAGCAATTTAGATTAGCAGAATCCCAAACCCAGGGGGAAAGGATGAAGCGGATAAACATTCCAACACATTAGCCCACGAAGATGGAGAGGTTCAAATTATTGATGTCAATGAATCTTGATAAGTTTTATTTTCCCATTACAGGAAGCAATATCGGTTGAACAGATATTTTAGTTTTATTATAATAAACACAAGAATTGACCAAACGACAATGGCAAATTGAAGAAAATCTTGAGAGACGGAACTTTGGTCGCAGACCTTCGGATCCTGTTACACGCCATCGTTCACAGCCATGTGTGCACAGCAAACCAAATGTCACAAAACAACACTATTGTTTACTAAATGGAACAATCAGTGAGTCAAACATGGAAAGGTGATGAATCACGCATCATCCCTCTGCAACCTAAAAGCCCGTCATTACAGCCAGTCACCTAAGGTGACTCACCTGATCTCCTTCACATGTATTAGAACAGGTTTGAAGCAGCCCTGTCATTAGGCACGCTGAAATGAGCTTTGACACTTCACCGAAACAAACTTTGAGACGGTAGTCAGCAGTGTGTGCAGCAGATAATAAAGCCGCGACAAGACCACACTACCTTGGTTTCTACGCAGGCTGAAGGGGGAGCTGCCTCGGGGAGTTTGGCAGCCTGACTCAGCAGACGGAGGGAGACATTGACTTGTCTGTAGAGAGCCTCCTAATCATCCACTGGGAAGAGAGCTACAGCTCCCTAAGGCTCTGGGGAAGTCAGGGTCAGTTGAATGAGGGGAAACTCGTACGTCTCGCAAGTTGCATTGGTGGAGCAGAAGCTGCTTAACATTTCAGCCCGTGGCGCTAGTTGGCACAACGAGATATCACAAAAAGACACAGATAAAGGCAATATTATCATGTGGTTCTATCTGGGGAACATGTAGCCTGAATGCAGCCACCAGGGAGTACTGCCTCATCTGAGCAGTTCTTCCACAATAACATTTTCTTTTCCTTCTTTTTTTAAAGCAAGAAATTAAAACATTTAGAGAACAGTGTCTTCAAAAGGGAATGTGTCCCCGTGGCTGTGAGATGTGGAGAGCCCTAATAGCCTTTATTGGCAGATAAGACAAAGAGAGCAGAGAGGGAGCCAAAGAAGGAGAGAGAGAGAGAGAGAGAGAGAGAGAGAGAGAGAGAGAGAGAGAGAGAGAGAGAGAGAGAGAGAGAGAGAGAGAGAGAGAGAGAGAGAGAGAGAGAGATCCCATGGGTAGGGCTGAACTTTCGGGAGGGGGTTCATTAATTATCTGACTACTGCAGTGGTTGAAATCAAATGCAAAGTGGACACAGTAAGTGCAGCACTACATTATCTTAGTATATGCACAGCAGTCCAATCAAGCCTAATATTAATTTTTAAAAAACAGTTTTAGGATGTCAACCTCTTCCAAACATTGAGGTTTCACTGCAAATATAGGTATTGGAAGTGGTCTACAAGGCACATTGGTTTATGCCTATTGTTGCATTAATGTTCAATGTTTTAGTAACCATAGGGTATATTTAAGTGTTGTGACTAAATTAACCTACATTATGCATTTGACAATACATTTAAATTTCTAGGTATACACATAATTTGTCTAACAAAGATGGGGATTGTTGTATCCGGGTAGAGGGAGAGCAGGCAGATCTTGGTTATCCCCGGCATGGAGGGATTGGTGGGAGAGAGACACAGACGGTGCTGTGGGATGGAGACTCTCAGCGATAAGCACACTCACTGATAGAAAGAATGCTAAACAGATGAGTCACCCCTCCTCTCTGTTCAGGTTAAAACAACATATTTCAGCAACGGCCATTACACTTGCAGATGCCAATACACTTGAAGTACACCAAGGGTGCTTAACAAAAACAACCAGCGTTCCCTGAACCACTGCATGGCTTTATTCCATATCTGCTTCAGCTAGTTTGGTCCCTGGGTATAACATCGTTTGAAAAGAGGTTCAAACTCAGTAATGGCATTTTTACATTGTGTTCGTTTGATTTATGAAGTGAGAACAGTGAAAATAAAGAATACTGTGGAGTAGGTCACGTGTAGGTCAGTACTGGTGTGATACGGCCAATGAACCAGTATGCAGCCTATGTCACGGCACTACTGGACTTCCAATAGTGTGATCATGCATACATTAGCTGTTGCGCCTAAGATGGCTAGGACCATGAATACAGATATGCCGTCTGAGGGTCTGCTCTTGCTGCGATAGCCGAGTAGCTTGACAAGCCTGTCAGAGACATAGGCTGAGTGGTTTTAATTCAAAGAGGAGCCGTTGGTTGAGACCCGAGTCTCTTGTGAAGCCATTATTTCATATCCTCCAGTTTCAGAGACATAAGGAATCTCTGGGGAGAGCACAGTAATACGAAGTGTCTTCCTCCAAACACAAAGCAAGGGAGACAGGAAAGGCTCCTCTAATAAAATGCCTTGTTATCATTGCCTTGCCGTGAATCGATTCCATACTGAGTGAGTGTGGACCACTCTGCTACATCCCACCATTCCTGCGTTAGACACAGATGTAAGGTAAAGAAATTGCCATTTCAAACCTTCGGATGTATACTTACTATATGTCTGATTTATCATGAAAATTGAATAGGAGTAAGTTTCTCCTTGCGCCACCGACGGGTGGGGCTTGACCATTCAGAGACTTAAATGACAATATAAACATAAAGCAATTGACTCCGCTCATGTCCAGAAACCTTAAAGCTTAAAACATGGAGGTATGTCAACCATACGTCTGTTTGCTTATTTATTGTAGTATGCTAGACATCAAAATAAATGGTGAGAGTCAGTAAACCCCCCCAAAAAATTCTTGTTTTAAAATTTAAGTATTTTTCATCTACTTTGACTCACCGTAATGTCAATGGAGAGAGTCTGTCGAGACAGAATTCATTCAAGCTAGCATCAACTCTATTCATGGGAAAAAGGTCCAGTTGAGGATAGTGTGGCAGCACGGTGGCTCAGTGGTTAGCACTGGTGCCTCACAATGGCCTTTCTGTGTGGAGTTTGCATGTTCTCACCGTGTTTGTGTGGGTTTCCTCCCACCATCAAAAAACATGCTCCATTCTCCTTCCAGTGCCCTGACCAGTCACTGCCAATTCACCTGGAGTCGGTCTGTGTGTCCTATGTCCTAAGCAAGTCTGTCGTAATATGTCTGGTGCAAATTGGCTGCCGTGGTATCACTCAGACTGAGTGTTGTGTTTGATAGCTGTTGGTCCATTCGTTGTTCGTTCTGTGTAATTAATTGGTGACCAATTTGTGTGAAGCGCTTTAAGTCTCGAGAAAAGCGCTAAAAAATTTATTATTATTAGTGTGGCACTGTGTTGTATCTTTTATCTAACATGTGGTACAAAATTATGGCTTTGGATGGCACATTGCCCCAGGTTTGAATTTGCATCCAACAGCCTGATGTTAAATTCATGCCCAGGGCTAGTTGTAGCTTGTAATTATTTTGGGGGCAATTCTATTTACCAAAAGACATACCCATCACCATCTTGTTGCCTTCAGATGTGTTTGAACAATAGAGGTGTCATGTTATAAATATGGCATGTTATTGGCATGTTCAGTTTCCCCTAGCCATGCCTACACGTGCAGTGGAATGTAGACTAATGGTATCCACGTGGAGAGGGCCATTGCAACTTGAGAGCTGGTTCGATGAGCTGTGCAACAGCGCTAAACCTCGAGTAATGCCACTCTCGATAATGCCGAAGGAGCCGTGGCTCACACTAGAGTGCCATGGCAACAGACGGGTCCACACAGTAGCAAGGGACTAGACTACAAATCAGTGCACACTGAAATATTGAAGGATTGGATTGATCACGCTATAACCACATGCCAATTTTAAGACACTTTATACCACACATAAGAGAGTGCGGAATGCCAGCTTGGGCTATAGGATGCTAGTACGGCTCGTCATGCAGTTGCATTTCCCCACCTCGGGTGGTTTGTTTTTTTAAATTAGAAATATTGACAGAATGTCATCTACTGCATTCCATTTGTAAATTGCATGCCTCACAGTTCATATTGTAATCATTTCAATTAACTTTGATTATGAAGTGTCTGACGCTTAACTCATTTCAGATATTGTATTTGCAAGAATGTTCAATTATTTTCTATGTCCAAGATTCTGTCTCTATCAGGCCTCTTATGACACTTTTCACAAGAAAAGACAATTAGTCCCACCCCCTAATCTGAATTAGGCCCACATTATCATTACCTCAACATATAAACACAAGTGCAGAGCCAGCAGAGGTCTGTAAAGCACTCAACCAATTTCTTCAGTGGCGTAGTAGTGGAGGTGTGACCTCGTGCTCTAGCCACAGACTACAGTGTTTCGCGCCATCTAACAGCTTCGCGCCTGTCACTCCAGCATGCCCTATGCTTACAGGCATTGAGGGACGCCGTTTCAAAGCATATACGCACAATAAGACCGCCATGGTAGACATAAATACAGCAACACTGGACTTGGTAGTAATCTACCTGGAGTTTTTAGGGCCACCGTCAGATCAAGTACTTTCACTACTTACAGAATTTATATTCTCATATATACAGATGACAAGCTAAAAGAGTATTACCCTCAAAAACAAAATGTTTACTTGAAAAGAGGATATGAACTAGGTAACATTAAACAAGCCAAATAATCTGTGTGGTAGGATAAAGTATTGTTAAGTGAAATTAGATTAACCTTTAGGACTTGAGCAAGAAAGAACATAACACACCATATCCTGAGCAAACCAGATTAATGTGTAGTATTGTTCGATAAAAAGCTTGGAGGCACACACCACTCTATCTCAAATGAATTTAATTAAGAACGTAAAACCTGACTTCAGGCTATCTTGCATTTGGGGAAAAAGATCATCAAACAACTAGCTACGCTTTGAGAGTGAACGATATTTTTATTGCGTAAACGAGGTAACGTTGAAAGATTGTGAGGCACATTCGACACCAAGGTTGTGTCAATGTGTATCATGGGTATTTCTTTATGCTGGGGTAAAGGTCCTCTTAACCTCTTCAAGTTTAACCATAATGTGGCTTAGATCTGTTTACACAAGGGCGATGTTACCGTTACACTGGTCCATGATCACATAAATCTGTGTCAGATTCTCCATGCAGTCTGTCGTCTACAATACGGTTGTCCCAGTACACAAGTCTCTTATTCATATTCATGAGATCCCAACAAAGCTAACAACATCATGCAGTTCTGTGCAAACAAGCCACTCGAGTAGGATAACTGAATCACAAGGACCAGCGTGCGCAGTTTTACAGGTGGATATATACGGAAAGTTGTTTCCTTTATTAGATAGATACATATTTTTCCTTCTATCTCTCCTGTTCTGTAGAGTGTTTCCTAACCCCTGAGCCTGGTATTCCATCACCGTAATGCTCTTTATGCGATGTATAGTGTATTTAGTATTTTTATTATACACAGTTGGGTTATCCTTTGCCATAAATAGGACAAGTACAATAGGATAGCAGCAAATTAGCTTCAAATCAGCAAACCACCCTTAGACTTGCACTGAGATAACCATAACACTGCAGCTCTTGAATGCAAATGAGTTTAGAGCTTCATTTATGACTATGCAAGACGGACCGCAATCAAGCCACTGGCAAGTGAAATGACTTGGGCTAAACCTGTGAGTGGTGGTGCAGTGAGGTAAGGTCTTAGGGAGCTAAGTACTTGCAAATCTGAAGAGCTGCACAAATAAGCTATTAGGTTCTGGGGGCCCCCCAAAAAGGGACAGAATTCATAACCATTCCAAACATGTACTGTCGGAGGTAGAATCGATTTCCAGCGCGACATATTCATTTGTGCACCCTTGTTTTGTTGCTGTAGTTTAATAGGAAAATGCATTCGTGTGCAAATGGAGGGTGCCCAATCTTCCCTTTCCAACTGTGCCTGAGCAAGAGCAGGGACAATATGCTTGTTTAATAAAAACAGAACATATATTCTATTTGCTCTCTGTGATAACTTGTCTCACAAATACTTGTGGATGTTAAAAGGCGATGGTGTGTCTTTTGATTTACAATTGCACATGCTTTGTGCAATTTTGATGCCTTGTCGATAGCAGATTCACAAAACACATTGTGTCAATCAGCCTCGGAATGGCAGCAGCTATGTTTCACCCTCTTGATACCTGCTGTCATCTCTGAGATGAGATGAATGCCAATCCTCCTCTTAAAGACTGAGCCTCAGTGAAGTGAAGCAATGAATGCTGATTTTACGTGAGAAAAAAGTGACGGTTGAAGCCCACCAAGCCTTTCAAGACTAAGGACTGGGGCACTACACCCACACTATCTGATTACGATAATCAACCTTTTTTTCGCTGGCTGGCCTGCCCATCATTGAGAGAGAAATTACACAATAAAAGCAACTCATGCTTTTTATCAGGCCAATGTCATGCTTATTACATACACTTACTCAACCACAGTGAACCACAGCTCATGTTAGCACTATAACTAGGTAAAACTATGTAAACAACTGATTCCATAGAGTATGTCATAAGAGTTATAGAGATTTTACCGTTACCGGTTTCATAAACCACAGTAAAAATTTCTGACGGTTAGTATTACCGTTCAAATTAGTATTATCATTAAAACTGTCACAATTTGATTACCCCGGTTTGATTACCCCGGTTTAAAAACCTCACGTAAATAGAATCAACCAAAGTTAGCCAGAGCACTTGTATGTTTTTCAATCTCTCTACTCCACTTCTCATGTTTTTCGAGCACAATCCTACCATGGACTTTATCGAATTCTACTCTCATTAACTCAAGGTCAAAGCTCATCCTTCCCACAATCCTTTACATTGTAAATCTTCCTTCATATAGGGCAATTTAAATAAGAAAACAAAAATCCCGTAGTATTCCTCCAAATATAAAATGCAAGTAAAGTCTAAATTAAAATGAAAACACTACTTTTAATTAGCTTCCTCTGATGCTGTTCTTAACATCCATTATTGTCCTGTTAATTTCCCCCTTGGAATTGGTAATGAACTAACCCTAACCGTGGCCTTATGTCACACAGTTGGTTGCGTGAGATAAATTGTGTTGAGATGCAGTGCAGTTGAACAGTGCTGGATCGGTATGGCACCCCAGCTCTCTCCCCTCCCCTGACAAAACCTGTTCCTGCCCAGTGAGTGCATAATGCAGTATTGTGTGGACTGGGGTGCTTTATCCACTCCATCAAAAACACCATAGCAAAATGCTATTGCACTGAAATTAGATAAACCATTCCCTTTATTGTACCAAGGACATATATATGTGTGTGTGTGTGTGTGTGTGTGTGTGTGTGTGTGTGTGAGTGTGTGTGTGTGTATATATATATATATATATATATATATATATATATATATATATATATATATAGTATAACAGTATATATACTGTATGGTTTTTCAGTCCACTAGTGCATTGTGCATTCCTATTGTGCACTCCTAGTCACTCATGTGTATCTTACCAAATTCAGCTGAGACCTGTTTGTAAATGTATATATAGTAACAACTCTTTTAAGTGTTTTCGATCAAGCAAAACAACACCCATTACCCATGAAGGATTTGTTTTTTCAAAGTCAGATCGTCGCTTGGCAACAAATTGCAAATGAAGACATTACCGCTCAATGAAATATCATACAAGAATTTAAATTGAATAAGCCAAGTAAGTCCTTACACTGCTCTAGTGCTCTGGCAGGTGTATGATGTTTGTAAAATCACAGTGAAGGGCAATCCAATAAGCAGAGCTTTGCCAAGTGCTGTTTAATCATTGAATCACTCTGATATAATAATGGCTATGAAGTGACCTGGCACTTCTGTATCCACCTGAGAATAAAGGGGCTATTGCAAGCGAACCCATTTGCCCTCTATATGCACAGTGTCTACAATCATCTAGAGGGGATTTAACCTCAGCTAAAGAATGACTGGAAGTTGGTCTGAAAGAAGGTGCAACATGGCACAAAAAAAAAAAAAGAAGAAACAAGCAAACCTTTCAGTGGAAACTTACAGGAATTCAACTGCAGTTTGAGAAAGCTAATACTTCAATGATGCTTTGTAAGTTAGACCAGAAAGACCAGATGTGCAGACCTGTTTCTAGTGGTAGCATACTACAGTATGGGCAATATGCTGTAAATTCAGATTGTCACCCTTTCATGTATTTGTGAGTGCCACTGGTAGTGATAAGATATCAAGGTAGATGTGTTGCTGTTTTACATTATTGTTCTCCACATGGATTGCTCTTTGATGCCAGATGGACTAAGAGAAAGTCTCCATCTGAACTTTGTCATGCAGCGTTCCCCATGGGGGAACATAAAACAGGAACCGCAAAGGCACTGCATGTTAAAAGTACTGTAGCACTGTGAATAAAGGAAAGTTACTGCACTGGCCATGTATGCTATGTCATTTTGTGATATAAAATCTTCTCATCCAAATTGTCCTGCAAACATGTTCTCAAATTCTGTTTAGAATAGCCACAGGACTAGTTTTGCCAGCTTTGAATTACACAGAGACTCTTGTTAACCAGACCCAAGGTATTTCAATGAATGATTATACCACTGTGTAATCCGATTATGCAGGATATAATTTATGAAATCATTGCTTGCCAGACAAAAAGAAACAAATATGAAGACTGGGTTCAAAATAGGGAGTTTATCCAAACCCTAAGAGAAAAGGAGAATGTGTATTATGCCAATGATTCCTCTTCCATACCCGTACAAGCTATGTTGAATAAACATGTGTAACGCATAACAAACTCCCCACTGATTACTGAAAGTCTGTATCATGTATTTGCATGTCATTTGTGTCTACATCTAGACCGTACCAGCTGATTGACAACAGTGGTATTCTCCAGATAGACTGAGGATAGCACTGCCAAACTCCTATGGTGCCACACACATTCATGACACCTACTCTTCAAAACTGAACGTTTTTCAGAGTAAAAAAAACAACTTCTATTGCTAGATCACTAAAAGTGATCTCCTTAGATTCTAATGCGCAATCCTTACACTGTATCGTATGTGTGTCTGTTGCTGTACGGTCTCACACATACAGTAGGCCTACATGTGGGTTCAAATGCATCACAGCATGTTCCAACATGTTCCTACATCCATCTCGGGTAATGACCATTCATTGTGGCCTATTTTATCAATCACTGGAACACAATACATGCATTTGTACATACAGTATAGTATTCTCAGCCCAGAAAAAGCACAATGTTTTCAGGTGAGCGCCTTTTTTTAAAGCAGCAAAGCTTTGGTTACATTCAACCACCTAACAACTGTGACAATCAATTGACATGCTCAGCAGTAGCCCTAATGTGAGCACAGGGAGCACTTATGTCTAGAATAGACCCCCATAATTTACTTTGGCTTGCCCTGAGTAAATATAAATTCCCACAATAAAATATCTGATACCCAAACAATGTTTCTCCTGTAATTGCTATTTTTGAACACTGAAATGACAGGTGTTTGGTCTAGGAGTGTGAAAACATAGCACAATGCAAACAGACAGTAAGAATCAGATAAAAACACTTACTGTGGTGAAGTTCACCGGAAAACATTCCTCCCCCCTGAACGTACACTGCAGGAGCATCTCACTGATGTCATGGCCCGTGCGGTTGAAGAAGTCGGTCATGTTAAACTGCTTGGGCTTGAAGTTTTGGAAGTTGGACTTATCCTTGAGGGCAGCCAGTACCTCGGGCTCCGCCAGGTGTGGGTTGGCAATTTGGTGGTTGGGGTTGAGGAGGGCCAGGAGCTCTCCCACGTGATAGAGGTCGTTCCTGGTGATCTTGGAGAAGCGGAACTCGTTCAGGTTGCAGAAAGTCACGGAGGGGAAGGTGAGGTTGGGCGCCGCAACCTCGTCCAGCTTGGTGACATGGGGGTACTCAAAGTAGTAGGTCACTCGGTCCATGCAGACCAGCATCAGTAGGCCCAGAGAACCCAGGAAAGACAGTGTCCAGAGGAACCGGCGAAATGTCATGTGCCCATAGGCAAAGATGTGACTCATGCCGTGCAGGGTGGACATGTTGGCAAAGGCTTGCAGGTTGGAGGGCCTGATGCTCTCAATGCTTTCCTCAGAGTCCCCCTTCATGGTTGCGAGAGATACTAAGCGCTGCCTCCTCAACAAGAACTTCAGGTTATAAGACTTTGCTTAGCAACAGAGTAGCGGAAAACCAAGAGCTAGAGCTTGGCACAGCTGCAGCTATATTCCTTCAATGATCGGCGGCCATCAAAACAAACGGCAATCCTAAAATGGTTGTCAGTCTCTGTGACAATTTCTCTTTCATCACAATTCACCTTTCAGTGGGCGTTAGGCTCCTCGTGTAGTCTTAGGTCCCCCTTTCTTTCCCGGGCTCCTCTTCTATTATCTCCCAGGCTCTCGCGCTCTCACATACACACACGCTCCTGCTCAGCTGTCCTTTGTAGCAGAACCAAACACAATGACAGCACCAGAAACACCCACTTCCACCAAATGGCAATGCCGCCCGAATCCTGAGTAGTGTGAAGAGGACAATGAAGAGAACAAATAGGGGGGAACAGCGGATGTGAAGAGGGAGAGGGACGCGATGAGAATTGCATTGAAAGGGGGCTAACGTTGGGAGAGCGGGGCTAAGCCACGACAGTCAATGGGACCCTTCCTCCAATCGGAGAGAAAGCATCTACATCGCTGTATTAACGGCATGCAATGGATTTGTGAATGGAGAGAAGAAAGGCAGAGATGGCTCACTGGTCCCTCGCAGCCACCTCGTCTTCTGTCATGTCCCTTGCTGTCTTCTTCCAAAAAGAGAATGAGTGAGTGGGGGTGTGGAGGGTAGGGGGAGGGTCAAAGACCTCCCACCGACCCACCTCGGTGCTTGACAACAGGCTCTGGCGTCTTCCACGGGATCCTATTCCTTGTTCGCACTGATCCACAATTAGCAGGAAAGTCCACCTATTGATGCTTTACAGCCACCCCCAGCCAACCGAGCCCCTAAAGTCGTTTCAAGATCTTCAGCATCAGCACTGTTTTCCCCAGAAAATGTATATCCAGCCGTCTAGCTGGCTTCCTCTCCCTCCCACTACTCAGTCCCTCTCCCTCTCCCTCTCTTTCTCTCTCTCTCTCTCTCTCTCTCTCTTTCCCTTGCTCTTTAGTAGTCAGGATCCATCCCACTGCTGAATGGCTGCCTTGCCTGCGTGTCTGTGCTCACAGCGGGAGTCTCCAAATCTGAACAGTTACTTGACTGGGGTATGGATTTATCCATACGCCCGGCTACAACAGGTTGCAGATAAACGACATTGTTTCATTCTAATACAAAGATAGAGTTCTATACAGTAAATACATGCATGCTTTACATTAAAGCCAGTAAAACACCTTATTTATGAACTTTGGAAAGCATTTTTTATATATTTCTGCAAAGAATTTAGTCTTATGCAATGCTAATACACTATACATTCCTTTCCTGATATGCGGATATAGCCAATACTATTTTTACGTCTTTAAATAGCTTTCCCCTGTGGCCACCACATCAGTTCTTGGAGGTGCTTTTGCTGAATATGTCCCCATATTGGACTCTAATCTTAGTGATTTCAAAGAGTTTAAAAAAGGAAATTAAAAAAGGTCTTTGCTGTCAACAGCCACATCAACTTGGTAATAAAATCAGCATACTATTACCTCAAAAATATAGCTTGACTCAGAGGACTTCACGCCCCCACAAGACTTAGAAAAACATACTGTCATGGTCTTCTCTCAAGTCTTCCCAAAAAGGTGCTTTGCTGAATGCTGCTTGTTCAAAATGCTGCTGCTAGACTTTTAACAATTTCTTTGACATATTATTGAATTGAACTGAAAAAGGACAGAATACTCAAATCACTACACTGGCTGCCTGTGTGTCAGAGAATACAGATACTGTTGCTCAATTACAAGTCACTTAATCATATGGGGCCAAAATCCATTAACAACATGCTAATTCAGTATGAACCTTAAGAAACCTCAGGTGATCTGGATGAGGTCTCTGTTCCCAGAGTTAAAACTAAAAACGGTAAAGCAGCGTTTAGCTACTACGCAACAAATAGCTGGAACCAACTTCTGAGATTCACTCAAAGCCTGACTAGTTTTAAATCCAAATTCAAAACGTATATGTTCTCGATTGCATTTGGCTGAATTGTTCCTTCTCAGCAATTTAATTTCTCTTTCACAATTGTTTTAATTTTTTCTTGATCTTTTATTTATTCTTGTTTATGTTTGCCTAGTGTAAAGCACATTAAATTGCCCATTTAATTAATATGCGCAATACAAATCAACTCGATTTGATTTGATTAGAAAAACATGATGCATGAAACGATGGACTTTCAACATTTTGTGCAGTACTGTGCATCCACGCTCTGCTTTTTTTCTGAATAAGGCCATGTTCAGACCAAACTTCCTAAATTCATTCAAACTTCTCCATTATCATAGTAGTGTACAACAATAGCATTTGATCCTTGTAAATATATTATGACAGCACACTGAATTTTGTTTGCATTTTAGGCTCAGAAACAGCCATTGTGTTCTTGTGAAGATTTTTTGCATTTGCATTGATGTGGAAGCTACAGTATATATCTAGTAAATATAGAAGCATAATGGAGGAAATAAAAATGGGAATGGAAAAATCTCGATCACAAGCACTGTGTGATTTCTAAGCTATCTAAACTACGTCTGTAAAAATAAAACTCAGTTAGTCAAAAAAGGCCTGGCAAAATACTCTCAAAGTAAAGCTATAATTATAAAAGTATCATCATGATTTACACATAAAAAAAAAAATTCACGTTTGACAAGTCCAGGGTGACTTCTCTGCATGCAGGATTGCATCCTTGTATTGACTTGGTCCTGTTTGGTATTCCATGAAACGTAAAAAAAAGCATAAATATTTACCAGCCCGATGGTTCTATAGCTCGCTGAAAGCCAATAATAAGATGATTTATTTGCTTTTCAACAGAATGCTTATTTGTTACTCAATTAAACCAGATACAGCCAAGATTAATAAAACCAGATACAGCCTAGATTAATACTTCGGATATTCTTAGTCTTGATATTTGTTTGCGTCTGATACAAGTGGTGCTGTGTTGCTTTGCTATTCAGATCTTTCCATGAAACCAGCAGCAGTGATGACGTTATTGAAAAGTCAGTTTTTCTGCTATAGAAAAGCAAAGAGTAAATCAGGGTAGAATTACCTGCACTTACTTTTTTTTTAACAGTTTCAGTATACAGTACCTACAATATGAGAATGCTTAAAAGCATTAAAACATTTCTTAAAAGTCGATAGGGGGGATAGACATCACTGATATCCTAATGGCACCTGCCCTATCAATCCAACAACTTCACATCCACTTTCTTGTGCAAAATGGAAAGATCACTGTGAGAACCATTTCTCAACCAGAACTAGTGTTGCTGGTTTAAATATGAAAACCTACAGTTTAACTGTCCAATAATGTTTGCAAGCTAAATTTCTTGGTGCAAATAATATTTCAGAAGACTGCAGGTGTCACATAATATTTCAGCACACCATATGGCATCACAACCTATTTCAGAACATCAAGGCTCATGCAAGATCCCATCTCACACACACACAAACACACACACACACGCACACACACACACACACACTCAGAGAGAGAGAGAAGCATATACACACAAACACATACACACACACACGCACGAGCGCACGCGCGCACGCACACACAAACACATAAACACACACACACACACACACACACACACACACACACACACACTCACACACGGGACTTACTTATGGCCTGAAAAGCTTTAGCTGACAACTGGATGAAATATGTGATTTCATAGTCAATATGCTTTAGCCTAAACTGAGATCTAATATGTATATATAACATATAATTATGTTATTAACATGGTCCTGGTACTAATCAAAGATAAACTCTTGGGCATGGCAGCATTGACAATGAAAGGTAGATGACAGATGTTATTTGTATAAAGCCTGTGACCCATCTTTCCAACAGTGGCTTGTTAAAACTTCCTTCTCCAAAGCAATTAAAGAATTAAATGAGTCATTTGGCGGGTTTTGCTCTCTACCATTCTTGACATAATCCTAACCATAACCATATTATTACTGTAAGCAGGTGTATTTGCATCCCTCATCCACTCGTATTTTCCTATTTCAGTCAAAACTCCCCCAATGCTCTCAAGCATTTTCCTATTCCCCAACCGAGCCTCAGGCCAAGAATTGTCGAGCTTTGCGGACCACCCAGTAACCTTTTGTCTCTTTTTTCAGATAGAAGTTCTGTGTTTTACTCCCCAGCATTGGTCAAATGTTTGGTTTCCCTTGCACTAAATTCTGGCCTAGCTTACATAAATGCGTTGCATGCACAATATCATGAAACCTGAAACATGCTTTGATATGCAGACTTCAATACTATTTAAAGGAGAAATTAAACTGAATTTTGTTAGTTAAGGTACAGATTTGACACATCCAGCTATAAAGCTTGCACCTGTTCGCAAGCAAGCATTTATAATATATAAGAAACCTTTTTTTATATATTATTTTCCACTTCAGTGAGAAACTGCTGTTGCTCCACTGGTTCCAAACATTCTCTATTTTTCCACTCCATGTTGTACATTTCTTTTTCTGCTACTTGTTTCCCCTCCTGTTCTTTGAATTGCATCCCACCGGAAACGTCCGTATTATGACAGTAATATTATTGGTAGCATAATTTTCAAGATCATGTTTCTTTGGAGAGCCTACAGTACATTTTTTTTTCTCAAGTCGTTTCTTTGCTTTGTTCTCATAGCAGGTAGTGAGCAAGCTGATGATGGGAGCTAGTGTGCTGTTAAAGCCCCTGTCAAAGCAGACGTTAGAAAGGTTAGTCTTACCTTCTCAAAGGAATATAAAGTGGCCAGATGGCCTTCTCTTAGGGCTATATGCAGTTACTGTACATCTCCTCCTGACACCAAATTTCATCATTAATGTGAAGATAAAGAAAAAAAGGGCAATGACACTGTAAGAATTTTTTTCTTTTTTTTAAAGTAGGTACTCCCTATAACTCTTAATGTTGCCCAATTTCCTGAAATCTGTCAGGAAAGATTACCCTTTTCTCTTTACGGTCCCTGGGGGTGACTATTTAAAATTATACAGCTGACATTTGAGACTAGCACACATTTCAAAAATGAGTAGAGTAATGAGATCAGGTTTCATTGCCAAAATGACGTGGAGGAGCAAAACTCCATCCAGACTGGGGAGCTAGCCCTGCTAGAACATTACCCCAGGTCAGATCTATTGTAGCATGTTATGATATGTATTTAGTGTATTATTGCAATTGTACTCCATTTGCATACCGCTCGAGCAAACAAAGCTTTACAGGGTCTCTTACAACCAAGACACATCAGGTGTCTGTGAATTACATTAATAACCATTAAACTATCGATGCCATATCAATAGAGGATGCGTTGAAAACATCAAGCATAAGCCAGAGATAACTGTCATCATTATGATGTGGGTATCAAGACTAATGTGGCTATATAAATCCTTAGCAACAGTAGTCAGGGTCTGCAATGTGTGGTGTTAGTTCTGATTTGACACAGACTGTTTCACACAGTTTTCTCATGGTGCTCCTGGATGTATTTAAAAGTGTTAGCTATTTAGGGTGTTGATTGAGTGCTCACTGAGAAAAGCAGTGGACCCGCCAAACATCAACAGCCTTTGTAAACCATCCAACATAATTGCAGTTTTGAATGTTTTAAAGCTGGCAAATCATAAACAATCTTTGAAAGAATATGTTGGCACGGCAACACAAGGTGGTACATTTGTACAGCACACAACTGTGTGTAAAATAGCAACCAACAAAGCATTTACAAAATAACCAGTTACAGGGCACAGTGTACATCTACAGAAAATAACAGATTAAGGTCTTGTTCCAGTGGAGGAAAACTCAGCGGGGAATATTACGTGTGTGTGAAAGGATGGTGAAACAGATTAAAGGCATAGTTCAGCTTTTAGATAGAAGATACTGTATGTTCCATGTTTCTACTCAAACGAGTTGATTGTACATCCAATATTGAGTTATTTAGGTAAATAGGTAGGTAAATGTTGCCCAGATTAACAACAATGGTTGTGAGACGGTAGTACCTGCACTGCAAAAAATGAAATCTAAGCAAAGCCAAATATCTTATATCAAGCCAATATATCTATGATTTCTTATTATAAGACTTGTGTTGGAATAAATCTTGTTTCAAGAAATCTGGTTAACTGAAATATTTTTCCCACTGGCAAATTAATTTGCTTAATTCAAGTTAACTTTACCTAAATCCAAGTACATTTTTACTTATTTTGGGATATCCATTTTTTGCCGTGTGCTAGCATGGCTTCGTCAAAAGCAGAGTGTGAACTATAAGAGGACAGGGTCCTAGACAATTTAATGGGGGGGCACGCATGTGCAATACTTTATTAATGCATTAGTATGTTAGCTGGAATAGGCTATGGTTGTTGTGTATAATTTCAGTTTATGTAGTAGGATATACTCAACAAACTGGCATGAGGCAAACACCATTAAGTGCAGCCTTTCTCACTCACCTCCACCTCTGAACTATTAGTCTCCCTGTCATCTTGCTCTTTCGCTGTATCCTTAATATAACAGCACACAAGTTACAGCTTTTTATAACAATTGGTGCCATGCATACACTGGATACTTATAGTATTACCATCACTAACTTAGTACTCCCAACTTTGACTGCCAAAAAACTGACGAATGTCACACGCCTTCCTCTGGCTCATGTCGACGAATGAAATCTGAGTTAAATAACGGAGACCTCTGACATAGAAACAATGCTTACCACACTTATGATGGGAGTTTAATATTGATCAGTTACCCAATCAGCTAAAACTACATGAATGACTGAATACAAACTTGCGAAAACAGCTGATAATCATTTAACTAGGCATGCAAAAAAGAGGACACATAAACCAATGAAAAAGGTTATAACCACAATATGACCTCGAATAGGCCCCGATATTTCACCAGCTAGCTAGTACAGCATTTTTTCCCCGGTGCTACGTATTATTATTATTTATTTATTTATTTATTTTTGCAATGCTGGTAAAAGGATATGATGGGGAAATTGGGGGGAATAGCCAAAAAAGTGCGTGCATTATGGTGTATACATTGGAGCCGTCATAACGTAGCCGGTGGTGACTCGCTAACTAGCAAGCTGACGCACAGACCCCTGGCCACATAACATAAATTAACCAACTCTCTAGCTAGGTGTCGTCGTCTATTTAATTCAGCTACAACGCACTGGGTAAACTATAATTAGGCCTACATTTGTGTGACATTAAGTAATTGGTAACGTAATACAATTTCACTGAAATTAAGAGACTTAATTTACAAGAAAAGGGTTACTGTTAACACACTTACGTTCTATCTACTCTTCAGATTGACATGAATGCTCTAGTCTAGCCGAAATGCCGAATCGTGACGAGACTCAGAAATGGTACAGACCCACTTTCTGGGTGTTCTGTACTTATATTACATTACAAGCTTTGTTCAGGCAGAACTGGAAAAAAACACAATTTAATATTTACAAGCCTTCTAAAATGAATTAGGCCTAGTAAAATTCAACCCCCCCCCCCCCCCCCAACACCCCTAATAAAATTATATAAATCGATTGTGTTTTTCAGAATTGATACATAATCATGATATGGTGATACTCAAGTGAATCGATATTTTCTTAAATAATAATAAAACCCTTAAAGCAGACTGAACTTGCCAATGTGATTGGACAAAAATATCTAAAACAGATGGAATTCTGTCTTCTTTTTGGGGACAAATGACACACAATTAGCGTACAGTTGAGCTGCCCGTCATTTACCTTGGATATGCACAGGTGTGTTAACAAGAATTTACGTCCTAGCATTCTTCAGCTCATGGCCATATAGACAATGTAATAAGAGCAGGCGATATGAGAAGTTGCCATACAGTTATGTTTAGACACTTTTTTTGCTCCATTCACAAGTAGGCCTACAGAACCCCGCTCTGCACAAATAGCCTAAGTAACATTCGCAGAAGCATTTTCTATATGTAATCCATTCAGCCCCCAGAGTAAGGCCATTAGAGATAATATTGATACAAGAACAAAAATGTCTAAAATAGTTTAAAATGGGAAACGTGGTGCTGGTTTGTCCATAAATTGAAACAGGAACATACTACATTTGGACAAAACTAGTGTAAGCGCGACACCTAGTGGATGTAAAATGCACGTGCCTATTCAAAATGAATGAACGTTTCATGTAGAAAGTAGAAAGTAGAAAGTCGTTAATTGCAGCAGAATGATAACAAGTGTGTTTCATCTTCATGCTATCATTACACCACAAGAGATAAGCGACACATCTTAAACATAGAATAAGCCTACTTAATTGGCACAGTAAAGTGTTTAACTTTTCTAGCTATTACAGTTTCTAAGATGAATAACGATGTGGCGAAAAAGATGGGTAATGGGACTGGAGAGAAAATAGGAAAAAGAAGAGCAAGAACAAGGAGAACTTCCGCGACAATGTAGTCTACATCTAACACATGTAATAAATAGGCCTAGTGTTTGATGTTTAAAGGTGTTTGTACAAAACAATGTGAAATTATAGTATGCATAGTATACATTGACTAATATAAGTGATATACGTCACACATACCAATCATAGGTCAAAACATCGCTAAATGTGGCTGAATTACAAGAACCAGAAGTTGAACAAAATGAAGAGCCGTTTGGGAGCCGAAAGAGCCGGCACTTATTGCTGAGCTGATGATCCGGCTCACTAAAAAGAGCCGGAATTCCCACCACTAGTGCGTATTGATTGAACATTTTATTTCAATCGCTATCCAAAACACAAACCATTCCAAACAAAGATCACACTCAAATCAGAACACGGTGTGCCATATAACAAATAACAAATAAATCTCAATGGGCAAAACAGCAGCATCCAACAGGAAGTGAAACAATGTCTTAGAGGGACTGATCGTGTTTCTTCTCTGTGATTATCTGCCCTGTTTTAGAGAAGATTCGTTCTGATAGGACTGATGTTGCCATAATGCACCGTCTCTCTGCCATCACCTTCACAAGTCGTGGAGGTGCACTAATTAAATAATTGCTGCACCAATTTCATAATTTGAATAGAATTCAGACAACGTTTCATGAAATTGTCTATCAAATGTGAGTTAAATAAAAAATCTTGCCTGAAAATTATTAATGTAATGCGTGCTACTGCTAGTTTCTGTTCGTCTCGAATTTATAAAAAAAATTTTTTTTAATTAAATTACATTTTTAAAAAACGGCTTTCAGATGGGAGCCGGCTCCTATCGTTCACCTAAAAGAGCCGACTCATAGATCCGACTCGTTAACGAACGACACATCACTAATCTACAAAGTTTTGAAGCAGTTTGAAACAAGTATGAACACTGTCCTCTTAACAATTATGGAATGCAAGTCTTCTAAATTGAGTAGGTTATTTTTCTGTAAACAAATACCATCCATCCATCCATCCATGTAAACAAATACGATTCTGCTTTTGTTACAGGTTTACAGGTTCATCCCGAAACTGGAACCCGTACAGCAGTTAGGATAATGAACTGTTTTGTCAATGACGCTTTGGAGCGAATCGCTACAGAATCGTGTCGTTTAATCCAATATACTGTATCTTGGTACAATCACTTGCAGGGAGGTGCAGACTGCAGCGAGACTTCTTCTACCTGGAGAGCTTGGGAAGCACGGAGTATCAGAGGGGACCAAATCAGTCACCAAATATAGTTCGAATTAACAACTCTAAATGGTTAAATTAATCTTTCTTTAAATTTAGATTAAAGTATGACGTTTTCAACAGTGGTCACACAGCCTCTATCCCTGATGGGTTATTCTGGCCAGGTATTTTTATTTCTATTAACAAAACTTTTTTTTTTCTGTTGTCAATTTTTTTGGGTTGGAAATTTACCCCCAAAAAATACATTTAGGCTATTCCTATGTTTATGGATACTGGGACACTGGCTTCACTATCTATTTTTCCACTAGATAGAGCTGTTGCTCAATTCATTTTTAGAGTATAAAATTTGATAGAGTAACTACAGTTTGCTGAAAATCACAACTTTCCAATAATATCTCACGATTTTTTCAACCAGGTTCTTTCAAAGCATTGAACTTTAAATAGCTAAATTACATAATTTTGTAAAGAACAAGTAATATTGCAGCCATAGCTAACAGCACAAACAAGCTGACATGGCTTGCAAGCTTGCAGAACTTTATTCTTATCTTGTATAGGCCTACTACACTTTTAGTGTATTTAAATATTGACACATTTGAACCAGAAGGAGAGGCAAAACAAACTGTGGAGATGCATTAGATGTATAATTGAGTTTTAAAATATAATCTAATAATGTGATGTAATTTCTCAGAATAGCCCTTGATTACTGTATAATGGCTGTAATGAGGACAAATAAATGCAATCTGCATGAGGAAGACATAACGATAGAGGTCTCTATCCAATTAAGATTAAGATCCAAGATCCATCCAAGATCCATATTGGTCTGTAGTGTGCCTCCATGCACCTCTTACCATTGTAAACAGCTCTAAAAGCCAGGTGTTAAGCATTTTAGTGTGACTGTATGTGACTTTCCCCAACTTCCTGATACACTCTAGGCATATTCATTTCTGATGTGTCCTCATAGGCTGCTAATGATGTCACATCTACAGCCATTATTACCAGGAGATGACACTACCACCATTAATGTCTGTGTTTTTGTTCCTGATAATCATGACCATTTGTGTCTGGTAGCATGGTTTCCCCCTTATTCCCACTTCTGCTCGTGCCTGGCGGTAGTCATTGAAGCCTCCTTAAGGCAGTGTTTTGAACACATTATGGATGGGAGCATTAGTGACTGATGCAGAGGCAAAGGTCTGGCTTGCCTTGTTTTGGTGTGAGTGCATCATTAGAAAATGTTCCACTTGATAGGGAAGCGCGTATTAACTGCACTTGCAATGAAATGAGGTTGTGATAGATGGTTAAAGTTATAGAGGGACTATTAGGTTGAAATATGAACCTTTCAATTGTCATAATGAAGCAGAGGGATATTTGCTTGCCGATCAGTGCGTTCAGAGACAATTGGAATCCGCAACGACAGACACAATGCATTATACATATTGGGTTCGGGCTTTTAAAACAGGGAAAAAAGTAATCATACCAGCATAGAATGATGCCATGATGCAGTTCAATGCAAGCTTCTACAAATTCAATTGGTTCTTTTTTAACACCTTGGGAAAAGTGATTATCTAGGGTTTGGCAGGCATACAGAATGTCAATGTCATACCTGTTTGGTCAGTCTCCTAGCAGAGATTAGGGAGTTAATGAGTGTCTAATTTGTCAGACAACTCGGAACGTGTCAATGTCATAGACATTGGCTATGTTAGGAACCACATACTTTAAAACTATAGGCACATACTTTAATACTATATATTGTGTTACTTGTCATCTGTGGGTGAGCATTTTGATTATTTGGGTGGGGAACAACAAAAATGTGGCTTTTTGTTAATGAGGTCTGTTAACAAGAGTGTTGCTTAATTTTAAGGGGGGGGGGGGGGGCAAAGGAATACAATCACATCTACTATTTCTGAAGGGGGTCTGAGACAAAAAAAAAATGTAACTGTTAAATGCTTATTCTAAACTCTAAATGTCTCTGTGTGACTACCTAGAGAGGAAAGCCTGGTTTGGATCTTCAGTAGGTAACAATAGAATATGGTCAGGCAGCGGGGCTTGTAGGATGAAATGGGATAATTCTGCCAAGGGTAGAACGCTGTCTGCACCTAATATGAATTGTTCGGTGTTTTTAGATGTCCTGGGCTCAACAGTGGAGGCAGCATGCACTGGTGTTTAGGGTACCTGTTTTTTAATTAGCCTTCCATGCTGGAAGATTTAGCTAGCAAAAAAAAATGACTTGGGTTAGCCTTCAATTAGAATGTTTTATACCCAACAAATAAATAGTGACCAGCAAAACAGATCAGATATAGCTAGCCCGGAGCTGGCTACTTAAGAAACACACAGCTTGCTAAACATGCAAACACAACTGTGAAACTGTACACGACTACTAATATAACCAGCAAAAGTAAAAAACAAGAATCAAAGGTAATGACAGATGTATTTGGATTGCTAAGGTCAGCTAGGTACAAACAGGTTTTGGAGTTCTCTTGACCATGTCTGTACTTCACGTGTGAAGAAGTGTCGTGGTTTGGCAATAATGTAAAGAAGGAGCCCCGACTAAGCACACCCACACCTTTTTACATAAAACTATGAATGCTCAGAAAATAGCTATAGGGGGGATTTTTTCAGAATGTTCAATGGATTGGCAGATAATTCCACTTGGTGGGCAATGCTCACCCTAGCCCACCTGTAGACACGCCCCTGTATACATACTGTATATTGTATACCGAAACCGAAATCTAGTATACTACTTCAAATTGTTGGTATACACAACTGGAACATGTGAACAAATCCCTAATTTACAGCACATAGCCAGACAATTTTTTTGGTCAAAGCCAAAAGAAACTTGGCACATTGCATTTCAGGGAGCATCTCTTTGGAATATTTTTCTAAATATAATATGGTATCCTGGATTTTTTTCTTTCTGTTGTATAATATACCCTCTTGTCAGTCATGGATTATGGTGATGTTGTGTATATGCATGCAGACCCAACTACAATGTTCCTTGTTTCAGTTTACCACAGTGCTTTGCATTTTGTAACGGGGATATTTTTAGAACTCATCATTGTACTCTGTATAAAAAAAGTAGGATTGTCTTCTCTTAGTGATAGTAGATAACAACATCTCTTTTTTTGTTTAAAAGGCTTTGCTGGGCCAGTTACCTTTTAACCTTACTTCCCTGTTAAAGCACAAACCCAGTAGTCATAGGACACGCTCACAGGACTATATCACCCTTGAAAGCCGAACTTGGTCAATCAGCTTTCTTTTTTCTTTTTTTTTTTTTCTCGGATAAATGGAACAAGATTCAACAGGAATTTAAATTAGAGCAGTTTGTTTCTGTAGAGCAATTTAAACTTTTACTGGAGGATTTCAGAGTTGAAGAGTTTTCTTGATTTGGTTGAAACTTACATATTGTACTGTAGTGTAAATATTGTAACAAATTTGAATTATTTTTTATCTTAATTTATCTACTTGTTTTTATTTTTTGTTGTAATTTATTTTGTTGTGCGGACCTCCCTGCCCCGGCCCTTACCAGCCAGCGATATCGAGTCACCTTACCCCAGGTACATAGGTCAGCACCAAGGCCAGCACAATGCCCATGTTACCTGCCCTTCCTACAGCCCAGGAGAGGTCAGCACCAGGGACAGCTCTGGAAAAAGGCAGCATTGTCTCCAACACCATGTTCCCATATCAAGAGGACCAGCTCTGGCGCATTGGGGACAACGTGCTGCCTTCCCTATGAGAAGGGCACTGTAACTCTCTTTTTGGAGAAAAAAAACCAACCTTACCTTTGCGTTCAATGAGATCTTCAAAAACGTTTCAAAAGTGTTAGATAATGACATTGGCAGCACAACACCAACCATTTGCTATGTCACATATTGCAAGTAAACTTTTACCATATATATATATACATAAGTAATATTTCAATTGGATTCATTTTGTGATAGGACAAAATTTTTCTCATCATAGAGAAATGGAGCCGTAAGGCTGTAATTTCATTAAATAAATATTGTTTAGCAGCTACCTCCGATTTGAACTTCAGGCAATTGAAACGGGCATATCCTAATTCTTTCCAATTTCATACATTTTTCAATATCTTTAATCATTCCTCGATCTACTGTTTTGCTGGACATCTTATTACAGGCACAGTTAATGCTTGTACATGCCACACTTGTAACTCAAGCAAACAGAGCCTTCTAACTCGAACAGTAGCGCAGCAACATGGAAGCAGCTTTTACCTAGCCTGCGGAATAAATGAATGATGGTTGTTATGAGGACAACCTCCATGTCATAATCAAATACAAGGATTAACATCTTAAAACATTCGACACAAGCTTCTGCATGAACATGACTCTTATTTAGCTGTCAATAGCATTATGGTGTAAGTATCAAACTTACACTACCCAAGTTATATTTAACATTTTATGTATTTAATATTCAAAACATGGGATAATGCTTGTACTTGGCTCTGCACCCAGTCTCTTATAAAAACTGGTGTGCTTTTGCCATTCAGTACTGTGCAAAAGTTTTAGGCAGGTGTGATGTCTTTAAAGTTAACAAAAAAAATACATAAAAGGATTTATGTTAATTGTTTATTTTTTTTAACAGTTCATAAAATACAAAGTGAGGGAAAAGCAAATCTGTATCAAATCAACATTTGGTGTGACCACCCTTCGCCTTCAAAACAGCATCCCCTGCCTAAAACCTATGCACATATAACTCAGTTTCGTTGCTGTGTAAATTTGTATGATAAAAATTGTAAGATGAGCAGTAAGATAAAAAAAAAGTGTTAATAATACATTGAAGTAAGAAAGTTAAACATGCTGGTATTGTCAAACTAAATAATTTTGCATTCTGAGCGTACTGAAAGTAGCTATCCACTCCAACGTGCACATGGCTCGCTATTATCTAACTTGTAAATGGTGATGTATTTCTTTATTTATACAACTTGGCCAAGCAATACCTCTGTCCATTGTAAATGATGGATTAAATGGAGACTTTTTTAAGTTGGATCTGTCTGGATAATAAGCTTCCGGCCACCATGTAGGATCATTGATCCAGGCTGAAGGAAGGACAGTTTAGATTAAAAGTGGTGAGATTGACTGTTGCAAGATTGACAAATTGTTATCTGTGTAACACAAACGTTCAAGGAGAGGCAGCGTTAAAAAGTGATAGCTAGATTTCCATGCTTTATTATTGATATTAGATTCAGGAATTGTTAAATATTGTATGTTTAAAAGTATCAATAATGCATAGACAGCTATGGCATTTGAGTTTGTTATTCCCAAAAAGGGGGGTAGACTTGAAGTACATTGGAATAATGTACATAATGCACATAGTGTGTCAGTAATACCATGGATGCAAATATGAATGGATTAGCACAGGGATTTGGACTCATTTCAAATGCCACATAGATCCCTACGGTCTGCCATCCTGTTTCCATGGTGACCCATAACACCATGAAAAAGTAGACTTCTCCATTGACATGTTTGCACTCTCTAACTTACGAACGACGATGGTACTTTTATTGTTATAAATCTTCTAGAGCAGGCATTCCTCTTACTGAGGTATACTAATCTAAATATCACAACTTATTGAACTCAATAATTGATATTTAGATGAAGTGACTGTGGGCACATTTTCTAATGTGTAGGTAGAAGGTGTTTGTGCATGCCTGCCTGATTCTACAACTATCAGTAAATCCATTGCAAAACCACAAGCATTTAATAATACTCTAACAACTGTGTACATTTCATTATGTTCTTAGTTTATTAGATGACTGCTCAGTGTGGAGGGAAAGCCATTGTTTAATCTCTTACTGAACCACTCTGTGCCACAGTACTCAAAACAGTATTAAGAGGCATATAATCAGAGGGAACTAATTGCCTGTAATTGTGTTAATGAAGGACCAGATTCATCAGCCGCATTCAATGTCCAGTCTCTGGTCACCCTGAAGAGGGAGGAGGGTTGACCACCAAACAGTGACCCTCGCAGACAGCTGCTGGTAGGTAATGTGATGAAAGCAAAGATTTAGCATAGCCACGGGGGGCTATGACAATAGTATCAAACTGCAGATCTCCAATACGAGGCCAGGGGGGGTGTTCGACTAAGAATGGGTTTTCTGGTCGTCATCAGAGCCGTCCCGCTTCGCAGCAAGAGACAGGGAGAGGAAAAAAATGCTTCACCATTTGAGAAATGAATTTATCGAAGTCACTGTCTTTTCCCCCCATTAGTAAGTGTTTAGTTCAGCGTTTTAAATAATTGCGTTACCAGGAATGATATTTAAAATACATTTGGGAGTTAATGAGGCGGGAAAGTGCCTACATGTTTTGCTGATGACACCCGGGCCATTTGGAAGACATCAAAGTAGAGAGGAGGTAGCCCAGATGCATATTATAAACTCATTATGGATATCATTTAAAAGGATGTACTCCAGCAGCAAAAAACAATATTCCCAGCCTCTCTCTGGTAATGTGTGTTTGCAAAGTTGAAACTCTTACACGCCTTCAGTTTAATGTGGCATCTATTACCACATTGTAACATCAAATAAATGTGCTTGATTTCCATAGAAGAATAGTCGTTACGGTATGGATGAGATGCAACTGGAAAGCCATGGTTTCAAATGGTAAAGAACAAAGTGCACTTCATAATATAAGGACCTCTTCCACAGGTATTGCAATTGAGCTCCACAGAAATCTCTTTCTCTCTTAGGAAAAATTCAAGACGCAAGCTTTAGGATAGCTATACACACCCACAAGACGATTAACAAAAATCACAATATAGAACATTGGCCCAAAAGTGTATTGGTTTGTGATCAGAATAGCAAAGGCACAGAACCTTTAAATCAAATCTTGTCTTAATACATCAAAAATCCACCCATGCTACCAGAGGATCCCCCTGTTCATATCTTTAGACATCCTGAGGGAATGTAAGTGTTGATCGGTAGAGTGTGTTTCAGTCTGTGAAAATGGATGTCCATCTTTCGAAAGCGATGTGTTTGTTGGAACCCCAGCAAGTTGGCTTAAGAGGTCCTAATTGCATCCTACACCATCACACTACTGCTGGTGTGGAGGGGCACAGCGGTGGCTGGTCATTCAGCCTAATGGCCTAAATATAGGATCCATGTTGGAGCAAGACCCCAGACAGCCATGGCTATTATGCCTAGGCTAAACACTTAGCAATATATACTGTATATATGTATATATGATATGGATGGATGGATGGATGGATGGGCGGGTGGGTGGGTGGGTGGGTGGGTCTACGGACGGACGGACGGACGGACGGACAGACAGACAGATAGATATGTATAAGTATAGTGCTGAAACAACAGAAATTGAATGGATTTTTCTACTTTATTGACAATTTATTTTGGTGCTTACAAATTCACCTCACTGATACCTCCCTTGTTCCACCGTTAGATACACGGCTGTGTTTTAGTCTTTGCTATCCAGTAAGAAGCAGATTGGCCTCTATGTGAGTAATACTCTAATATTGACTTGAAGTATGACTTTGCAAAACCACAACAATATTTAAATATTGTTGAAATTCAATCAGAGTTCATCGTTGAAAAACTTGTTCTAAAGTCTTTTTAAGGTTATGTCAAACTATGTCTTGGGACACTGGACACAGTCAAAGAGCACACACAAAAACAGTGCAACATGACTGTGCAACTATCCTGAGGGTGAACAAGTGGCTTTAAAGTAGCCACGTGAGAGGTGTAAAAATAGCCTGAGACCGCAGGCAACCTCATATTGGATATCAAAACAACTGTGTGAACAGCTGAAAACCAAACAGTGTGCTTTAGACAGACAGAGACCGAGGCACACACAGTCCATTTCTAGAACTAAGGGCACAGCCTTACCACCTACTTGTTTAAATACTCGCTGCCGTCCTTCTATTAGTAGCCGCAGGTCATACAGGATGTCGCGGGGCAGCTTCGTCTTCTCGCCTACGGCCCTGCGCTCCCTGCAGCTAGACGAGGACATGCTGGAAAGGTACAGTTAGGCCCAAAAATATTTGGACAGTGACACAATCTTCATGATTTGGGCTCTGCATGCAAGTACAAGCAGCAAGGGGGTTGAACAAAAATATATGATTAAACATGTAGGAATTGTAGCTATTTTTATACAAACGCTGGGGCTCAAAAGTAATTGGACAAATAAACATAACCCCAAGTAAAATGTTACCATCACCAAACGCTGGGTTTCCTCCTTTGTGATGCTTTGCCAGGCCTTTACTGCAGCGGTCTTCAGTTGTTGCTTGTTTGTGGGTCTTTCTGCCTTAGGTTTGTCTTGCGCAAGTCTGGTGATTGATCAATGGCTACCTGCTGAAGAAGGAGGCCAGGGACAGGGTGCCGCTCAGGGGCTGTAGTAGCTCCATACCTCCCGCAATGTGCCATGACGTGGTCATCCAGAATGCTCTGTACACAGGGGATCTGGAATCTCTGCAGCGTGTCACTGTCTTCCCTAACTGTACAAGTACAAGCAGCAGCTGGCCTCCCGTCAGATCAATGGCTACCTGCTGAAGAAGGAGGCCAGGGACAGGGTCCTCGGCCAACTTCATCATCGAGCCCCAGGGAGGAGACATGCGCTGGGTGGCCAGTGGAGAAGGTAAAGGCACACGTACTGTAGACTAGAGTGTATGACAATGACATGAGTAGTGAAACTGGCATGGTTAGTTTAACTGTATACAATTATTTGATTGATGTATTCTCACATACCAATGAATACTCGCTGAAGGCATACTTTAATTGTATAATCTCCATTTATTGACTGGGTTATGTAGGAAACGTATTGCCAAAACGAATGATGTAGGCCAAGGACTACCAAAAGTACTGATAAACTACAACTGGAATTCTGCCCTGACTACCCACTTCTGGCACAAAGCTGAATTATTGCAGTTGCTCAAGTTTTGATTTATAGACACATTATGTACTGACACACACCACCACATGCCAACAACAAACTTAACCAAACTCATATAGAAAGGATGTTGCCCAATTTCTTTCAAATTGTTAATTTAAAATTTTTACGTAAACAGTAACAAGTGTATATTTGTTATTGTTTACTGTATTTGTTTTGTCTGTTACGGTTAATACTGAAGAGTGGATGAAAACATATTGTTGTGAAAAAGAAAATGAGTAACATTGACTTTTTTATGATGCGTACATATTTTATAATTGTAATAGGAAATCTTATTGTGTTATGGGACATAGCTTTCAATAATTTTGAAGAATTGTGTACTTTTGTCTGGTTTCACAGTTAGACTATACTGGTCATAAGTGCATTGAAGTACTTTAATAATAATAATAATAATAATAATACTGTAATAATAATATTGAATAATTGTTATTATTTGAATAATGCTCAGAATCCCTGTCATCCCCCACCCCACCACCACAACCACTACCACCACCACCATCACCCATCCGCCCCCCATCCCCCATATTGTTTGCACATGAGTTCACTTCCAAATACCCACAATCCTGAAGGTCTGATTAATAACAGTGAGCACTTAACATGTAATAAATGATTAAATTGCTCCTGCGCCACTGGCTAGTTTTTCTAGGCCATGCACAGGATCACATAACACCTCCCTGAAATAGCCCCTGTTCTGAAAACAGGCTGCATAAGAGCAGCACAACATTTACCCCCCGGAGAAACCAGCGGTACGCCGCCAAAACAAAGCCTACGAACTGCCTCTGTTCCTAGCAATGGCTACACAGTGGATCAAGCCCAAAAAGAAGTACCGCAGCGATGTGATCCCCACGGCCAAGGCGACAGGTTGTGTCCTACAGTTCTGGAACTCCCTCCTGGTGGGAGATGAGCTCACTCTCCTTAGCATCGCCAATGACACGGAGTACGTCTACTTGATTAATGCGACCTATGACACCAGCGACATTGAGGAATGGAAAAGCCTTAGGTTCAACTACAGAGGACTGAGTGGGTCTGCAGTGACTAGTTCTAAATTGCGTGTTGAGACCTTACATATTTCAGTTGCCACCTGGGACAAGCGTGTTGCTGTTGTAATTGTTGTGCTCCCTGGTTCCTAATGGTTTGTTTGATAACTTGGACCAGTTGAACTGTTAAACAGTCTGCTCGGGAACGAATCTGATGTGGGATGGGAGCCAATAAATCAGTCAGACAGGCTTTGATGGTCCACTGGTTCTATTTCAAGTAACGTCTCAGCCCCCAGTATGGCTGAGGGCCACATAGGAAATGAGCTGAGAGCTGACCAGCGTCTCTTTTTTCTTTTCTTCCTCCCCTCTGCAGGGCTGTGGTCCCTGACCTACGAGCAGGAGCTGACCACCCCGCTCCACATCACCGCCGGCCGGGGCTTTGTCGACTGTCTGAAGCTCCTGCTGCAGCGCGGGGCAGACGTGGACTTGTCACCGGGCGGCACCACGGCACTGCACGAGGCCTGCGAGAGCTGCCAGCCCGAGTGCTGCAAGCTGCTGCTGTCCCATGGTGCCAACGCTAACGCTGTGAACGATGACGGCGTCATGCCACTCCACGAATGTGCCAGCGCCGAATCCCTAGAGTGAGCACGCATCTGTTTGGCTGAGCAGATCGAATCGATATTTTACACAAAAAGGGAGGGGGGGGGGAAAGTCTGGTTTACTATCAAAGCCATTTTGGGTAATTGTACAACGCTCTCATAGAACATGATGTGATGGTGAAGTCTTAATGTTCTGTTATTGCATCTACAGGTGTGCCAAACTCCTCTTACAGTATGGCGCAGCCATCAATGCAGCAAGCTTAGAGACCAATGAAATGCCTCTCCACGTGGCGGCCAAGAACGGGCTCCCGGACCACGTGGAGCTCTACCTGCGCTACGGTGCCGCCCTAGACAGGAAGAACGACGCTGGGCACACGCCGCTCAACGCCGCCTGCGCTCAGCCCCAGGAGCTACCGGAGCTGGAGCGCTACCACCGCACGAGTCAGCTCCTGCTCGAAGCCGGCGCAGACGTCCAAACCGGGGACTCGGACAAGCTGTCTCCCTTACACATGGCCTGCAAGGCGGTCAACCCCGAGCTGGTGGAGCTGCTGCTGGAGAACGGCGCCGCGGTCAACCACATGTGCTACAGCGGGGAGGCCCCCATGCAAAAGATCCTCAAAGAGGTGTGCTACAAGCTGGACCACCAGCCAGAGAGGGTGGTGCGCTCGCTGCTCAACTACGGCTCCATACGCGTATGGCCTGGAGCCCTGCCCAAGGTATGGCCAACCGCAAGGACATAATTCAATTACATGGCATATTGAATTAACTGAACAAAACAAAAAACAAAGTTAATTAAGGTACAGCCATCCAAAGTTATTATCTCTGTTATCGTGGGTTCCTGATACTTCAGTACAATGTCAAGGCAAACGACAAAATGACAAGTGTAACACAATGAACATGAGACCAATTTGAGATTTAAGTGGCTGACTGTACCTCGCTCAGTGAAAGCCTTCTTATTTCATGACACATCATGCTGCTCTCCAGTCTCTGTGGGGAGCCCACCCTGCGACTATTCACTGAACCCTCATGCTCTAGATAAAATGCCTGGCTCATAATTAGGCAAGTGTTAATAGGAGATTAATTAGCACTAATTGCATAATTTCCAATTAAACCCCCAGAGGGTAGACCAATCTGTTCATTTCATCAACTGTTTAATTACTTTATTTCTCAGATTTCACTGCACGACAAGCTCTTTTTTGTCAAGAGACGGCACCCAGTAACTTTGCACTTTGCTCTGACTTCTTTAGGTTTTAAAGCACTGTTGTGGTTCCCCACGGACCATAGAGGCTCTACTAAATGCATACGACCGCCTCAAAGTGACAGATGCCTGGATTGAGGCTGTTTCTCCTGACGTTTACAAAGTCAGTATTTGTTGCAAACTAAATAGAAGAATGTTCTTTTGATTCTAATATACAGCTACTTTAAAAAGAATTGCAGCAAGCAATATTGCTCTTTCCTAAAGCCAGTAGCCTGTGTTTCTCCTTATCCGCCCAGGCTCACCAGCAGTTTTACCAATCCTTGTTCTCCCTGGCCAACGCTCCTCGCTCCTTGCAGCACCTGGCGAGATGGAAGCTTCGTAGCTTCCTGGATGGCCGCATGCACAAAGTGGTGCCCAGTCTGAACTTGCCCACCTTACTCAAGAACTACTTGCTCTTAGAGTTCAGAGACTTCCTCCACTGAGTGACACTGAAGTAAAGCAGGCCTACCCACTCTAATAATAATTAATAATAATTAATTTTATTTAGTTTTTACCACTTTTCTCAAGACTCAAAGCGCTTTACACAAATTGGTTGCCAATTAATTACACAGAACGAACAAGGAACAGACAGCTATCAAACACAACACTCAGTCTGAGTGATACCACGGCAGCCAATTTGCGCCAGACTTGCTCACCCAACATACGTATATTACAACAGATTTGCTTTCACATATGACTCTGCCACTATTCTACACCCACTATTCTGTGGTTCCTCCATTTTCAAGCCATTAAGTATTTTTTAAATGTATTAGCAAGAAAGCGTGATTATAACATACAGTGCACCTATATATAAGGTAAGATATGACACAACACTAGTGTTTAAGTGTGGCAAACAATTCAAAACCATTTTGAAAATGTGTCATATACCAATATCAATGTTTTTAAATGTTTAGCTGCATGACTGGTCTTATATACCACATATGTACCACAAGGGGGTGCTGTAGACTTGAGATCATACATGTGCCGACCATGAATTGTGGGCTACGTGCTTTTAAATGTATAACTTCTTGTCACGCAAATAAATTGTACCAAATTGTACCTAATTTTGGCTGTGAAATAAGCATAGGTAAAGTAGACTGCTGCTAAAATAATTTCCCCTGTAGATTGCTCTGTTATACAAGATGCAAACATTCTCTACAGTTGGCCACGATTTATTCTCTGAAAAGCTAAATTTGCACAACTTTGTATGCTTTTGTATTTTGTTACCAAATAAAACTAAATTAATTGTTATTGGTATGTCTAATCTATACAGTGTGTGTTTAAGTAGTTGTGGTCAATATAAAATTTAACCACCATCACATCAGAAATATTTATGTGAGAAGTAGTGCATTCTAAGGAATAATATGTATTATATTGTATTATGTTTTATATTAAGTGGGATATACTTTACAGACAATGATCTTGCAAAAATAAAGAAACAATAACAAGAGCGATTTGATACATTCAATTAAATGTGGTCACAAAACATCAATTAAATGTGGTCTGGGTTTTGTGAATTGTATAGGCCTAGCACTTTAGCAGTAAACCAATAATATTAAAATAATTTAAATAGCCAATAATGGAAGATATGTAAAATAATACTGATATTAACGTTGGTATGTAGCCACTTTACAGCGAAACATAATGCGGCATGTTCAAGATAAGTTGTAGACCTACAACCGAGCCATTGCTGTCAAATGACAAGAAGGCTGAACCTACGAACCTATCATTGGGACAATGCTGACCTGGGTAATGAACTTGCCACTTGCTATACTTGCATCTGACATGGCCAAATAGACGAAACACAGTCTTACATTTACATGCGAACATATACAAGTTATTTTCGATATTTTTTTCTGCATGAAAAATACTAATGAAATTGTTTTCGCTGAACAAATTTTAAAGCGAAACAATATTTTGTCAACAATATATTTAAAAAGCAGGCTATTCTTATGCATTTCAAGGCTTAAGTAGTCAAATAAAAATGTAAAAATGCACAGATGGCTTTGAACATAGTGTAATTTCAGACTAAAGTTATTTGTTCAATTAAGTGGCCTATTCAATTGGCTATTGGAGATGCTGATTGTACTATACAATCAGTAGCCTTGGCTTTGGTGCACTCAGACGGAGGAGGAGAGTAGCGCGGGAGAGGACAGCTATTTGGTTTCAATAGATCAAAGAGAGGTGCTGCTGAATGAAGTCATTTGCAATTATAAGAATAATTAGCATCGCTTGGTCCTCCATTGGTAATCAGAGTCGGTGGTGATATGTTTATATCTTCATGCAATCAGAGGGCCAGTTGGAGTGCCCTCGCCACCAGGACTCAATAGGGGCTAATCATCATCACTTCGAATTGGCATTTAAAAGGTAAAATGATATCCCATTAAAAAAAATTAAAGAAAGCAGAAAAGTGATTTTTTTTTTTATATACATATTTTTTTTCAGAAGGCTATGAGCCGTGAGCGCTCACCAGCATTTTAAGGGCCTCATGCATGCATTGTTTTAAAAGGCGTAACTTCAATTACGTTTTCACTATAACGTTAAATAACAACTTAAGAGTTCAAGAGTTATGCACCCTCGGCCAAAGCACACGTTAACCCGAGTTTGCAAATTACTTGAATTCAAATAAACTCAAAAGTCACTCAAAATGTGTTTGGCTATTCAAGGCTATACTGCCACATATTGCCGTTGATCTCACATGAATGCCTTTTATCCGAATCTAGTTTTGCAAAGGGTATCTCTCTCCAGGGAATAATTGTTGCAGTACTTTTCTAAGGCCAAATGCATTGTTTTATCCCCTGAGAATAAAAACCCTTCTCTCTCAAGCTAAAGACGAAACATCTGCCTCTCCTCCCTCCCGACTTCGATGCCATCAGCTCCAACTTTTCAACAGAAGCACCGTTGTTTTATGTCGTCCTTTGAATGCAAAGTAATTACTTATCATCAATCAAAATTAATAATAGCTGATTGGTTTGGTGTGGTCACCGATTGTAGGGGAAGGGCTGCAGCAGTCTCTCACACCGATTCCAGTCAATGTGAACCGGCCAAGGGGGAGGGGGGGGGGGCAACCCTTCTATTTGGTCTCCACTGGGAACCTACCGCCTCTCTAGGCGGCCAAGAAGTCAGAAGCTGAATAAGGAAATGAAGCGTAATTTGAGGAAGATGGATGAGTCCCCAAGGAAACACCCCCTTTCATTCCTCTTGCATTGCGAATGATAAGCACCGCTCTCTCTCTCTCTCTCTCTCTCTCTCTCTCTCTCTCTCTCCCCCCCCACCACACACACACACACACACACACACACACACACACACACACACACACACACACACACACACACACACACACATGCATACAGAAAGGGATGGGCGGGGGAGTTTGAGAGAGGAAGAACTAGATGGAAAGAACGTGTGTGTTAATGTATCAGTGTGTCAAGTAGAGCGAGAAAGGTAGTGGGCACAAAACAAGAAAGCGTCAGGTTGCAGTAGCGCGCGATTGTTCCGGGTGAGCAGTGCATTTCTTGGGATGATACGACGACGAAGGCCAAATATCGTCCCAAATTAAGCTTCAGTTTCTGCTGTTGGTTGAGGAAAGGGTTGCTACCGAGTAATTTCTACAGAGACCTTTTTCATTCATCATGCAGCGACCAGGCGGTCAAGCGACCGCTTTCTCAATCGATTCCTTGATAGGGACTCCGCAGCCTCGGCCGGGACACCTTCTTTACACGGGTTACCCTATGTTCATGCCATACAGACCTTTGGTTATTCCGCAAGCCCTGTCTCATTCGCATTTACCATCAGGTATACCTCCATTGGCACCATTGGCTTCTTTCGCGGGACGTCTGACCAACACATTCTGTGCGAGTTTAGGACAGGGAATGCCGTCCATGGTTGCACTTACGACAACGCTGCCAAGTTTTTCGGATCCACCAGATAGTTTCTACCCACCCCAAGAACTACCCGGACCTCGGTTAAGTGCAGATCCAGGCACGAGGAGGCAGGAAAGCCCAAACTCTGACGATCTTCATGGAAGGGACAAGGGCTCAGACCTCCTAAACTTCTCTGAAACTTTTCAAACTATATCAGGTAAACGTGATGTCATTGTGTTTGTATAACACTGTGTGTACCAGACGTTTGCTTATGCGTTTTTTTGTTTGTTTTTTGTTTTGTTTTTTGCGTTGTAGGAAAGGCAGTAAACGAGCTGTACCAATCACTATTGCAACTTTCTACTAAAAGCCAACCCTCAAAAAGCCCACCCTCAAATAAGATAGGACTTTGCAGTAAATCTAGTTACCCATGAGACGATCACAATAAAATAGCCTATGTATGGTTGTACAATTGGCCAAAAGGCAATTTAATCGGCCAGTGTCTAACATCTTTAGGCTTGTCAACATTGTTGACAAAAGGCTTACATTCTGCAAACTGCATGATACAACCCTTTGATTAATGTCAGGTTTAAGTTTAGTTTAAAAACATATATTTTTTTCGTGAAAATGTTGTTGCAGGAGATGTTTCCAGTTCTATTTATTCTAATAATATGACATTTTGTATTCAGGTGAAACCAAATTGTACAGTTCAGATGACGAAAAATTGGACCTCAAATCAGCGGACACTGTTTGCAGTGACAGGGAGGAAAGCTCTGCCGACAGCGAAAACGAAAGTTTCTCAGATGGGAACTGTGGTTCGTTATCCCAAAAGAATAAGTTAAAACCTGGATCACAGGAACCTCTACCTGCGGGAAGTTCTGCGGGGAAAAGCAGGCGAAGAAGAACAGCATTTACCAGCGAACAACTTCTTGAACTTGAGAAGGAATTTCATTGTAAAAAGTACCTTTCACTCACTGAACGCTCTCAAATAGCCCATGCACTCAAACTAAGCGAGGTGCAGGTAAAAATTTGGTTTCAAAATCGTAGAGCCAAATGGAAAAGGATCAAAGCAGGCAATGTCAACAACAGGTCGGGTGAGCCTGTGAGAAATCCTAAAATTGTGGTACCTATTCCAGTGCACGTCAACAGGTTTGCCGTGAGGAGTCAACACCAACAGATAGAGCAGGGAAGCAGACCATGAACTATGCTGCTTGATGACAAAAAAGGTCGTTTGATTTACTTTGTTCCCCGCTGATTTGTTGAATGCATGAAGCACAAAATATGATTTAGTCTGCAAGCAGAGACTTTTTAAAGCAGAGACATTTTAAAGCAGAGGTACTACTAACTGTCATTTTGAGGGTAGTTTTCTTGCGGACAAATTAATTAGTTGTCAGTATGTTCGGGATTTTGTATTTATTGTTTTGTTAATATGTAAATAATATATGTGTCAAGTGGCACAAATGGGCACTAAGAAACTAAAGTGTAAAAATCTTTTTTAAGTAATTTATATGTAGGGCCAAAATGTTATGTTTATTATCTGCATGTGCTTTACTCATTCAGTAAAGCTACCTTGAATTTGTGTATTTGGTATGTTTTGTTGATCACATTTCGCATGTACCTTACAAAGGTTTCATTTCAATAGACAACTGTAGGAATTGTATTCACCGGCTGTTTGTTGGGGGGAAGGGGGATGAAGGAAAAATAAATGAACAAACAGGAAATAACTGTAAAGTATATTGATTTAATAAATCCATTTATATAAATGTTTGAAACCGAATTTAATTATTATCAATTCGGATTTTTGTTATTGATCTTAAATGTTCAATCTAGCTAAATTAAATTCACGAAAGATTATCTCAAAAATAATTATGCAAAAATAGTTGCAAAATAGTTATCTTTAATAATAAACAAAGAACAAAAAAACTATCTGTTTTTGTACAGCCTGGTTTTACTTTTGCAAGTCTAAGGATGTTAATAATAAGAAGAATACAACAATTAATGCGAATAATAATAATAGGAAAAATAATAATAATAACAACTATCATTATAAAATCAAGTAGACTAAAAATAATCAGACAATTATATTTTGTGGGTTTATTAGCCAATTGTATTGGTGTCAACAATTAAAAACATTACATTAGATGTAGGCCAAATTATGTGATGGTGTATTTAGCTGTAAATACTAAATGTTTAATCATAGTCTTTACGTGATACAAATTAAGGTTTTCCCAAAGCAGTCAAGAGAGTATAAAAGGATAAAGAGCCCACTATTTCTTAATAGCAGCAGTCATTTATCTCTCTTTAGGAGGCCTTGTTGTCCTAAGGTGGAGTGATGGATCCCCATTAGAATGGTCATATCCAACACATTGTGATGAACTTCACTATCAATCACTGTTAGCAGATCAAAAGACAGTGGGATATCTCTCTGTCGCTCTCTGTTGATGTGATGAACTGTGTTTGCTTGTGTGCATGTGTTTGAGAAAGAAAAACGTCTTTCATAATTTTTCGTTAATATAATTTAGTTATAAACATGTCTAACAAGGTAGGACAGAGATAAGAAAAAATGTATAATGTGACACAAAATCTTTTTTGTGCAATTTAATACTTTAAGTAACATAATTTACTATTAAACAGCATTATAGTACTCCAGATGAAAGCAGATGGGCTATATTGAAATAAAACACAATTACTTTCAGGGTACGATGCTATTGTAGTATTGGTCAGATTGAGATTACTCATAATTACACAAGTCTTTGGTTTCGAGATACTTTGGACATTATAATATTGGCCAAATAATAGATTGATTGGAGACGTAGGGCCCCTTTACAGCCTTATTGAGTACATTTGAAGCACAAAGGATATTACCAACAAACAAATCAATTAAAATAAATTTCACATTGTATAATTTATTCACTCACAAATTAACTGATATACATACTAATCCAAGGATTAAAAGTTAATAGCTAAACAGTACCTAGTTGTCAGTAAAAGTGTTAACATTGGTGCAATACGTTTTATTGTGACAGTTTTGACTAACGTCTCACATAGTTAAAAACTGTGTTGGTATCTTTTCATCACCTGTTTGTTTACAATAATGTGAAATATGATTCATGTTAATGGACTGTAAATGGCACATACCATTGTCAATATGTGATTCAGGGAGTGGGCCCACAAGTTTCAAAGATAGCAATTTTCAAGACTCTGAAAATGAACTCAACTGTGAAAAGCTTGTGTTTTCCAAAATAACCACGCTTTGGTCCTCCAAAACCCGCCTCGGGGAGAAGTGGGGGTCTTGTATTATGCAAAATAGATGCTCCAATTGCTGGATGAGACTGGAGAGATCTTTCTGATCTGTTTAATGGGGACTATAATGCAGAAGGAGTGTTTCTATCTCTGAGGCAAAAACCATCGGGCCACAAAAGCTCAGTTAAAAGTAAATGTGATTGGTCAAGACTTTGTACTGCAATGTAGCAGATGAAAATAAAAAGGAGATAAATCTGCCAAGAAAATATGTTTATAGCTACATATTTTGGTTCTCACAGGCGTAAATATGTAGGGGAGAGTGGGGTTAGATGAGACAGTTTTTACTTCACACAACAAGGAAAAATGTGACAAATGTTAAAAGACATACTAATTTCTTTTATGTTTCATGCATACCTCTATTTCTGAATATACACTTTCCTTAGAGTTAATCATAATTAATTTGCACAAATGGATTCTGAAAATATTATTTCTTAAAAAAAGTGATCATGTTGTTTCAACTGACACTGACAAATTGAAGTAAAACCTGAAATAATAACAAGTACACATTCTCCCATTCAAAATGTGCTCATTCAAATATTTTGAATAACATGCAGAACATTTGAATGTTTCAAATTGATAAAACATGTTTCTATGTAAACATAGTGAGAATTGAATACACATTATTGACCATTTCACAAACTATCAAATAACAAATAATTTTTATTTGTTGGACTGATGGTGTCTCACATAAAACAAGGTAGTGCAGATGACCCTCAGTCACAACAAGAAAACAAAATATCATTGGATTTATTCTTGAGTAACAAAACTAATACAATAACTACTATCCATGTCCATCACTTTATCAAAAACACTTTCCCACTGAAGTCTTTTTGAAGGCCGTTGGTCTTTTTGGTAATTTGACACAAGAACATTCTTGGCCTAGAATTGTTTAAAATAATAATTTCATTAGTTTCATGCAGGAATTGCATTAACAACTATACCTTAATGGTGGTATTAGTTGAAGTTGGTTCAGCAAAATGGTTCAAGTTATCCTGCGGCTTTTGTTTCCCGATTTCTTCACGTTTCTCATACTTTAACGAAACATGAACATAGATATCATAGATACGTTTAACACTTTGAAAATGTGCTTTGACTCAAGATTCTAGATTGCTGATTTGGAATAAAACCACTTTCAACAACAAAAATCATATTGGTTATCAATAATGTGCTTACCACTTACCTAATACAGTATGTTATACATCATGACAGCCAAAGTGAAATTAAAAGTTTTTCCTAAATTGGTGGTCACTTAACAAAATTGGGGCTTAGTTGCCTAGATACAGGGGGTGGGACGACTTACCCACTGGCATATCTTACCCCTCTCACCCCTACTTACGTACATTTGACATAAACTCATTATTGAAATATGTTGGCTAGTGGAGTTTATAGACAAATCGATTTGAGAATGCAAATTTGTTCCTTATAACGGTTACTCAAAAGTTTCTTCATTCTCCTGAAAAAATCTATCTCGCTACTTGATGATTTTTGTAGCACTTGACTTTAAACTCGTGAGTGGGCACGCATCACCATCTTTGGTTAGACACTCAATGTCCTTTGCCAGCCCAAGGCTGAATAAGAGAACAAGTGAAAGTCGAAAAAAAACAACTACTGACACATTACAATCTAAATGTTGTATATTTTTTGAAACAGAGAATAGCTTAGCCTTATTTTTCACAAAGGAACTCCGATAATTCCTTGACCTACATTGTAGTTTAGGTATTAAAATTGTAACGCTTGGACTGGGACATTTATGTGAAGCCTTGTGAGCTGGTAATGGAAGCTTTATTATGGTCCAACAGCTGACTAATACTGGATGTCATGCACATGACAGTGCCAGTGTAATGGCTATTTCCCTCTTGGTGGCTAAAAGGAGAGCACTGACGGACCCACTAGTCTAATGTTATTGAACTGCCAAGAACTTGAGACAGTCTATATCTGTATAAATGTCTGCCCTTTGAGCGAATGGTAAGTACTTGTGAATCTCGCCTGTACTTTTCCAAAATTAAGTCGAAGCGGCCTCCTCTGGCGGCCATTCAAATATCAGCGCTAAAAAATAACAGCTTTTTCTGAAGACCAATGTCATGAACATTATTGTGGCCCTTAAATCTTACAATTAAACACTGAAGGATTGCACGCGTATGTCCTGTGGGCAGGTTCCCGAGCAGATCACACATACAAACACACACATCCCTTTTCTCTTTTCCAGAAACAATGGGGTTGGCTGGAGGCCTGAGTTCCTGGGAGGGTCTTGCCGGCCGCCACTGCTACAGTGATGTATGGGCAGATGCATCAAATCGCACAAGATAAACAAGCGATGAGTTTCATCAGGGCCATCATAGCTTTAATTTGGCTGCCTAATGAGTCAGATCTAGTGGCGGAGATAAGAGTTGTCAGAGGCCTGGCTCTAATGAATTTCTTGCCACTTGTAATCAAGGTTGCCTGTCTGAGGGGCGATGATTAATGGAACCCTGGAGGATTCCCTCGGCCCTCAGCCTTCATTACGGCTAATGCATTCACAGGCAAATTAACAGAGGAGCGTGCACCAGCCAAGGAGGGGGAAAGGGATAAGGATAGCAGGGGGGAGAAAGAGAGAGAGAAAAAGTGAGGGAAAATGGATAGTCGGATGCCGAGAAGGTGCTGAAAAAAGAGATGGAGAGAGGAAGCGTGGTGGTAGACAGGCGTGCGGGGAGGGAAGGAAGAAAGACTGCGGGGGGAAGGGAAAGTGGACGCAGACACATTAGCTCAGGAGCCGGGGAGGGCAGAGCAGAAGAGCCCGAGAAGTTCGGAGATCCACTGATTAGCGGTGGGGTTCAAGTAGACGGAGCTGGGCACGGCAAGAGGAAGAGGGGGCGGGGTCCAACGATGAGGCTGGGAGGGACATGGCTGTCCGTTAGGATGGTGGCACACGTGATGGAGGGGAAAATGATGAGGGGACGTTCAGAGCTTGTAAGCAAGGACTCGGGATGAATGCCCATGAGAAGGGGATGGGATGGAGAGGGCAGAGTGGAGAGCGCCACAGGTCAATGAGCCAGAGGTTGAACTGGGGGTGGTGACTTAGAACGGCCTGGATGAACGACCAACAAGACATCATGACAAGCTATTGACGAGGTGCCACTACCTATATGAAGCACACATGTTGCGCAAAGTATTTTGAGATTTGGATGACAGATTTTGATCTGTTGGTGTCCAGACACATAGTCAACCACTTGTGAGATCTGGATCTTGTTAAATTGGTTCTCTAGCTTACAGTAGGTTGCAACATTAACTTATGTGGAAATAAGTTTTTTTTTTCTTTAATGTTTGCAAATATGCACTCATCCTTTCTTTGTGTAGCCATCCATCAGACTACAGGCCAACCCTCTGCAATCTGGGAGGCAATTTGTCTGAGGTAAGGTGGGCGGCGGAGGACCCTCCTCACTATTTAGCTGGTGCTCACTGCAATAACAGAACAAGACACTACTAGGGGAGGGTTGCAGCCTTGCCACTAACGCATGTGGCAAGACCATGGCGATGTGGCAATAATGGCGTGGTAGCAATCATTCCCTGGACTATCTCAACAAGGAGGGGAGAGGCTTGGTTGTTCTTGTCAATTTCATCATCTCATCATCTTCATCCGCTTTGTCCGGGGTCGGGTCGCGGAGGTAGCAGTTCCAGCAGGGCATCCCAAACTTCCCTTTCCCGGGTCACATTAACCAGCTCTGACTGGGGGATTCCAAGGCGTTCCCAGGCCAGTGTGGAGATATAATTCCTCCACCTGGTCCTAGGTCTGCCCCGCGGCCTCCGCCCAGCTGGACGTGCCTGGAACACCTCCCTAGGGAGGCGGCCAGGTGGCATCCTTACTAGATGCCCGAACCACCTCAACTGGCTCCTTTCTACGCAAAGAAGCAGCGGCTCTACTCCGAGTCCCTCACGAATGGCTGAACGTCCCACCCTATCCCTGTTCTAGTCAATTGAAAAAATATATTTCTTGTTATCAAAGATTAGTAAGCGGTGTGTAATATGTATTTACGTGTATGTGTCTGTATGTAGAATTTGTAGGGATATATGCACGAATGCCTTGCATCTTCAACTCAAGCCTGCTCTGAGGAAGGAAGAGAAGACAGAGGTGCAGGTGATAAAAGAGCAACAAATAAAAGAGGAAAAAAAAGAGAGAGGAAGGGGATGTAGCTATTTGCTGAGAGCAGATTAGCTGGCAGTAAGGAGTGGATTAGTGTGGGGTTTTCTTTTCTGGACACAAGAGACCTTTCACTTTTCCCTGCTAGGTCGTGCCGCCTGACACTAAGCCCAGCTCTTTATCTTAATCCCCTATAGAGCCTGCTGGGAGCCCAGAATCAGGAAGTGGAGCTCTGACTTAGCTAGGCCCCAAAGAATGGCAGAGAAAGCACATGAGCCCCACTCTTGAACATGCTTTGGTGACCCCCATGGCTTATGGTACACTGTCTTTGAGCCATTTTGGTGTCCACTGGGGTGTACGTGTGCAAAATGAGTGTCTGATCATTTACTGGATGAAGGATAACAGCGTATTTACATTAAATATCACAGAAGGAGTGATCTTTCGGAGAATTAAAACTGTACTATGCGTTTGGGCCTCTGTATTAGCCGAACAACAATGAAGAAATGAATACATTCTATACAATATGAGCACACACCTGTTTATTTCCCAATTCCATTAGAGGCTACATTGTTTTATTGGAGTGTTTATTAGGTCAACAGTCAGCCAAGCATCCAAGCACACAACAGGTAACTCTTTAGCTTTTGCTTTGTTTCACGTTCTGAACATAAAGATAGAAAAAAAATATTACAATAGGAAAATTAAACAAACAATAAAACAATATTTACATACTGCATTATAAATATGTCAAATGTACATCATTATACACAAAGTACCTCAACTGGTCCGAAAATGTGAAGATGCATTGAGACCAAACGAAAGTACCGTAAAATATGCTTAAAAACAAAGAGGAAGAAAATTAAACAACATATCAAAATAGTGTTTCCAGGTCATGTATGTGACCGCGCACTTAAAACCATCTCACGTAAGGAGAATGTCTGGCGATAGAAGTATTAGACTTGTATATACATTGGCTGTCTTTGAAAGGGGGGGCACACTCGCTTTGCTAGGAAGGATTCTATTCAGGCAACTTTCTACACTTCTAGTATGGTACCTAGATGGGGAAAGGACGCAGGTTGTTCTTGTCGTATGGGATCAAAAGGTCAGCAATGTACAGCATAGCACTTAAATAACTCCCAGTAATACTCATTTGCCACGTACGTACACATCAGAAAGCATGCCAACGGTTAATGTGGCTTTAGGGCTTTCAACAAAGTACTGCAAATAATAAGATGCAATTTAAAATAATCTTTTTGCCATGTCAGTGCATCTGTGCTGATGTCTTCTCCTGAAATAGCAATCTCTGACAGAACATTCATGTTTTCAGAATTTTCTACATGTCAAACTACAAATACTGGTCAATTCAACCAAACCATGTAGATAATGTACCAGGATAAAATGAAGAGGCATTTCTCTGCGAACATAAACACTGCTATTGTATACATAAGCAAAAAGCTGGTCTAAAACGCTATCCTAAAGTAGCAGAGGAGCAAAGACAAATGGCACTATTGTGCTAATCCTACTTGAATAGATCTGTCCTCAAAGCCCTTCTCGTATTTTGTCTCCGCTTATTGTATCGAAGGTATATACAGTACATATTTCATTTCAAACGCCTAGGTTATCGATTAAGTTATTTTCTGCATCCCTTCTTAACCCTTTTTGTCTGTCTAAAAATGGTGTTACTATTGAGCATAGGCTTAGATGACTGCAGTCCGCACTTTGATAAGCAGATATAACTACTTTTTACAGAGGTCTGTCCATAAAAAAACACCAATCTCCCACATTTTCACATTGAATAGCTGTATGTGTTTTCTCCCAATGGTGTCCGTATATGCAAACAACCGGTCACTTTCTCAGTCACAAACATTAACATAGAGGAATACTTAAGTCATTCACACACCTTCACACACGCTTACATGCTCTCACATCCACACTCGCATACACAGTTGCACGTGCACACACACACGTACACTCAAACAGTATCACTTTGTTCACAGCAAAAACGGAGAAATGCTTTTGTGAGTACCTATCTAGGGTCTTTGGCCCAAAGAGGGGAATAGATATTCCAACCGGCTCATGATTTCAACATGCCGCTCTTCTATCAATGTCAAACAATTATCAACACATCTTAGCCTATCGTAAAATTATTCCAACAAAGATGGGATAATGATACAATTTCCTTCTTTCAATCAACCCTTTGAATGATTTTTGATTGAAGAGGCATCTTTACAAAACCATGTCGTTCAATGGTCATAAAACAGTGTGCTCCTAATTCCCTTATAATCATGGATGATTTGCGAGAGGATCATGATAAGGGTGGAAGAACAAATGACTCACTTTCGCCCAAACGTATTGTGCAATCAACCCCTTTATGTCAAAGGATTTCAACCATTCTCCTGTGAGCAAAGTGTTTAAATCATTTCAGACTTTTCATCTGGAATTGCTTTGCCTTCTCAGATGAATGGTATGTCAAGGGTTTGATAGCGGCGTTTAATTCGTACTTAGTAATTATTAAAGCCCTAATTGTCGGGTTAAATAGACTTTGTCGTAAACGTCCTCACACTTGATCATAGTTCTTTTTCTCTCTCTCTGTGTGGCTCTTGGAGAACTGTCAAACTTTTGTATTCTCCACCTTTAAAGGATGGACTCATGACTACTTATTTGACTTATCTTCTAAAGTCAAGTTTTGCTCCAAAGAGGGGGATTCACATAAGGAAAATATTCAAGCACAAAACATGTTTTTTGTACGACCTTCGTAACGAGTGAATGCCAGGACAGGCGCCATTCATTTGGTTGATGCTTAGTAACACAGAAGCTTAAAGCTGATCATTTCTGACATAGGTCTGTCGTCAACAAAGCTGATATGAGCTAAACAAACAATTAGAAAAGAGACACAATGCTAAATCTCTCCGGTCAACATTGCCACACTCTCTCAGCGTAGTGGAAAATATCAGTATTCTGTCCGTTACACCAAACCCCCCTCCTCAGCAGGTCTGGGTTACACAGTATGACACGGAGAACGGAGAGAGAGAGAGAGAAGGGCATAGGTGCTCTGCTTCGGCCCGCCGCCTGCTCCTACATGATGCTGACGCTGCGGTTGAGCTCGCACTGGCCGTTGTTGTTGTTGATGTTGGGGTTGCGCCGCGTCATGTTGGGCGTGGTCATGGAGGTCAGGCCGCTGCCGGCGTCGTTGGGGCAGCCGTGCTGCAGGAGGATGTCGGCGCACTCCTGGCTGGCCGCGCGCCGGGCGTAGGACAGGGGCGTCTGGCTGCGTGCGTCCCGGCTCTTCACGTCAACACCGTACTACGGGACCCAAACAGAAGGGTTGAGGAGGAGTAATAATTCACATTTTTTAATCAACAATTCATATACATACACATATACAGTACATACATACATGCACACATACACACAAACTTTCCATTTGATCCCTTACACTTTCATTCAACAACATCCCTATACAAATCCCCCCCTTTTAAAGTTGCCCCAGACCCAGAGAGTCTTGGTATCTCCCAGCCCCTCGGTGGCACTCACCCAGATGAGGAGCTGCGTGATGACCACGTTGGCCATGGCGCAGGACAGATGCAGGGCGGTGCGGCCGTCGCCGTCGCCGTACGTCTCGTTCACCTCCTCCTTGGTGCCGTGGGCCAGCAGCAGCACCACCAGCCTCAGGTCGTCCTCCACCACTGCCCGCAGCAGCTGCTGCCCCAGGGGCACGTCCGACTGGGGCAGGCCCTGCAGGAAGAGCTTCTGCTCGTACTTGGCCCGGATCCAGCGCTCCTTCTCCTCTCTGGGGAGGGATGGAGGGGAAAGAGAGAGAGAGGGGGAGAGAGGGTAAAGACAGGAAGAGAGAGCGAGAGAGGGGGATGATAGAAGTGAAATAGGGTCAAACGGGATCAGCTAGTTAAACATAAGGCCAATTGCTTAAGGTAAAAAAACGGCATTGCCCCTCAAAGGATTCTTATCTGGTAGCAGAGATTTTTCTTTGAAGACCATGGAAGCCTCTAAGTAGGAAGACAATAGTGGGACTCTGGAAACAGAGACGGGAGAAGACTGGGCTTGAAGAAGTGCGAGGGGAAACGACGAGGGAAAAAGAAAAAAATATTTTATTGGCCAAAGTGAAAAGGCCACGCTATATAAGCACTAACAAGACCATCCCATTCGGATTATCTTCAGAAAGACGAGCGATAAAGAGCCATTATCTATTGACACTGTATTCCCTATGTGTGATGGAGGAGTATTAAAGGGCCAATTGCAGCACCACAATCCACTCTTGCAGGGACGGTGGTGCTGCAGCGCTAGGGTTAAAGTCTAGGCAGCTATCTAAAGGTTACACATTGTGAACAGCATGTCTGTGGCTGACAATACAGAAAGGGAGACGAGGGGTGGGGGGGGACAGGGAGGTTTTTATCTGCACTGTCAGCCGTCACTCTCAACTGGTGGAACCCCACAAAAGAGGCTCCGTGTTTGGCGGGCCCCGGCGTCCCCTGGGGTGGCCCCGACTGCGGGGCCTCGATCGATGCCTGCTGAATGGCGGCCGGGCTCGGGCAGCGACGTGGCCGTTTAGGGCTCAGTCAGGTCAGTCTGGTCTGGAGCTCAGAATAGAGCTGAGCCTCCGTCCACTCAGCCCAATTCCACCTATCGCTCTCCCACATCTCGACCACTCCGTTTCCCTTTTCTCTTCCCACGCACCGAATGTCCAAAATAAAGAGGGAGAAGAGGACAAAAATCAATACGCGAATGGGCGAGCATGCCCAGTGTGCCGTTGACCTGGCGACCCTTTCCGGACGGTGTGATAAGGCGAGGAGAAAGGCACCGTTGTTTGGGTGTGCGGGGTGAGTGACAGAGAGGAGAGGCTCCCGTGCTGATAGGGCCAAATGGCTTGGCTGCTTTGAGTGACAAGGCTCCCGGGGGACGGCTCTGCCAGTGGGCTCTGGGGCACCGGCATCACAGAGGACCACTCGCTATCGACGCCGGCCCACGCTAGCAACTGACAACCTCTGTCACATCATCAAACCCCATTCAATCAGGAATCAATTGGGGAGGCCGGATAAATAAACTTGTCGACATTGGCGTGTCAAAAATATTCCCACAGGGTAAAAAAAAAGAAGCAAATTATTCATTCATCTAACTATCTATTTTTCATTTTACAAACACTCTTTTATTTTATTAGGGCAGTGCTAACCAGGGCATTGTGTGACCGTCTCCCCACAGCAGAGACCCTGGTCGAGGGGAGAGTGGAGAGCAGCAGTAGCAGCTGGGTGGAAGCTCGGAGCTCCGGAGCGTCAGACGGGGCTCCATTTCCACATTCATATGTCAGCTGCCAGCAGCGCACGCCACAGCACTCCGTCTCACACCCGCACTTGGGTCCTGGCACCGGCCCTAACTACTAGCGGGGTTAAGTATCTGGTTGAAGAGGGGCAGCCCTTTTGTCGGCGCCCAAGGACGACGTTGATGAACTGCATGCTGCCACCGGAAGCTCATGAAGCCTGGCAGAGGAACACAGCTGCCGTGGACCTCCACTCGCTTTTAGCTTTTAAAAAGCCTTTTTTTTATAAAACATATCTCTTTATTGTTCTGTCTGCTTTCGCTAAATGAACACAGTTATCGCAAGCAGAGTTGCTGGCATTATTCTGAAGTGAAAGTGTATTTCTTTTTTTTTTCCCCGGCAGCCAGAGTAAATCTTTTCTTAAGGATCGGGCTGCTTACAGAGCAACAATGTGGCCCTAATGGCAGACAATTGGAGTGGCCAGCAGTTTTATGATGTAAGCCCTCCATCAAAGCCTAGTCTGTCATTATGTGTGGAAAAGGCTGTTAGCAAATCAATGGGTCCCCTAGAACCAGTGGAGGACTCGGGCTGGGAGGCAAACGATTACCCCATCCACCCTCCTTGTTTCATCTGGAAGAAGTCTTTTGAAAACAATTATTCCATGAATAGAATATGTATGCATTTTATCTCCGCGCCCCATAGGACATCTCACAAGGAATAATTCCCGCTCTCCTCGTGGTTTGATAAAGATAAGTCAAATGAAAACAGTGTTGGTCTAAAGTTTGCCTCAGCGTGCGAAAGCCTCTTAATGAGTGCTCCTAAATATGAGGAGCCTGGTGGATTGCCACGAGCTAAATGAGGCAGAAAGTCACACTAACAAAAAAGGCTAAAGAGAACCATTAAGAAGATGTCAGTGTGTCCAAAAGGGGCCCAGAAGAGAGACTTTGTTTGCCCCCGCTCTGAAAATCGGTCTCAAATGCTTCGGAAAAAGACCAGACGGGTCTTGGCCCAAACTCAAGCACGCCGCTTGAGAGAGTTTCATTTAAAAAAAAAAAAAAAATGGGGGAAAGCGCTGGACCAGAGGTTTTCTTAAATTCCTCAGCTGCTGCCACTTGAAAGGTAGAGTGTGAAAGGAAGTGAAATGGTAATCCCGCCTCCGTCCTTTGTTTGCAAAAGAACAACAAACCAAACAGAGGTAGGCTTTGGCCGGCCAGGGGGGAAACTGAGAGCCTTGAAAGGGACACTTCCTCTCTGCAGGAGGAAGCTAAATAAAATCAGCAGACTTAGCATGTCAAAGCGCCGGGCGGAGTAGAGGGGGAGCGGAGAGGGCCTGGAGAGGAGATAGAGAGGGAACCTTCCCAGCAGGCGAAGAGATTCAGGAAATCAAACCGGTGGTTAGCCAGCCCATGCTATGTGCACTGCACTTACACCCGCTTGTGTGTACTGGTGCAAGTGCACCCACACACAGCCCCACACAAACGCTGGCAAACGCACATGCCTGGACACACCAATTTCCACACCCCTGTGCACATAGTTGCTCGAAATTCTTCCGTTGCTTAGGGGACAGTGGAGGCTCCTAGAACCCAATAAAAAAACAAAAAAACTCTGCCTTTGTCTGTATGAAGTAAAAACAACTGGTATTTGTTCAGGCATAAACTTGTTCCGTCATTGAGCGCTAAGTCACGTTAAGTGCTATATCACGTCAATGATGTGGATTAATTTCCCTCATCTCAGCTTTCCTTAATTTGAGAGAATTACCACACAACCGTCAAAATCACAGTGTTTCTAATTCCCAACTGGTTTCTGTGTGTTGTGTTGGTGTTCCTCCCTAGTTGATATTTTCTACCCCAGCCCACTTAGAGAATGGCAGCAGTAAGGGCAGAAAACCCCCCCAAGAAAAAGCTCCTTTATAATTCCATTAGGGCTCTTTTCGTTCAGTCACCGAGTTGAGCAATGGATTCTGACCCTGACTTAATTAAGTGGCAAATGGCAGAATGATTCCCCTAAACCCGGACTACGGAGTCAAGAACACATGACTGCATTCAAATAAAGAGGAACAAACAAGGATAATTAGTCAAGCCTGAAAGACAAAGGCAAACAGGAATGTATAGGGGGGAGGAGAGGACCATGACAGAGGGGGCGGGTCCAATGGCCAGAGAATAGGAGACCAGGAAATGACCAATCGGGTCCTCTCCAATAAAGGTGCACTGGGTTGATGAGAGGAGGAGGAGGAGGAGGGGTGACCGTCCCACCACTACCCTACCGCTTCAACACACCCCTGGTCCTCCTAGACAATCAGGGGATCCTCGACTCCTCCTCCTCCTCCTCAAAATTCATTTTGTGGACACATCAAATAGAGGCACTGAGGGGGAGAAATTAAGAGAGATGGGGGTGGTGGGGCTAGGGGTTGGCTAGTCCAAACAGTCCTCACAGTAGGGGTGGGCGGCTTGTATGGCAGCGATTCCCATGCAGCCAAGCCACCACATATTGAGAAAGAGAGACAGAGAGAGAAAAAAAGAGAGCGAGAGAAAAAAAGAGAGTGAGAGCGCGGAGATGGAGATGAAAAAAAAGGGAACCCAGGGAGAGAAGACTTGGCCCTCGGAGCTTCAAAGGTTGCTAGGGGCCAGAAATGAGGGAGCAGCCCAATAAACGGCTTGGACAGAGTGGGGCTTCAAACAGGACTCGTTTACCCCCCTCTCCACGTGGTACGGCCCCAAAATGTTCTCCTCTGGTAAGGACAGCAACTGGACTCAAACTCAACCCAAACATTGCCAGCTCTGGTTCTGGCACAGCAGCTGCTTGGTGTTCTCCCAGGCCTACAAAAGGTGGTCGGAGCAGATGCAATGGCTCTCCGTCTAGAATGAAAAGCTTGTTTTGTTGCACCGTGGTCTCGGCCTCTATAGAAAGGGGGCCGGTAGGAGAGCATCTGGGAGCCCGACGCAGCCGGCAGGAGGACTTGAATATATTGTGACATTAATGAGCTTGTCACCCTCCTCATGATGGAGTGGCCGTGTTTTTGTGCCGGCAAGACTAACACCCCTTAAACGCTCCGGCGCCGTTAACCCCTGCTGCCCTGGCGCGTCTCCCACAAAGCCGAGGGACAATGAGACATACAGCGAGGACGCATAGGGAGTCTGTTACAGACACCTCATCTGTCCGTTGGAGTGACAATTTTATTCTCGGTCCCATAGATGAAATTATCAATTACATTCCGTTTTATTTCCGTAATGGACTTTCGAGTGATTGTGATTTTTATGTGAACACCTACGCTGATCATTGCAAAAAAAAAAGGCTGCTTTAATCCACATTTAGTCCACATGTCTACCTGGCCCCAAAGCCCAGTGGCATGTGGGTAATTAGTAACTGTGGCATGTCCTCTCCCACGAAGGGCTAATTACTGACCTGTGGGTTTCATTTGGAGAGAGACAAGAGGGAAAGAGAAAAACTAGAGAGAGTTAGAGAGAGAGAGAGAGAGAGAGAGAGAGAGAGAGAGACAGAGAGAGAGAGAGAGAGAGAGAGAGAGAGAGAGAGAGAGAGAGAGAGAGAGTGCTGCAGGAGCGGTTCTACTCCTTCATTTGTCTAAATTAATTACGCTACCTCGACCAGGGCTCCTGGCAAGGCCAGCTATTCTAAAGTCTCCACAGAGAGTTGGCACTCGCTCCCTCCCTCCCTCCCTCCCTCCCTCCCTCCCTCCGACACCCCTAACCTGTGAGCAGTCTCGACCCAGCCCGGCTCAGTGGTCTGGGGGACTGAGACCGCAAGCCTCATTACTGACTGATCCTGGAACAGACTTAAAGCAATCACACATAGTGAATACCCCCCGAAGAGCATTGCTCCTATAATATAGAATAAGAAAAGGAACTCCGTCTAGAAGGAAGAGTCAGAGGCATCACGGCTGAATGTAAAGGAGGCAAAGCTGTCTGAATGGCATTAAAAGGGGCATTGCGCCGTTTTCCCTTCGTACAACTGTTGATGAGGAGATGTGCCAGACCTGGGCCACTAGGGGAGGAAGGGGTTAAAAGCAGCTCTCCTGGTCTGGAGAGGTTAGCCGGGTGATTCATTTTTATTACCGCGCTGACCCTGCAGGCGGCGGGAGCGGCAAATTATTTCTGAAACAAAGTGGAGGGCTCTCATCAGAGCTATTACCAGGCCGGGGCCGCGGGCGGCACGCAGCCCCACAGAGGGTGACAGGGAGAGGGGCCGCGTCAGTGAGGGATAGCCGTCCACATCCGTCCACGCTTCAGGACATCTCTCCCAAATGAGAACTGCAAAGGTGTGTGTGTGTGTGTTCCTGATATTATGTGTGTCCACATGGGGATATGGTGTGTGTGTGCGTGTGGTTGTATGGGTGAGTGTTTTTATTGCTAATACGCGTGTGCGTGTGTGAACCCACCCCCCTCCTCCTCCTCCCCTGTCAAAATAGTCTGTGGTGTTTTCTCTCACTTGCAAGCCAGGCAATTAGAGATGCCGTGCAAAACACAGCAACTGCCAGCTGCTAATTAAAAGAACAACTCCCTTCCAATTGACTTACTGTAGAGATGGCCCAGACACGAATCCCGACGGAGATTTATGACAGGGGAGACATTTATGTCTCGATGATGTACTAATGTATCCACACCTTTTTTTTGTAGTGGTCAAACGGTTTGCTATACCCGTTCATCTCGTTTAGAGACAAATCCATTAATATCATGATGACTACTTCAATTGGATTGGGGCTTTCTGGTTAGAATACAATACACAACAAAAGGTCCCTTATTGCAAACAGATGCATTCAGATAACAATTCAATAGTTTTTTGCGTGCATGTCAATAAAACCCGAGTCCTGGATTCCTCCCCTTCAGAATATTATAAGCTAAACCAATCTTGTGGATGAGCGCCTTTTAAGTTAAAATTTAAAAAAAGGCGAGGGCAAGTCTAGTCTAGCAGTAGACGTTCAATCAGACGCGGGGGGGCTTACATCCAGGTAGTTACTGAATCGTTTAGATTAGGTGTCACTAATGTTTAGCGGGAGACGGGAGGTCCCTATACCTGCTGCCTAGGTGCCATCGCAAAGCTGCTGCCCGTCACCACGGTGACACAATTAAAATCAAGCGCCTCAAATGCCTAGTAGAGCACTAGGCTACCTGTACCTTCATGTGGTGCACGAGGGGGGTTCTATGGAAATTCCCACTGCTGTGGGGGTTGTCTTTAACGGAGGCAGCCATCTTGAAATTGTTGCCAAAACTATTGAGGAACTACACATCTCATAAGACGCAACCCTTCCTTTCGTAATAGAATAACTGAACCACATCTGCACAGCCCTCAACGGGTGGAAAAAAACCCTCGTCATTTTGGAAAACCACCGTTTACGAATTTACGAACAAGCTGTTTACAACCTTCGTTTTTACTCTCTAAAATCGGTTCTGATCGTAATGAGATTGCGTGCTGGTTTGATGGAGAACAGCATGGCAGGGTGAGATCTGACGTTTCTGACAGTGAGGAAGCTTTTTCCCTGAGGCGTCGTGCAGCGAGGACGGACGGCGGAGAGGAGAGGAGGAATCAACGTCAATAATCTTTCATCAAGTCTAAGGCAAAGCACTTAAGCCCACAAAGCATTCGATACAATACTGTGGGCCATCCTTCAAATTCAATTCAGGCCAATCCGTGGGTGGGTGCTACAGCTCCAAGGGGGAAAACACATAGATAACACCCTAACTTAGGTACACCTGTTATCATAACCAGTTTACTGAAAAAAATAGGGTTTCCTCTAATCTCTGCCAGAGAAACACTAACAAATTGTAAAAGTTATGAATGAAAAAAAAAAGAGTCAAACAATGTCTTTAAATTCAATTGCATGGCGCATGACAGCGCCAAGTAAACACAGAAAGAGAAACTATCTGATGTATACCTTAGATACTGCCGCCATTACGTGACAGCCCACAGACTGGCTTCTTCCTCCCTGTGACAGAGAGACTGATGGCGGGGCCCCTGGTTGATGGATATGTGACAGGACAGGTTGGGGCCCCGGGGCCTCGGGCCCCTGGGGTGGGCTTTAACACCATAATGGGCTGCTTAATTACCTCCGCAGCCACACAGCAGGTCATTAGTCAGCTGGGGACGCGAGGCCTCACCTGTCACTAGGAGATAAACAATCCCCCCTGTCCTACCACCGACACCATTATCACCCCCATCGCCAGGTCTTGGAGCACGAACGCAACTAAGGAGAGCAACAGGGCTAAGATGGGGGAAAAGACATGCAGGGACCTTGGACACTTATTGATTATGTATCAGAAGCCTTTTGCTATCATATTAGGTCGGTCCTACTCTTTTTTTTGCTTTTACAATTAAAAGTCTAAAAGTGCTCGGTTTACTCAATCCTGGGAGGAGCGCGTTCCCAGCTCCCTCTGCAGAATAACGCCGACATGTCAAGTGACTGACTTGGGTAACTTAGAGCAAGTCCTGGGCATTTAACAGGTGGGTGGGAAATGAGCGAACCAAAGACACTCTTCCAAATAGTTATGGGTTAACAGGAGTAAAGAGAGGGTGAAAATCTAGAGGCAGAAATACCAGATAGACATAGAGAGAGACCGAAACACACACACACACACACACACGCACGCACGGGCACGCGCACACGCACACGCACACGCACACGGACACACACACACACACACACCCACCCCTGGCCTTTCGCACAACTGGACTAACCTGCTGCAGTCGCTGCCAGGCTTGCTGTAGCCCTCCAGGCAGCCCTCCCACACGCTGTTGGCAATGGAGTTCCCGACGGCGGTCATCACCATGCTGAGCTCAACGGGCCAGTCGTCCAGGTCCAGGGAGCGAACCCGGGACAGGTGGGTGCCCAGGTTCCTGTGGATGCCTGAGCACTCGATACAGATCAGAGCCCCTAGGTTCAGACTGGCCCAGTCTGGGTCTGGAGTTAGCGGAAAGGGAATAAAAACGACAAAATAAAAGTCTTTTATCTAGGACCAGAAAGTCAGCTATAGCACGTGCATTGAAGGTCATGCCCATCGCTAGAACTTCGTTCTCCAGAGACGTAAATGGAGAAGTTGACATTTAATGTGGTACCATTTGTTTCACCGTGGCTTACAGACAGACGCATGCTATACAATGCAATACAGAGGATACTTCATTTTTTTATAATAAAGTATGGTAAGGAACCACTCCACGTGACAGAGAGGCACCGCACTCACTGGGGGCGTCGCAGTCCACGCAGAAGCTGTTCCCCCTCACGTTCCTGATGGACTGGATGGCCACGGCGTCACTCTGGCTGCCCAGACGAGACTGTGGGGGGACACAGAGAGAGAGACAAGGAGGCGAGGTCAACAGGGCGTCAAGCCAACGAGTGACAGGGAGCGATACAGGGCGAGACCCACAGCTGGTTTCCACATCATTTAGAGATCAGAGGATGGACGGAGGAGGGAGGACGGAAGAGCACATTCTTGGGGCTTTGAGGACTTGGATAGATAGTGAAAAAGGAAAGAAAAGAGGGGAAAAAAAGAGAAGGAGAGACGGTAGATGAAAAGGAGGTGGTGGCGGCGCCTCCCCAGTGTGCTGACACAGGCCGCGTTCCCTCTCTGATGTCTGCCATCTTTAATAAGAGATCCCCCCCACACCACACAGCACTGCACCTGTCTGACAGCTTCCCACACATGACAGCCTGTCGAGGGGCGAAGGAGGGGAGACAACGATAGAGGGGTTGGGAAAAGAGAGGGAGGGAAAAGTGAGGGCTGGAGAAATAGAGGGATGCAAAAAGAGAGGGATGGAAAAAGAGAAGGCTGGAAACGGGAAGGGAAGGACGCATGTGAGGAAATCACGTTTGTCAAATCCTTTAATAGACATTGTTTTGGGGGTTGATCCTGTGACAATGCAAGAGCAGATCACAAACATGAGAAGCAAGAGAGAGAGACCAAAACGCATCGTCTGGCGTTGGCAGAATGTCCAGCGGTTATCGTGGGAAAGAGTCTTTGACCGCTCGGGGATTGAGGCACCCTCTATTCCTCTAGTCCTGTCTTACCGGAGCCATGTGTTTGGGACCCACCTTGTTCTTCATGCTCTCGCACGACTGCAGGCTGGCGAAGATCTGACTCTCGATGGCCTGCACCCACAGCTCGCGCTCCTCGTGCGTCGACGCCTCGAAGTGCCACATCTGGCCCGTCAGCGACACAATTACAAACTCAAATGACTCCTCTTGTTCTGGAAAACAAAAAAAACGTAGGACGCAACGTCAGTGACAACGGCATGCTATTGGGTCCCCACAAAACAGAAGGACGGTTGGCCCCCACAGCTTGGATACGGGGGCAAAGAAGAGAGATTTTGTCAAGTGTTGCCAGAGCTGTTATTTTCAGATTTCTTTGCATATAATTGATGGTTAGCCATGTGCCGTATGCCCAGGGGAGGCACTAGGAGAGCACCCTCACTCAACACTGATTTTGTATCCTTGAACATAATGGCTATACGCTGTTTGGTTGATTACCACATGCAGCCGAGACACAATGCTCTAACGGATTAATTCCATTGGCCTCTTTGTATCTTTGCCTTTCATATTGTACCCCTCTCTTTTTTATATATATAACTGCATCGATGCAATCCTAGTCAGTCAGGTGAACACAGATCAAATGTCAGCGGAGGCTACCGTCTGGACCACGGCAACGAGACGGCGCTCGACGACGAGACGAGCTCCGCGGAAATGTCACCTGTCGTCCGGATCGAGAGGCCTGACACAACATATGCTCAGACACATGTTCCAACGCACCGCGGAGCGATTGATTAAGCCAGTACAGTAGCACATGACGGGGGGGGGGGGGCCGACGACTCTGCTTCGTGCACATGCTGAAGCTCGTAGCCAGACGATTTGTAATTACCTAATTACGGCTATGCAAATAGCGGGGCCTCGTTTGCATAAAGCCTGCTCTGAGGACTGGAGGCGAGACAGAGTGGATGCGGGGCAGGAGAGGAGAGGCTCCCACGCAGCTCTCCCCACGCGGCTCGGGAGGCTGGCACGGGAACTGGCTGCACTCGGATACCTCGTGGATATATTATGTTATCACTGGACATTGTTTCCACACTTAGGGGCTTTATACATTTTGCGTTGAGGTACCACATGAGGTGATAGCTTGAACTATGGTCAGGACCAAACTGAACAGAAACGCCGTCAATAAAGGAGGACGGTCAGATAACCCACCACCAATAAGCACCTTAGGGTAAAGAAAGGACATGAACGGCCAATCATTCTCTAACAAATTATCATTCTTTCACTCCCTCTTTATCTTCCCCTCTCTCTCTCTACGGTATGGGCCAGGAGATAACAGTCGTTTCCCATTGGTAAATGATTACCAGAGAAGTAGATTTGTCTCATCAGACAAATTATTACCAGAGATATTTGCAATCAATTCACTCTCTTTGGTGAGACGACCAATCTCTAGACAGGTGACAACGTTGTCAAATCGCAGGGCATCTATCAGACGTTGCACATCAAGTGATTCTATTGCTCTGGTGGAGGGGCTAAGGTCTTCAGGGGGAAAAAGATAATCCAATTAGGTCAACAACGACTTCAATTATCTGATTTAGTTTGTGGAATCGATTACAGCTTCCCGAAATCAATAAAGATCTGGGCACCTCTTTATTCCCACATTTGGTGGGGGAGATAGAGACACATTAGAGGAACTATACTGGGTGGAGTTATGGTGTGGTTACATTTGATAAGATGTTGTCAATTGGTGTGTAATACATTAGTCTGATTTGAAATCAATTCACAATGCAGTTATAACGGGGCCATTTTGTTTTACAAGACTATTTTAATCATAAGTGCATAGCAAGTTTTTTTTATTATTAAATTTTTTTACAAAACGGCATTATATGGACTACAATATGTGCTTCCCTAAACAGTCCAATGTCGTTGTACATGCGATTTCAGCTTCTTAAAAACCTGAACAAAGCTAATTATTCCGTTGGCTGGCCAGGCAATAAATTGGAGGCATTAAAACACTTTCATTATGGAGATTAAAAAAGTGTTGGATGGCCGACTTCTTAAACTGATGAGTATACATGGGGAAACAAATCTAACTTGTCGTGCGTGGCAAAGCACAGGCACGGCATAGCCACTAAGGAGACCAAGGAGACTCCATCTTTGACCAGATAGAAACACCATAAAGTGGCAGTCGTATCACCTCACTGGAAGGACTATCACACATTGTCATCGGTGTAGTCATTACACGCAGACGTAGCGGGCTGATATTGCTTTTTAATGCAGGAGCTGTCACCGGGTGCTGGTAATTCCACTCGCATAAAGCCAAAGTAATTCCCTTCCATGTAAGCATGACGACTGGGGTCAAAATGTCCTCCTCAAAACAAAATAAATATGAGCGTGAGCAATGTGCGCCAGTATCCCTGCTATCCCAGCGCCCGTCGCTAAGTGGAGGCCGGCACTTGGACCGTTAGCAGCTCTGATGTTACCCAGTGGCTTCTAACACAGCCACGACTACTCTGACGTTAGCATTAACCCCGTGACCATATTTATCTACCATCCACACAAGCAGTCGTGGCCAATTAGCACTGAATTAGCATAACTGGCCGCGTGGGCGGATATGGCGGAGCACAATCTAGCTCCAATAGAGAGACCGACTGTGGAGAAGTAGGAAATATGATTTGGCTTAATTAACAGAGAACAATAAAAAGGAAATGAGAGTGTAATCTCCTCCAGCGCTGGTCCATCATTTCCATGCCCCATAAAGCTGTTAGAGGCCCTTTAAGTTACAGTTGTGGCTCATCAGTCGTCGCAGTTCTGATAACAAACTAAACAAACAGCAACACTTCCAAGTGATAAATAATATCACCTGCCGATTTAGGAAATATCAATTAAGCACAACATTTTAATGTGCCTCCAGATTTATTCGACTGAAAAGTGTCAATTTGTCACAAACAAGGCTGTTGTCAGGGCAAACATTCTGAACAAAGCCGATGTAATGTGAAGATAAGTGTTGAACATTTATACTTTTCCTTTTACCCGGTGCTGCGGTACTAGCCTAGTGTGCCAGCCGGAGACGTACCAAGACAAAGTCTCTCCACTAAATAAACGTTGTAAATGACAGCGACATTAAAACACGTCCAACACTCTTGATCCGCACACCAACACCAGGGAGGCATTAACAAGAGGGCCAGGCCTCACACCGGGAGGATCCTGCCTCCATCCCTGTGCGCGTGGCAGCAGGCAGACCAGGCCCCACTGGGGACCTGTGGACCAGATTAGCACCTCTGGGGCTTTGGGTTGAGCCCAGCTGAGCTCTCCACTGCAGGGGCCGAGCATCCATTCTGTCTGGGTGCCTCGCGCTACCTCTGGAGATCGATTCGACGAAGGTCCCAAAATGGCCTCGGGGACTCCGAGGGTGTGTGTGCGCATGTGTGTGTCTGTACCTGGATAAAGTGATGGCCAAATGTGTGGAGGTGAAGGGGGTGCACATCAGAGGCTGAAATATAGTGTGTCTGTGTGTGATGTCTTTCGCCGGGTTGTGTGCACGAGTCGGGCAGGTCACTTAAAAAGAAGTGCTCTCCCCGTTCCCGTGAATCAACGAGCAGTTGGGAAGAACAGGCCAAGGCGGTGCCATCTGTAAATGTCACGGGCGCGGCTTGCTCATTTTACACATCATTAAAGCCAATATTCCTAACCTGTATCAGAGCAATCAGGAGCAGGCCATTACTGGGACAGGGGCCTGGGGGGGAGCGGCGGCAAAACGCAGAGGAGGAGGAGAGCACCAAGTGAGAGAGTGGAGAGAGAGGGAGAGCACTCTCTATCTATCTGACATCCAAACACACTAGCACACAACACACTCACACACACACACACACACACACACACACACACACACACACACACGCGCACACACGCTCAAATTCAATCCTTGGGCGCGTGTGCACATACAAACGCACCGACCCAAAAAGCAAACGCAAACGAACACGGAGTTCACGGCACTAACGGCGAGTGCATTAAACGACTAAACAAAAATGAAAACGCGGTCAATTATACTGTGTGTCTGTGGGCAGTGTACGGCGGGGCAAAATGAGAATCCTGTTATTTCTCTCTCTCTCTCGCAAGGAAAGCCGGCCCATTACAGGAGCGGAGGCTCCGGGGACAGCTTTGGGAAATGAGAGCGAGTCGGGGAATGACAAAAACAAAGTATTGAGACAAACACCCACTATTAGCACAGGCAGTTAAACCTCCATTTACAAATCCTCAGCTGGACTCCGGAGGAGGTAACCCTTTATGTGCTGAGGTGAGGGAACACAGGTCTGCCTGTTGGAGAGTAGCACTTTAGTAGACTTTAATGGAGGAAACTATTTCCACTCGAAAGACTACTTCAGGGTACTGCGATTATGTATTGGTTTTAACAGAATCCAATTGAAAGAGTTTAAGTCACATGCACTTTTTCACATGCAGTACATTTGTTCCAACCCAGTCAAGTGATCTTGAGCCCATTATGACTTCATTGTGCTATGATGCATCATGAATAATATAAAATACAATACACAAGGTAATAAAACCAAAATGTGTCCCGAACTCGGCTTTTGACACAAACTTAGTACTTGGAAGTTCTCTCCCGAAGCTACTGTGACCGTGACAGAGCAAATGTCCTCATCTTTTTAAACATGAATTTCCGAAGACACCTTTCTCCTTGTATCAGCTCTTCCTGATCTCCATCCCTCTCTCACTGCACACGCTTCGACTCCCTACACCCCAAACAATGAGCACTTCACACTTTTTCCCTTAAAAAACAGGGGAACATTAATGACGCTCCCTGACAGTCTGCATTAATCAGAAGGGGCTCCCCTCGAACACAACTTTTTTTTTATTTTTTATCGGCCATCGATTTTCCAGTGGGTTTTAAGGCGAGCGCTGCGCACAGAACGCTTGTCGCTGGGGCCGGCTGCTGAGAAACACATTAAGGGGCTGTCAGTTGTCTCGCCATGCACCCTGCATCATTCTTTAAGCACATGAGAAGTTCATTACACCCGCACAGCACTGACAGTAACGCACGACGGTAGGCACCGCGTTTGTTGTGCACGTCTCCGGTCGAAGTGCAGTGCAGTCAAGGCGGCGGGGAAATCACACTCCAGTTCCTACGCCTCTCCAGTGATTTGGAGTAAACACTATTGAAGGCCAAATGCCAGCCCCCGTGACAACTATACAAGTTAAAAGGACTTTCGGTCAATTGTCACACAGAGAACATAGCTTCAGCTTCACCTAAGGAGGACCACTCACTTTCCTTTTGAGGAAGCAACCAATACAATTTAGAACATAATCTTTTTGGACTGAACCTTAACAAAACAATGGTTTACAGATGTACAGTATGACTCAAACTAGCTCATATTCAGGCGTCTAGTTGAGACAACTCTAGTTACTGACAATAGGGCAACAGCAGTCTCTCTCCTTTCTTTCCTGTGTCTCCTACTTCCTTGTGTTGACCAAAACGACTGCTTACCTTAAAAAACGCACGCGCGCCTTTTGATTTATGACGCCTCAGAACCACTGAAATTCAATTCCAGCCCGCATTCCGAAGCTCTGATTGTCCCGTAAATGAGATAAACTGATAGCAATTTATTCAAAGACACCCCCCCCCCCCCCCCCTCCCGCTCTCTCTCTACACTCTCCAAGAGATGCAACCTGTATGCCACACTTGAGCGACTTCAATATTTAAGCAATATGTCTGTATTCCGGAGGCGTTCAGTAGAACTGACAAGCTGATCCTAATAGAATACCTCTGAGAAGGAGGAGGAGAGCCAAAGATGAAACACGATGGGGCTTTTTTGACGGAGAGAAAACCTTGCGGATCCTACCAGGCCGACGCTCCTGACCGTATCTCTATCCAACGGTGATGGAGCTTTCCCGCTGTGAACTCATTCTAAAGCGAGTTGAGACTAATTTCCGTTTTTTCTTTTGTTCGGAGCCATCTCGAAGTAAGTAGGGAGAGTTTTGTCCATGTTAGCTTCCCTAAATGTAAAGTGATGATGTGAAGCCAGCCAGCGCCCCCACGTCCCTAATGCCACCATCAGTCACTCAAGGCCCTAACTAACATCATTACCATTGTATTCCTACAGTAGGGTGCCATTATGAACCAATGAATTCAAGAACGAATGACTCGCAAAATGGTTTGACACAGGCTTACAAAGCCAGGGCCAGACTTCGTACGTGGGCTTTGAAAAGAGTAAGACATATCATGCACGGATACTGTCCATGTTAAAAAATACTTACAGTAAACTGTCAAGGAATTAGCAACAAAATAAAAACACTGACCCCGGCGCCCACACACACACACACACACACACACACACACACACACCTCTCCAAATTGAGAAAGACTACCACGTAGCGTTCTCAACAACAACACTTATCACACGTTGCTGATGTTTACCCCCTCAAACTGGTACCTTCGACCAAGCCATTCAAACTTAAAGAGGAGCTGTCAAATGCCCGTGATAAAAAGTGTAATGATTATAAATGTCGAGTCCCATTTAGGTCGCTGATATGCAGGCATATCAATCATATTGATGGATCATGGGCTCTCGGATGACATCAGTTTTATGGCCTCTGAAAGGCCACTCTTGTGTTTTCACAATGCCATCCAATTAGAGGCCTCCATTCATCATCAGGCCGGAGAATGATTATTAATTGGCTTCGAGGGCTGACTGCCACTCCCCTGCTGAGCGGGGATCTCACGCCCGTCACACAAAGGCTGGAAGAATGAAGAGGACGGCGGACGGGAGGAGCGAGGAGACGGCGGAACGGAGGGTGTGGGAGAGGTGCACCATGCTCTGGGGAAAAGCTGCGAGGGTTCACTGTGCCGTTTTGCAGCGGTGGCCTCGTGAAAGGCTTGTTTTAGGTGGGACACACGCTGCGGTTCACACGTTGAGCTTTTGACATTTACTCGGGTGTTACTCGGAAGGCAAATCTGACAAACCCGTTGTATTGGCGTTTCAAATTATTTTGACAAATTTAGTTGTTTTTTAAGGTCATTCTTACCTTCATTGCCAGCAGACAGCCCGTCTGGCTTGGTGATGCCGGTGCTCTTTTTCCGCTTGTGCTTCTTGCGGTTGGCATGCGGCGAAGGTGGGGGCTCCAACTTTGGACTGGTGGCACTACCCAACCCAGAACCGCCAGTCATGGCATCACCCATTCCATTTGCTGAAACAAAGGCAAACATGCATTCTCATTAGACTATTTCAGGACAACAAGCCCTCATCTCAACTGTTAGTATGCTGGAAAAAACAAGTAGTGGGGGGGACAAATTGGCATGACAAACAAGAAAGAGGAATAATGAATTAATGAAAATGTGAGAAAAAAAACTGTGGGAATAAATGATCAAAGCAAATAACAACTGCTCTCGTCTAAACAATAGGCGATAAGTTATCCTTTGATACATCCAGACACTGGCGCAACACACACACCAGGCCATAGATAGCTCGGATTGGCTCAAAAGTGGCTGCTCCGCGCTGGCCTCAGACAGGCTGAAGGACAGGTACAGGGGGGTGCTCGGCTAACAAATGGTTAGTTAGGCTAGCCCAGGGCCAGGCGCTCTATATGGCTGTCTGGGAGTGACAGGGGGCTAAGAGCCCTGCTTTGTTTCTTGTAAGTGATTTTACAAATGTGATATTAACCTGCGCCACCGTCGGGCAAAGCAAGAGGGATGGCCGCCATAGGAGGGGTGGGGGCTGTCCGCTTGCCATCTTTCTGGTTTCCTGACATTTGACATCACTTTCCCCCTCCCTTTGCCCCTGCAGATGCTATTAGGAGTCGTAGGGATGGAGAGAAGGCGGCCGGGGGCCAGAGGGAGGGAAGGAGGGAGGGAGGGAGGGCCAGTCGATGGGCCCCCATATTGCTCCTCTCCCCTCCGTCCTCCACCACCCCATGTGGCGCTGGCAGCCTCCTTCATTGTCTCCCATCAAAAGCTCATTGTAGTGTGGCAAACTCCATTCATTTCCCCCCTGCACACCGGCGCCAGCCCCAAGGGGTGTGGGGCACGAGGACAAGGGGGCTCGGGGATTATTGCTGTTGTCAGTGCCAGTTGCACATCCTCTAATGCCGCCGTGGCTGTGCCATTAGCCAGCGTACAACATTAGGCCTAATTTGGTCATTACCTTTGGGGAGATGGGGCTGTGGCTCTGTGTGTGTGTGTGTGTGTGCGTGTGTGTGTGTGGTGGAGGAGCACAATGAGCTTAGCAGGGGTCCACAATGTTTAAAGTGGTGGGACTGGAGCTTCTTAAAGAGCCCTGGGCGCTGTAGTTTCAGCGTGGGCTACTGTGTAGTAGCAAACAGTCCAACACTCTAATGTGTTTGGTTGTCTGTGACTGCCATTGAGACACGGATGAAAGCAGGAATACGCTGCCCAATAGCCTCAAAAAAATAGTTCTTTCACGCAAGCTAATTGATTTATCAAACTGATTTATTCTGAGGCGCCAATCAATACGTTTCACTGCAATTAATACGAGCAAAACATTTATAGATCGGATCAACAGCCGCAAAGCTGTCAGACAGGCTGGACCACATACGCTGTCCAAAGCCCCTCGCTGCCTCGTCTGAATGGCAGCACGGGGCCACACATGTAGAGCACGGCGTGTCGAGGCGTCTGTTTCAATTTCCCTGCTCTCCCCTCAACAGCCCCCAGGAGACGAGTCATTAGCCGGCGCAGACAGCTGGGGGCGCAGGGGTCCTCCTTCAGCCGAGCCCCTCCTTCTCCTCCTCCTCCTCCTCCTCCTCCAGCTCAGCGTCTGTCCCGCCGGCACAGCACCGTATGGCGGCCGGGCAACGGGAGAGCCCAACCTGCCTCCCAACGTGACAGCCAGCATTTGTTTAATGTCGCTTGAGGTTAAAGGGGACGTGAGCACCCCCTAGTCCCCCCCGGGAGCCCACGTCCACCGTCGTGTCATAAACGCCTCTAATTATCAATTTCAGCCCTTAATGTTGTGGAAAATGACCCGTGTGGCACCTGAAACAGGCGTAGCCCACACAGAGTTGCCGCTCTCCTTTGTCTGCGGTGCAAAGAAGTCTGTTCCTCCTGACGCGGTCTCCGGGGGCGGGGGGGGCGGAGAGCACATTAAGGGCAGGCCGTACACATGAAGACACATGGGGCTACGGCGCTATAAAAACCACTGGGTCAAACTATCTCTATGCACACACCATTGGGCAACAATATCCCAGCACCTCGAACTAGTCATCCCACAGAACGCACGGTCACCTTCCCTTAAGTGAATCTTAAGTCTAAACCACCCATGTCTGAGAGATGACAGCTCCTAAGCCAAGAGCTGTGGGATGAAGGCCCGCCCGGGTGTCCAACGGAGGCATGAGCCCGGGAGTTTGACCCCAGCCTGGCTGGCCAGCGGTTAGCGCGCGCGGTGGGGGGAGGCCAGCTCTGCTTGGGAGTGTCTGGCTCACACTCAGCCGACTGCAGCAGCAGCAGCAGCAGCCTCTCCTGGCTGGGCTGCCCAATAGGTATCAGGTGATTACAGCGCATTACACTCCCGCTGCGCAAATGACAGTTTAAACATGCTTCATGATAAAGACTGTGGGCGAGACAAAGAGGGGGCCGTCGCCGCGCTCGCCTGTTAACAACTTCTTGGCCCTGCCTTCCGTTGTCGCTGCGGCGAGGAGGGGAGCGGGAGAGGGGGAACCATTCCATTTCATGGTAATTCAAGAGGCTCCGGGTGCAGAGCGCCGTGATTTCGCCCGGCCCCTTGACACGGCAGCCCTGCCTGTCCTCAATCAAAGGCAACGGCTACAATTAATGGCAAAAATTAGAAACAATCACCGCCTCCCCCTTATTATCCTCAATTAGAGTGCACTAATCAAGGTCTTAGCGCGCTCCGCCGCTCTCTCCAAACTAAATGTCAAACTTCATTACGGCCCCGCGTGGAAATCAAACTCCCCACCCGCTCTTCACGCCCGGCGGGGGGCCAGAGTGCGTAGCGCAGAGGCGCCTGAGGAAGAGGCTACCCCTGCTTTAACGACTTGGACTCGGGCGTAGAGGACAGGGCCTGGAACCCAACGAGACGTCGACGTCGGCAGAGTAACGTGGGGCTCGAAGCCCACGGCGCCGCAAAGTGAAAACCGCTCTCTTTTTGCAAAGGGCATTGCTCACTCTTTTTTGATTGTGACGCGAGTGTAAATGTTAAGTCAATCTGTGTGAGCGTGTCACATTGCTCGCCGGCCTTTTGAGTGCACGTCTCTTAATTCAGGTTGAAAAGATTGAGGTACCGGTTCTAAACGAGTATCCTGCGCACCTTGAGATTAAGAAGGGGTGTCTTTATAAACGCGCGCAATGGACAGAACGGGCCGGGATTTAATCAAAAAGGCTGCGTTCAATATTCAAGAGAGGATACGTGCCACTACTTCTGCCTTGTGCGCCATAGGTTTACAAATGAGGACATTCTCTAAATAATATGGAAATGGTTAGCTGGCTTAGACGCACTCATTCATGAGCAAGTCATCAATCTAATGTTTTTGCATCTGAGAATCACTTTTTGATGTTAACCTGCAACCTTCACCAAGGATAATGGAGTGATTGAGCTTGGGTTGAAGTCTATTCAAATGACAGAACATGAGCACCTTTCAAATGGAGAACACCCTCTATTGATTATTGAAAGCTCCATTAGGAAGACAGATAAGAAGTGGGTCCGTTTCAGTCAAGTATATATGTGATACTGGAGTCAAGTCTGATGCCGGGCAACTTTATTCTCACTCCTTTTCATTGATAGGGGATGAATGCAGAAGGTGAAACTCCTTTTTGAAATGTGTTTTTTTATGTCTGTGATCTGATTATGAAGTCAAACCATTGCAAAGCAACACATTTTTCACTCAACAAAAAAACTTCCGCTATTTATATTTAGCACATTTGCCTCATTAAAGCTCATTTGTGGTTACCTTCAAGAGTAGCAGGAAAATAATTGAAGAAATGGGAATAATCAGTAAATTGTCGAACTTGATTTAGGAAGATGCTAGAGGATGCTTAATGAGCTATGGTAATATAAAGCCTTCTCCATTTGCCAAATAAGGACATTGGGAAGCCTGTTCTGTATTTGTTCACATACAGAAAATAAATTCACATTGACCCCCAAAACTACTTCTTACCCAAAACATTCCAAAACATATGTAGCGTTGCACTCTACACACACATAAAAATGCTCATTGAAGAAAAGGCAGAGCTACATTCCACCCATACACAAACAGACACTTAAGACGCACACACACGGACACCCACACACACTCATTTATTTGAGGAGCCCACGAATCTATGTAATTCTGCTTTGGGCATGCGACTGATGGGAGTGAGGGGTAGGGGGGTGATGGGAAGTGCCCGGGCCCAGGCAGAATTGATCGTTTGGCACTTCCAAATGAGAGACGGGGCTTGTCTGCCGAACCACGAGGGTCGCACAGTTGGACTCCAGCAGCGCTCGTAAAGAGCGCTCTTTAAACTGCCGGGGCCCCTGGAAACCCACGGGGAGGGGAAGGGAGGTGGGGGGAGCCGCCGCCGCGCTAATGAGAACTACCAGAGTGCAAACATGCATGGAAATGACTGTTATTCTGTTGATGTGCATTTAAGTGCTTTTTTACTGCCAACCACAAAGAGAGGGAAATAACTGGTGATGAATGGCGGCCCCGAAAAGCGTTCATTTTTCTATCGTCGGGCTGGAAAGCGAGGGGGATAGTCGGAGAGAGAGAGAGGGGGGTGGGGGACGGGGGGACGGAGAGAGGGGAGCGGACACGCACGGCAAATGTATTATTTTACTTCACTCAAGTGCGCTGACAAAGCACGGTGTGACGGGGAGGGGCGGGGGGGGAGTGGACTGGGGGGGACAGTGTAGGAAGAACCCTCAGTCACCCTCCGCTTCCTCCTCTGTCGTCTCGTCCTGTCGGAGAGCAGAAGGCAAGAAGGTCACGGCGATCACAAGCCTGATTACCTAATTATCCCATCGGGCTTTGTTCTGCCTCGCCGGCCCAAACCGGGGCCGTGGCATGGAGCCGTGGCACGGAGCGGGCGCCGGACCAGATGCTTCTGGATGCTGTCTGCCCTCCACCCGTCACCGCACGGCCCCCTCTACCGTGCCACATCTATTTCAATTACAGCCACAACGGCGGCCCGCGGGGCGCCAGAGTGTCGTCCGAAGACACGCGGACGACGTGGAAAGAGAGGAGGGTCGAGGATGGGCGGAAAGAGGGGAAGGTTGAATAAAAAGGGAAGGAGGGACGGCGAAGGAAAGCTGCTACCCGGGAGGGGGCTCACCGGCGCTGGTGTTGATGACGGCCTCGTTCCATTGGTCGGCGCTGGACACGGAAAAGGAGCGCTGGTGCATGCCGTCCTTGCTGCCGAAGCCGGCCAGGCCCCCGCCCAGCCCGCCCCCCGACTGAAGAGAGGAGCTGCTGTTGGAGTGGGGCGCACCTGGGAGAGGACACAAGGAGATAGACAGTATGATGCCCTGTGTCAACATCTGCACTGCCTCGCTGTTTAAATAGCCCTTTAGAAACACAAACACCTCATCATCCCCACAACGCACCAACAGCAATTGTAAGACAACAATTAAAAGAGAGGAGGATATGTAGGCAATACAAATTATAAGCGGGAATAATTATAATTGCTTTACATTTATTTAGACTGGAATATATTCCTTAGTTGTCTATTTGCATGTAAACTACAACATAGCAGTCCACCCCCCAACCCCCCTTATCCGTGTTCATCTCTTGTGTTACAAGAGGTTCGGCATTGCCCTCTTACACACAGACACACACACCCATCTCCCTCCGCCTCTGCCTCTAATTAGCCCTTAATTAACAAGATACACTCTGAACGATAATTATCTCGCCTCATCCCTCTGACTGCCACATCCATCTCTCCCGGCGTCGGCGGGCGCTCTCTCCCCGACTTCCAATCAGGCGAGCTGTGGACGCCTGCCTCTCTTTACTAATTCATGGGCTAGGCTGCACGGCGTGGGGTCCTTCCTGTCTGCTCCTGTCTCGCTCCTCTCCTAACTACTCGAAAGTCACAGATACAATGCCACCCTGATGGCAAGTAAAATCTGAAGATTTTCCCTAAATTAAAATACACTCTCACACCGGCAAGCATGTGTGAGTAGTCATAGCAACTTAACTAAATCAGTACTTAGTTGGTACAAAATTTGTTTGTTGTGTCAGAGCAGTAAAAACAAAAAAAAGCTGTTTGTAGTCAAATCATGCCCAACTATGTTTACATAATTTGCCAGTTGACACTTTTATCCAATGCACCTTCGAGTACTGTGATAGCACACTTTTCTCTTACGAGCAGAATGATGCTTACAACCCACCATAGAACTACCTACTGTAAATAAGAAATGTAAGCACCCATTATAATTTCCTCCAGCAAAAATATTGACATGACAGTTTCTAAACCAGTTTTTGTTTTGCTAAAGATATGCGGTATATCCACGATTTTAATTAAAAAACAACAACCACACATTTAACTCATAAACATCACACATCAAGCCCTATTTGTTAATTATAACGCAATAATTTTAGAATGCGACTGAGGTGAGGAAAACACTAGATATAGTTGTGCCGTGTGTAAAGTAAACTAAGCGGCGCCAGCTCTCGTTAGGATAATATATCCTACTCATTAGCCAGAGTAATAAGTGTATCAAATTCACATAATCATGTCTAATTAGTATCAGTAATTATCTTGTTGGGCCCGGGAATATTAATCTTCTAGTCCCAGAGGGGAGGGAGAAGGACCGCAGCGAGAGTGGGAGAGAGAGCGAAGGAACCATGCTGAGGAGTGCTTGCTGAATTAGCATGCCCAAATCAGAGCAGTGGAGAGGAGGGAGGCGAGATGACAAGTGGGGGCTGGGGAAGGAAGGTGAAAAAAAAAACTTTGTTTCAGTGGGTTGAAGCATGAGTGCACTGATGATAGAGGAAGCATTTCTAACGTGTACATATTCAACGTAACTGGCCTACTAGTCCTCTTCTTTTGAGTCCAAACGTTGCTGCTATTCAGCCATTTGACATGCCATTTTACTTCTTACTTTTAAAGTGATTTTTTTCAAAACCAAAGTGAGGGGGAAAAGTATCGAACTCAAAATGAAGTTTGACTTTCTCTCTTCAGAGACTATTAGACAAACACAAACCATGCTTAGACGGATACTTAAAATTCCACAATCACGCCTAATTGTCAAATTGGATGCTAATGATTAATGAATTAAACATGGCTGCATCAATTAGTCCCCAGAGACCACTCCTGCATAAAGGGGAGGATAATGTAATTACAGTGGAGGAATAATCAGCTGGTCGCATCAGGAGAGTACCACCCACAGTGCACCCACCCAAAGACTATAGGTTTATGGGAAACTCAGGATCACGCAGATAGCAACTGTAAACCTGCATGTGGAAGAGTAATAATCAAGGGCAAATAGGTCAATTAAATACAAAATTGGACCACTTTACCGATGACAACTTTTCATTTATCTTGTCCGCTGTTTGTGTTTATACTAAGTGCATAAAAAGAGAGTAGTCTCAATAATGTTCACAAATACGTAAGTAATTGTAAATAAAATACGTATTTACATCCCAATTTCTTATCTAATGTAATATTTACAAACCCCCCCAAAATAAGGTGCCAGACCCCAGGTTGTTAGCCCCAGATAAAATGCACCATATCATTATGTCATTCTGTGTGGGGAATATATTACATTTGGCGAGTCCATTTAGCCTTTATTGCACAGGTTTTCAGACATACATTCTACACTGGTAAACGTCTCACAAATGTTAGTCAAGATGAAATACTGCCAGGTTCTTTAAGATAAATCACAGAGCAATTTACTACCACGGCAATTCAACAGTCTACCGCTTGTCCTGTACATTGGCCTGTTAAAAAAAACGCCAATAAACTTACTCTGACAAATAAATAAAAAATTGCTCTTATACCAAATGTCGATTTGACGAGCAAACATTAACTTATCGCTGCACGCCACACTTGCCAGGTCACCAATCCCAAAAAACATGGCCATAAAATCAAACATAGATGTGTGGACACATCCGAATACCTTCTTGTGTATGCTGTATGTGGTCTAGCAGTAACGTTTTCATATGGGGGGGAATCTGCAGTCTGGGAGATGACTTGAGGCCATCCAGGGCTGTGCTGGTTAAGTAGAGGCAATGGATTAGCGGGGAGCGTTCGCCGCTGCCGCTGCCTCGCCTCTCATTTCTCTTCAGGCTCGGCCGTCAGCGGGCTGATGAGCCATGACGAGGCCTGACCCCTCCGTGGCGTTGTTGCCATTATGTACAAGGAGCGGCATAATGATGCATTCATGCTAATGTGCGGGACGCGGCAGCCCATCATCTGTGGCTAGGGCTCTGTAATCCACCTCCTCCTCCTCCTTCTCCTCCTCTTCTGGCATGGCTGCCGCTATCATCTCTGCTGCCCCTACACCAATAGGCCCACTAGGACTTAGTACACACACACGCACGCACGCACGCAAGCACGCACACACACACCCACACGTTCATTTATACAATCCTGAAACAGCGGAGGAGGCCTACCCCGTTCCAACCATGGCCCCACAATAGCCACCAGTGGCTTCTCTGTACCCATTGTTCTAGGACTTACTGATAAAGAGTGCCTGTGAAATAAGCCCTTGCCAAGCACCCCCCCTCTCCTTCTCCTCACAAGCCCCACACTACCCCCCCCCCTCATCCAGAGGATTGATTAAAACTGATGGGCCCCATTAATACTTTGATACAATGTATCTGTCGCGGGTGACACGGCGGGATGCGCCCTAACAGGGGGGATCATATTTAAAACGGTTCCGCTCAGCACTCCCTCTCCGCCAGAGGAATTAAACCTGGGAGACAACGCACAGGCAGGCGGGCAGCCTCATGAGCACATGCGTTCAGTCATTTACTCTCTGTCTCTATCTTGTCCTCTCCATCTTCTACATCCCTCTCTCTCCCCCTCCTTTCCTCCAGCCCCCTCCTTCTCCCCACTCTACTTGTCTCCCCGCGCTCTTTCTCTCTCTCTCTCTCTCTCTCTCTCCCCTCTCCTGACTGTGATTATAAAGGTCTTTAGATCCTCGGGATGAATGAATTACCAAAGGCAAAGACAGCGCGTGTGATTCGAGGCACCATGAATGAAAAATTACCCCTTTGTTCCCCTCATCAATTGCACGTCTAATGAAATCAAAATTCCCGATCGCATAATCAGGAGAGGGTCCTCCAGCGCCCGCGAGAGACCCACCGTGATTTGTAACCTTTCTTCCCCTTAAGTGAAGATTAGCGCTAAGAAATCTCCCTGGTATTGTTCCCCTGATTCTAAAATCGAGGGAACGGTGCGATCTCCGGCACTCGCCACGGAGGCACCTCTCCAGGGGGGGGGGTTCAGAGCCAGCGAGAGACAACAAGTCTGTGCAAACACAGTTTGCATGATATCAAGAGAGAAAGAAAAACTAAAAACATAATCAAAAAAAAAGAAAAGAAAAAAGCCCTTCGTGTGTTTCCCCTCAGACCCACGGAAGGCTTTGGTGTCAGTTGTCCCTGGCGAGCGTGACACACATAACACGCTATCCGCTAAACTGGCAGTTTTTTCCCTGAATGTCACCTCCCTCCACTACCCTCTGCTTCGTAAAGCACTGCACGTTCTCTGACTGATCACCCACACCGGGTCCTCTGGGGGTTAGACATGATCCAGGGTCGGTGACGTGACTTCGGACAGTGTCCTTACCTGTCCAGTTAAACTGGAGCCTTTCCAGGAGAGGAAACCCCGTTTCACGGCCGACGGAGACCAACCCCCCCCCCCCCCCCCCCCCCTTTGGGGATTGCTCAGCTAATTAGTATTAATTACTCTTATTCCTAACCCCTGAAACCAATCAGGGGCCATGGCTCTCTGAGCATCTCTCTTTTTCTCTTTCTCTCTCTCTCTTTCCAGTCTCCGGTGGCAGTTTCCAGAGAAAGGGAAGCATAGCGGGACACAATCCAGACCAATCTGCTCTCATTGCTGTGGCCATACAACCTCGGACGCTGCAAACCAGGTCAGCGCAGGCACGTCGTATAAATAAACAGCTGAGTTACTGTATAAGTCTAGTGCATTCCTAATTTGCTATTTTTCCTGAATGTTTAAAGAGGGAATCATCAGCAAATTCCCTGTTTAGTCATTTAAGGAACTAATAGTGTTCTCATAAGCACTCATTAGATTATAATTGTGTATGCACACTTAATGGCAGCTAATTTGCATTAAGGAAAGATGTAGTGGTGGGATGTAATTGGCTCAAAGGGACCTATTTCTATGATTAACACCAACTGAAGAATAATCAAATGAAAGCAGCATTACAAAGATACATTCCATATGTGCATTACACTGCTCACCTACTAATAGATAATTTGTTATAAAACCCTACGGTTACTCAGTGTATCTGGAACGGTGGGATTCACGGTTTAGGATCCTCCTAGCTGTTATGTCAGAGATTAGTTGTTTTAAATGAGAAGAAGACATTTTTTACCAACACGAAAACAATGAATAGGGCTGCTTGTGTTTCTCTTTCCTATGCCTCCAACAAATGATCTGATCACATGACCATCCTCCATTCAATTGTTGTACTGTAGGAACTCAAACACGAGAGGCTCCACTAAATACATTTATTTCAGGTGTGTAATTTTCTACAGATGGTTTGGAAGAACACATCTCTCCTTGAATTGGACATCGGCTTTTTTCTTGGAGCAAACCATTTCCTTCATCATCCTGGATATCTCACTCTTAAAATGTGATTATAAAGGTTCAGTGTTACGATCCGAAATGTAGACTGGCAGCCTCGCATCGATCAATTAAGTGATGCCTTCAAACCATGTGGCTTGTGCATGAGGCTGGCACGTCCAAAAAAAGAGATACATTCGATTTGATTTGTCCTCTCTACCCACGTGACTTACACTCATCTCCATTTCCCCTGTCAAAGTGTAGGCTTCTAACTGCACTAAATTAAAACACAATGTGCTCAGTATCTTGGTGGCATTAAATGTGCATAGACTGTCCCTTTTTACCCTCTCATGCATGGTGGAAAGCTTCCTGTTACTTATCCAATAGCTGCTCTATGCAAAAACGTTGCCTAATTCATTTGACTAAAGGCTCAAGGGGTGCACAACAATCTCTTTTGTACGACCCACCAAACTAAATAGTGTAGTCTGGTTACTTGGCTAGGAGGTACAGAATGCCAATGCCAGACGTAGGGAAAGGGACTTTGCTTTTGGACACAGGTCCTCTTACCTGCGCTGCCTACTCCCAGCTGCATGCTGCTGCGGTCCTTGGTGAGGCCGTTGGTCTTGGGGCTGGCGGTGGGAGCGACCGTGGCCACGGCCCGGGGCGGCCTCTTCCCTGGAACCTTGACGGTGGTCCTCAGCAGGTCAATCTCCTTGCCGTGCACGTTCTGCATGTAGTCCTGGAAAACACACAGACACCCATACACACATTATAGCCTCGCGTGCCCAGCACATGCTCAAAGTAGCGTAACACCTTTAAGGTCGCGTCTTATCGTGTCAAATGAAAATCGACGGCCGTCGATTATACATCACATAGCTCGTTAAAAGGAAAATAACGGCCTCGAGGTAATTATGCCGACACCATAACCGATTATCTACCCGGCAACGCCATGCCACTTCCTGCCCCTGGACTCCGCCCATTCCGAGGTCACCACACAAAGTGTAGCGAGGCCGAGCGACAGGCGAGACACGACGGCGGGACCATTAAGCATCACCTGTGCCTACGGCGGCCCACCCCACAGACGAGCCTTGGGCTTAACGACGGGCAAACGGGTCTCATTCCCTTCCAATTTCGCCATTTGATTTGGATTTAAGCAACCAACCCCCCCCCCCCCAAAAACGGGGGAGGGCGCTAATGTGAGAAGCGTCGGGCTCAGCAGAAAGAGAACGGCGCCGGTGGAGGGGGAGCTCGGCCCTTTCGCCGTCCCCCCACCGGCTCACTTTTTATCACCGTGCCATAAAGCACTCATTTCTTTCCCCAGCCTCCTCGCTAATTACCCAGTGAGCGCTCTCATTTCATTTTATTGCTGGAATTAACAGCCAGATCGAAGCGTGCAAAGCTATTAAGATGTGTGATTAAGCCACATTCAATTAGTTTCTACAAACAATTTAATTGATGTAGCAGATAGAATTAACAGAAGGTGATTGTGTGGATGGCTTGGCTGACTGCGAAATTAAAGGGATCCTCTCTCTCTCCCTCTCTCTCCCTCCCTCCCTCATCTCATTCTCTCTCTCTCACCGTTTCCCCTCTCTCTCGCTCTCTCTCTCGCGCTCACCGTTTCCTCTCTCTCTCTCTCTCTCTCTCTCTGCTCCACCGCGCGGAATGGGGCTGAGCACGTCGCTACAGTGCTAATGTAACAGTCCCTCCTGCCGCCCCTCACCTCCACTCAGTGAGTTAGCCGCTCCCAGACAGCCTTGATGACCTGTGATGGCTCTAATGATCTGCAGATAGGCCGTCCACTCAATTACATACATCGCAGTACCGCTACGCTGCGCCTCTAATAACCGCTAGTAAATTCAACCATTAAGGATTTGTCAATACGAAGAGACCATAAAACAAGCTTTAGCCTATACGGCGAGTCAGGTGCAGATAGATGTTCTTTGCCGGCCTCATAGCTGGGGATATCGTCGATATTATAATCAGGATATCAGTTAGCATTTGAAGTGGTTAGCCTGGACAGTAGAATTGAGCGCAACATTCAAAAGTACCATAATCATTCCTTCCGATACCGACAGGTCTGGCAGTGGGTTGGGAGCGGCACTTAGGGCAGGGACCAGGCCCAGTTGGGGGCATCCAGGCCGGGGGAGAGCCACGGAGGTGTGGGGTAGCGATCCGGGGCCCAGGGCCACTTGGCAGGTCTCCGACTCTCTTTCTGGAGCTGTCCGGTGCCAGCCGCGGGTTGGGGAGATATTAGCGGCCTGGCGGGACGCTGACAGAGACGGATGAGGTCGGCCGGTCTGGGCTACGGCGCCACGTGGCGACTGCCATTATAACTACAAGGCAGCACGGCGTTCCACGGCCTGGCAGGCCGTGCACCTCAGCCACGTCGCCATTAAGCCGGGCCCTGGGCCCCTGCAGGGGGCCGGCCAGAATGACCACCCCCTCCGACCCGCCCTCTCTCTCTCTCTCTCTGTTGGTACCACTGTGTAATCACTGGCCTGGCTGTTGGGCCGATGCTGGGAGGCTGGGATATGACTTGTAACGTGGAGGCATCATTCGAGCACATTAGGGTGTGTTTGGTGGGAGGAGAAGTGCCATTGCGTGACAATTAAACACGTCATACAAATGATCGTGCTAAATACTGAGACAGCTCTTCACTGTGATGGAAACCTACTTCAAGGACACAGACTACACACCTGCCTAATTGCAAGTGAAACACACCAGAAAAAGAGAGAGAGAGAGAGAGAAAGAGAGAGAGAGCGAGAGAGAGAAAGAGAGAGAGAGAGAGAGAGAGGGGAGGCGTACTCACATGTAAACTGGGGTGGTAAGTGAGCAGGCCGTTGTCACACAGCGTCACGTATTTCTTTTTCCACTCCTTGTTCAGGGACTTCCCACTTCGCTTCAGGAGGATGCCCTGGAAGAAAGAAGAGGATCAGACCGACTTTCCCCAAAAGAGCATTGCACAATTAAAAAATGGACTAACTGGTTGGACAGTGATGTTTAGATTTCCTATGGATTTATGGCATCTCCTGGCTTTAATATTAAGCCTCATAATTATATTTTAAATATTATATATAATTATGTTATATTATACATGAAGGTTTTTTTATTTAGTTTTAAATAGTTGTATTTTATTACACAAACTGAATTACACTGCAAATGTGCTTTGTTGGAGCGCAGCAGCAGCAGGGAATTTCTGTCTAAATACACTGGCGCTTCTTTGGCTGGCTGCCCTGTTCACTCTCTGGTAATCTCAACCCCGTAGCCCACACATCAACTGTTCATATGCTCCGCAGTGACCACTTGAACCGTCATAATCAGCCTACAGCCATAGTTTGCATTCGGAAAGTGACCAGAGACAATCCAATTTGCCGGGCCCCCCTGCCCCTTTCATTCATACACATGGCCTGGTGAACTCCAGAGGACCTCTCAAACCAGGATTAGGGAGTGTGATCTCCCTTCTTCAAAGCTCCCTCAGCCTTCTTCTCCACTCCACCTTATCTTTGAAGCCTCTTTTAAGGCCCTCAGATGGTTGCCCTTATCTGTGGGCTCAACCCGCAGCAAAACAATGCAGTTCCTCAGCTGGAGGTGGCTAAACGCTGGGCCTGGGACTGGGAGGGGCTCTGGGGGCTAAGGACCGAGGAGGGGCACGCTTAATTAGGGGATTAGGAGGGAGGGGCATTGTGCTTTTACAGCCAGCCCCAGTGTGTGTGTGTGTGTGTGTGTGTGTGTGTGTGTGCTCACGTGCAAATGTGTGTGCGCCATAGTGTTTGTGTGTGTCAATGTTTGTATGCGAATGTCAGTGTGTGTGTGTGTGTGTGTGTGTGTGTGTGTGTGTGTGTGTGTGTGTGTGTGTGTGTGTGTGTGTGTGTGTGACAGAAAGAGGGACCCAGAGATATTCTGGGCCCGTCCTGCAGGGCCTCTAATCCTGATTAACACATCAGGAAGGAGCTGACCCTCGGTGACCTGGGCACCAGGCTGTTAGCCGACAATCATCCTAATCCTGGCCTGCCTGACCAGGGTAGTGGACTCCTGCCCTGCTGGGCCACCCATATCACACATTCTCACAGACTCTATATGCTTATGTCTTTTTTTTATTATTAAAAAATAATTTACTGAATAGCCTTGTATTTTTTTCTTTCAAATAAATGTGCATGGTAGGATTGAAAGGCAGCAATGACTTTTGTAAAGGAGTCGGGAGACTGAAACAGCTCATTTCAACACACATAGAACACACGTGTTAATGTCATAGCGAGTGCCTACAATGTATACTGTACACGAACACTGATTTCTTTACTTTGCCTTTACTGATCTCCCAGTATGTCATGTCCTCGAAGACTACGGGGTATTTTTATACTGTAGGTCAATTGCAGATTCTGCAGCTTGGTCATAGAAAGACTAGGCCAAAGAAGGCCATTTTATCCATCCCTCCCGACCGGCCCAAGACTCCTCACCGCTCCTGGCACTCACACCCTCCCTTTAAATAAAATAACTTCAACGCAAATCAATATTTTTAACTAGCCACAGTAGTTTCATTCAATTAATATTCAAATAAATAAGAACCATATATAGGCATTCAACAGATTATAATTAGAGAGCAACCACATAGATGTTTGCTGCAGGGGGGAAATAAGCATGATGTATAATAGAGTTGCTTCAATAAAGACAGCTATCATGTCCTTCGACGGAAAGCTGGCGGCCACCCATACTGTTCACGTTTTGGTCAATAAAAGCACAGCAAACACATTTTAATGGCTTTGTAATCACACAAAGCAAATGATCCAGTTATCAGGCCTCTGGCAAACATGGAATGCATGTTGTACAAGCAAATATGTTGCTCATTCCATTTTTGAAGCACTCATAAATCCATAAATGTAATCAGTGCTTAGAACAAGATCAATAGTAGTAACTTGTAGAAATCTTGTCATTCCACTTTATTTTATTAGTGGTGCAGTAAATCTGACCTAATCAGTTATTTTGGCATTTAACAACCAGGCATCAATTAGAGACAATTTGTGGTCATTTTGATGCTACTTCCAAGCAGGTGTACTATTCCTTCACAACATTTTGACAGTAAAAAACCTAAAGGAAGCACAATGAGCAAAGTCCTGAAGTCTCGCGCTCTTTTCAAACACACATGCTCTATTTCTCTTTCTCTCTCTCTCTCTCTCTCTCTCTCTCACACACACACACACACACACACACACACACACACACACACACACACACACACACATGGGCTGTGATCACAGTGTTCAGCCTGGGCAACATAAGGAGACGGGCCGCTTGTCACTAGCGCTCTGTGTCCGGACCATTGTCATATCTACACAGTGGAGATAGTGTCAGTCCCCCCCCCCCCCCCCCCACACACACACACACACACACACCACACACCACACACCACACACCACACACACACACACCATAGCTGCCATTGTCAGGCTGCTCGGCCCAAAGCTGCATCCTGCCACGCTAGGCTGACTGATAGGTGGGCCCTTTGTCACAGGCCGTAGGAGAACAGAAGGAAAGGGGGGGTGCGGGGGGTGACAGGGGGGCCACGAAAAGAAAGGCCCAATGTCGACAGCTCCTCAGCAGTAAGGCCATTGTTGCTCTTATTTACCATTTTTACTGATGGGGTGGTGGGCTGAGGGGACAGGCAGGGTGTAATTTGCCCAATGGGGGGTAATTAAGCTCACATTGGCACTTTGATCTCCCTGATTGTGCATTTGACTAGCCTGTGCATTTGACTAGCCGGGCCATGCTACTCATAGTAGCCTCGACCCTCCCACCACAGGCCAACCCCCCCCCCCCCCCCCCCGCACCCTAGAGGCCCTTCCTGGGTTAGCAGGAACAGGGCTGGCTCCTTATCATAATGTAAAAATTTGCGCTGATGCCCAGGACTTTGGAGGTGTGCTCCCTACACTGTGACAGGGAAGAATGGGCCGAGGTGAACTGATAGACGGGATTCTTTCAGAATGTCAACAAACTGACCCCCCGGCTCACCGGTCATTGGTGGTCTAAGCCACCTAAAGCCGCGGGCTCAAACAGAGCAGTACCGCTGATCTTTGCGGCTAACCACCAGACTCGCAAGGATCAGATGAAAAGGCTCAGACTGAAGAGATGGCTGGAGTGACGGTTTATTGCTGCTTTGTGGCTTCTGTGGTCAACCCCCCCCCCCCCCCCCCCCCCCCAGCAATGACGAGGCATCGTGGGGGTAATTGATAACACTGACCTACTTGAACATACCCATTCACTTTATGTCAAGCGACTCGGTTCGCTTCGTATTTATTTTCAAGTGAAACTTGAAGGAAACAAAAACATTTTTGTGGTTCCCCTCAGAGGGCTTGTTGTATGAATTGTTGATTGATTGAGTGTGTTTAGGTCTGAATTCCATCATTAATTCACTCGGCCAAAGCCTGGACAGCCTTGAGTGAAAGCCTAACGGAACATTTTCAAAAGGACTTTATCTTTGACCATTCCTGTAATTTGCAGTTGAGGATGATAATACTAGGATACTGGGCCCGTTTTCGAAAGCCCTCTTACAATCAAGAGAGAATGGTAATCAATGTGTCAATTACTTCTCTCCTCGGGCTCCCAAGTTATACCTTGAGAAATAACCTCTACTTAGATATGAATCACTGGTCTGCGCTGCATAATTTCATCCTCTGGTAGAAAGCGAGAAGCGCATTTTTCAGAGCAAGAAAAATTCTGAGGAAAAAACTGTTTCTTCTTTTAACGTAACACATGATTATTTATAAAAAAAATGTATGATCAAGTCACATCATCACTGGAATAGGGGAGTATATCTTAAGTGTGAATAGCCTACGCTTGGATACTTAATACAGAATAAAGAAATGCTTGCATTTGAACTTGAATTTAAAATATTACTTGTAAATATGTAGATCAAGTTAAATAAATATATCTGCCAAAATTGCACTTTTAAAAATTTTACGAATTATTGTATCCAATAATGATTTACAAATTACGTAACGACCATAACGTTTTCTGTTTGTCATAACCTAACATCCTAAAACAACCATTTTAAAATGACTTGTAGGGACATTATTAGCAAAACCTGACGGAGTTTTTACTACATTTACTGTTCAAGTCATTCTGGTGACCTTGCACTCAACCCTGCTTGCACTTCTTGAAAGAAGTAAAAAAAAAACGTAAATAAAAAACATTATTATTTTATTGTTATTATTCCGTTGTGACGGTCAGCATTTACAATGCGGTACTACATCACCACCTAGTGGCAAAAAAACGTGTATTGCCTTGCCCACAGACTCCCTGAGCAGAGAACCATTAAAAGGTCGACATGTTCACTAATAACAAAAAACCTACTGTGTATATTTCCTAGATGCTTACTAAAACAAATATTACTTCCATGTTTTATGGAAATACAAGCGCTAAATAAAACGTTTGACTGTTTATTTACACCAACGGATACTTTACACTAGTAAAGTCATGTGACAATACGTATGCTTGTGAGGGGCGGGTGGGTAAATTGTTTAATTCGTATCTCACGCATATATTGGTCAGTGAGATATTGCACCTCTTTGCAATCGGCTTTGGAAAAAATTGTCCCGCCTCCTATGACGTTAACTTGGACAGTTACAAGCACTGCCTCACTTCCGATTTCACCTGCAAACGATGGCCGTGGAAAATAAAAAGAAGAGCAAACATGTCTACCTTTAAACTAGCATAGTAGTAAACTAGCACTAGTAATACCATCCTTCTTGTCTATAGACTAAACATTACATTTCATACTTACCCGGCAAACTAGGGGCCAATGTACGGGGTTAAGTAAAGTGACACTCACCTGTTTGATGGGAATGGCCCTTCCACTGCCTATGCTGTCTGTTTTACTGTCAGTGCTCTTTGACTGTTCACTGGCTTTCCGCGACTGCAAGGAAACAAGAGAGTCAGTCGGTAACTGAAACAAAGCATGGACACAGCAGGTGGTTGGGGGTAAGAGTGGGTGAGGAGTGCGAGTGTGTGTCTCGAGATAAATGTGCGGGACGAGGTGAAAAGGGGCCAATGGTGTACGTGTGTGTGTGTGTGTATGAGATAGTGAGTGTCAGGTAGTGTCGTTGTGCGAGACTGGACATCGCAAAACAAAAAGTACAAAAAATATAATAATAATAAAATAGCTTGAAATCAACAAAACAAGCAGACCAGCGCAACACACAGCAGTGACACTAACGTGCAAGTATCAAAATAAGGACCGGACTGTACACAGAAGACCATCGCAACACAGAGCACCACACATTGAGTCATGACTCGGCCCTGAAACCCATTGAGAGATCCGACCCCTGGTTTCAGGCCCACTGGGGTCAAAGTGGGCCTGAAGACCACCTGCTGGGACCACATAAGACCAAGTAGGGCCTTTTTCAGAGGTACATTTATCAAGTACGTTTGCAATGCAATAAACAGGACAACAATTTGGTTAGCAGGAGAAAAAAAGAAAATCAGGTTATTGTAGAGGACACAATGTTGATTTTGTAGTGTCTCCTTCGACCTGTACAACCTGTAGGGATACTTGAAAAAGACAATTGGATCATTGTAAGGATTAGGGTTAGCAAAAGTACTGTTGGGCAAAAGCAATAAAAACAACAGTGCAAAAGAGAGTCTCTCAAGCACACATTTGGATTTCCGCTGCTCGATATGGAGTAAAAGTTGTCAAATGATAATCATATTGTTGCAATTTCAGACAAATCATTTAAAACAAAGTAACCCCCACACACAGATACAGATGAGGTACTGGACAAACAGGACTGGTTAATGGTCTCATTCAGCACATGATGAAGAAATGCCCAATCGCCAATGGAGAGAGGGAGACTCACGTTTCAAGTAAACCAACGCTGGTTTATATTTTCCAACATTTGATATTTTTATTATAGTTAGTGATTTTTCGTTTCTATACAGACACCATACATATCAAGTCACAGGTTCACTTCCAAATATTCAACAGATTGAGCCAAACATTGCAGTTCCCACAAAATATAGGATGGACAATAAAGGCATTATTTCATATATTTCATATATATGTATATAATATACTTTGAATAGAGTACCATTGTAAATAAAATACAATACAATATATACAGCAGAGTATATTTGTCAATCCGTCCATGATAGAAAAGCGATTATGTAATAGTTCATAATCTTCATACCAAACCTAGATAATAAAACACAAAATAAATTAAATAATAAAACGTGGGGAAAATAAATAATTCAAACAAAAAGGGCAACAAAAGGAATATTAACTACATTCATACAAGTCGGTGCAATCCATTTTCATTCAATATTACCTTTATATACCTCTCAACCTAACACCCTACTCTAATTTTTATGAAGGCCTTCATAAAACTCCCCAAACTCGACTCTACAAAACTAATATACCTTTCAATAAACCACATACTTAACCACATTTTTTAAGTACTTTCAAGACTTCCCTGAAAATAAAGAAAAAAAATAGAATGGATGAATGAGAGCCTAAAACTTAACCGAGAAACGTACTTGGCACCTTCCTTGAGTCCTCGTTTATGGCAAAAGGCAGTGGAATGTCATGTGAGAGGAGGGGTGTCCATTGGGGCGTTGGACAGTAGTTCCAAGAACGATTAGGCTGTACACAAAATGTCTGATTAGGGTAATAGAAGGGAAAGAAGGTTAGGGAGGGGTCCAGTATACGAGTCCCTACAGTCTGTCTCATTGTATAGTGTGTATGTTTGACAGTCTAGTTTGAGTCCACACGACTGACTCCGAAACCTAGTCAAGGTAGAGCTGTGTTTGTCACAAGGTCTTAGGGCCTCCACTTCTCCTTATTTACCCGAAGTGCTATGCAGCAATAAGGGTAAAGCTCTAAGTCGTCAATCACAACTCCCTAATCAAAACGGCAAACCGGCGCACACATTTGTGCAACCACTGAGCTCTTCTAATTCGGAAGGAGTTGGAAAGCCCTTTTTGTCGACGAAAGGTTGGAAACACAAATCTGTAAATATCGAAAGAAACATTTCAGATGGTTAATCTTTTCTTACTTTTAGAGGACATTAGTTTAAGACTGGATGTAAAAAAAATTACAAATAAAAAATAAAAACAAAAACACTAAATTAAACTAAAGGAAAAAAATCCCACCAAAACGAATGGCTACTAATGGGTTTAATGAAGTGAAAAATGCAGTTAAAATTAAGAAAGAAATGCCGAACGATTCCTCACAACTGTGCTTTTTAACTCAAACAGGGACCTACGGCCTAAACATCTCAGATGCCAAAAACCTATCAGTATGGTTACTATACCATGGAAGCACTTGGAAAAGATTATGTGTGCTGGCCTGACACCTAGTGGCCACTGGTAGCTATGACAAGAGTCGTTGAAAATGGCTCATGGCAGTGAAACTGACCTGCAAGGGTGGTGAAAGGATGGCATGGTCTTTCTGTGTAAAGCTTTAAGGACCTCGGAGGATACCACCTTCTTCATCCACCGATCACTTTATAAAAAAATCAAACATTCTAGGGGGCTCATAGTCTTCCTAAAATCTATACCATTTTTTTTTCTTCTTTTTAGTTCGATCGGTGGTTAGATTATAAATTGGCAATACTCTTGTATGTAAAGTCTTACAGGTATGTAATCAGTGAATTTGTTCAAAAGACTAAATAGACAGTCAAATGATTAAGTGTCAGTAAAACCAAGGCATATTCTCTGTCCCACCTGTGTGAAAACTCCCAAACGGAACAAAACGTTGTCTACTTAGTACAATATGGCTAGGGACAATGGCAAGGCCGGCTTTACAATGCTGATTTGCCAGTTATCTATGGCTAGCAGGAAAGTTAACAAACTGCTTTATATAGGCAAACAAACACTTCTGTCCGAAAAAAAAAAAGTAGTAAAAAAGCAAGACTGCCAGGCGATTAATTCAAAATTGGTCAGCGGATACACTAGTTTGCTTTTCTCTCTTTATACGCTTTGGAAAAGGGGGCTGAAGAGGCTGCATTTCAAGTCTTCCTGTCCATGTGCTCTTCAAGCTTCGGTAGGCGGAAATGTCGAAATCTTCCCCCTCCATCTCTTCTTCCTCCTCCTCCTCCTCCCCCCTCCCGTCCCGCCCCTGACGGCTCGGCACTCTCTCTCCGTTCAGAAGGTCATGAGCTGAAACTCCCGCTCGGCCTGCCACTCGGGCACCCACACTGGGTAGGTGGCGTGCTTCGGCGGCATCTCCATCACGCGGACGGGGAGCGGCTCGCGCCTCTGCTGGTGGACGGGGTTAGTCACTACCTAGCAGGAACGGGGGATAGGGAGAGAACAAGGGGGAGGCTAGCACACCACAAGGCCGCACGGCTCGCCAGCCTACGCTCGGCGCCAGCATCCGCCTCTTTCCCCCCCCCCCCCACCCCCACAGGAACAGGGGGACAGGCGGAGGGGGAAACGGGTAGGAGCAGGGGAGGAAGGAGAGGAGAGCAGTAGGAGAGGGAGACAGAGACTGAGAGAGAAGGGGGAGCTAAAGAGAGAAAGAGAGAGACAGAGATTGAGAGACAGGGGTGAGCTAAGTAGCGAGACAAAGAGAAAGGGAAGGTGAGAAAAAAAAGAAAACTGAGTGTAAGAGAGAGGGAGAGAAAGGAGAGAGGGAGAAACAAGGGAGAGAGAGGGATAAAGGTTCAAAGCATGGGGAAAAGGAGGATAGGAGAGATTAGAGGGAAAGATCTAGTTCAAAGATAGAGGGAGCAGGAAAAGAGGAGGTGGGGGGAGACTAGGAGCTGAGGAGAGGAGAGTTAGTGCAGGCACATACATAATTAGGAGGTTAGAGCAAGCGTCCACAAGGCAGGCTATAGGGGGGTAGGGTCGAGGAGGGAGATTCTGGAGATGAAATAGACAGCTTGAAGGGGCAGGGATGTCACTAAGGCCATCAAAGCTAGTGCTTAGGGGACAGGGAGAGGGTCTGAGCAAGTGAAGCTAGAGAGGTTAGTAGATCTTAGGACAGTTGAAGCAGGGGTAGTTTTAGGCAGGGGGTGGTGGACTGTGGGAGCATGCATTAGCTATAGCTGGCTGGTGAAAAGTAATGCTGCCGATATGGCGTGGTTCTGGCATTTAATCGGGAAGAGGGAAAGTGGCTGACAAGGTGCTGCCTTAACCTCCGCAGTGGTAAAATTCACTGCAAAGAAAGGATCTAGTAAGAAATAAGAGGGGTGGGGAGAGGGAGGCCAGAGATTTAGAGAGCAGAAAGTAGGCTCGCACTGATATGAATAGGATGCGGCATGTCATGCGTATTTACTTCCAATTAGAGAGTACAAAAGAATAAAATGTTAAATGCAACGTATACGTTTTCTCTTTAAAGGCTGAGATATTATTTTTTCCACAGTGCTTTGCTTTGATATTTGCTTTTAGATCAAAAGAAAGAAACAAAAATGAAGCTATTTTTCTTCTTCTTTTTTTTGGGATTTATTACAACCCTAGTTGCAGCAACCCAAGCGTGATAGATATATATACGTGTTCCTCTCCCTTGTCCATGGTGCTGCTTGTATAACTGAAGCCTGAGGGCTTTTCATGCCTCTGTCTGAGACAGGAAGAGGGGGGCGGCTTTTGAAGATTTCTTTTTTTTGAAGCTGCCTGTCTCCCCCTGGTGGACAATGCGTGCGCGGCACTCCGCCCTCTAGTAGTGTGAGTGGGTGTTGCTCTGCATCAGCTGCCGCATACTTACTGTGAAGATGTTGGAGCGGCGCTTGGACTGCTTGCGGATGGGCGTGGGCGTGTTGGAGGCAGCGATGGTCTCGATGCGCATCTCCCGCTGGCTTATGCTGGGGGTGGAGGGCACTGAGGAGGAGTAGTCGCTGAACGCACCCCCACCATTTGCTGCCTGGGGAGGGAGAGACGAAGAAGAGCGGACAGACGGAGAGACAGAGAGATGGATGTGTATGCATTCGTAGAGAGAAAAGAAGAGAGATAGATAAGGAGAAAGAGAGGGAAACGAGAAGAGAGGCAGAGAGACAGGGCAGGATACAGAGTAAGAATGTGATGGAGAGAGAGAGAGAGAAAGAGAGGGAAACGAGAAGAGAGGCAGAGAGACAGGGCAGGATACGGAGTAAGAATGTGATGGAGATAGAGAGATAGAGAGGGAAACGAGAAGAGAGGCAGAGACACAGGGCAGGATACGGAGTAAAAATGGGATGAAGAGAGAGAGAGTGAGAGGGAGTGAACAAATCAAATCGATGGTTGAAACAGGAAAAATTTGGTAATGAGCAACTCAATCATATTTTTTATCATGGTCACCAAAAAAACAACAACACACAAACAAACCCTAATCTGCATACAAGACAACAGCGAACTATGGCCTAATTTGTGGTAATCAAAGGATTGCGTTTCGCTATCAGACCAAATGAA
>JAPMUY010002677.1:220000-231205 GCA_026901105.3 Galaxias olidus | reverse complement strand
TGCAAAAAAAAATCTGCTTACCCGCTGCGTGATACATGTTCCTAACGTGGCGTTCCAGTTATGGAAAATGACTGGCTGGTTTTGAATTCACGTGTTGCATCCAAAGATTCTCTTTGACTCTATTTTTGGATTATTTATGACTTTTCTTGGTAATTGACTACTGGTTGGTCCCCCCCCCAGGCTCAACCAATCAAGAGATGGCAGATGCTTCCCAGCCTCCAGAGGGGGCGGAGCTTAGCCTCAGACCGCACGGCAGGAAGTCTATCGGTGAGTGACGCCGTCAACCTGTCCCTCACCTTCACGCAATGAAACCACCATGTTTACTGTGGGATCATCACCATATTACAGTCCATCAATTGAACTGATGAAAACAGCAATAACTGAAAACTCCCTTTCAATAAACTCTGCCGTGATCCCGCGGGTCCTCCTCGTGTCTCAGGCGAGGTCGAAGCCGAGAGTGAGGAAGACGATGACGATGACGACGACTGCAAAAAGGGCTTCAACGACGAGGCGAGTGCGGCATCTCCTCCACATGACTGAGACATTATTCCCTTTTCATTTCAGAAAAACACCAAACGGTTGTCCTTAACTCAGAGGCTCTCCCTCCTGCTGGGTTTTAGATTTGACATGTGCCGAGACTGCCACCTAGTGGACTTTGTTGACTTTAGCAGGCTCGGATACTGTGGTACTGATCGTACTTCTTTAATGCACTTGATAAGCTGGTGTTAAGGATGAAGGTAAAGATGAGTGTTCTCTGCTCACCAGGGCACAGCGGGCAGCGAGGCCTTCGCCACGGAGGAAATGTCCAACCTGGTCAGCTACATCCAGCCAGTCAAATTCAACAGCTTTGAGGCTTCCAAAAGTAGGACCTTTTCCAGGGGAACTTATTTTCACTTTGGGTTTTCAGAATTGAGCAGAGTGATATGTACGACGCAAACTGGTCATTTATTGAACTTAGCTCAGTACTTACACTTGAAAAAGCTTCATAATTGCATGCCTTGTTAAAGCAAATGAAAGGACATTGTCCTGGGAATTCAAATTGGTTGGCAAGGTAACAGACATTTCTATTGACAGGTCCATTTTGAATTGAGTGGTACTGCACTCCCAAATCATTGTGACGACGGGATCGTGTTGTACTGAAATACTTCTCTTGACAGAGATCAACAAGAGCTACCAGATGTCCTCCTTTGTGGAGACCAAAGCCTTGGAGCAGCTCACCAAGTCCCCGGTGGAGTTTGTTGAGTATCCTTCTCACTGCGAGTCGAGTTCAGTCAGGTAAAACATAAACAGTTCGGTCACTGTACTTTCTTTGCAGTGCCCAAAGGCTCTCTTTGTGAAGGGTTCTGCACCTGGCCGAAATAATAATATGAATAAAGAAAATTTGCATTCTTTTGTTTTCCAAATGTGAATTCTTAGTTTCCTTTAAAATGATTTCACACGGTTTATAAGTGGTACGTTGCTAACAATAATAATCATATTCATAATCATAATCATTGATTGTACTTGGTGTAATGCTTTTTTAGGCACCCAAAGCACTAATTTGCAGTTTAGTGGTCAATGTGTAGCAGCCACCTGGGTGATACCACAATAGCCATTTTGCACCAGATTTGCTCACCACACATCGATAATAAGATCAAATGAATAGCCACAAGGGACAGGATAGGGGATAGATTAGCCAATGTTGCGTTGTAGTCCTTAAGATAGCTGCTTTAAGGTATAACAAGCTGCAGCTCAGCAGGATCTACCCTAAGGGCACCCGGGTGGACTCTTCAAACTACAACCCCCAGCTCTTCTGGAACGCTGGCTGCCAACTGGTGGCGCTCAACTTCCAGACCATCGGTACGCTCGCTTTGATCATAAACCACCTCATGAATAGACAAAACATTATCATCCTGAACAATCTCATGGATAAACAAAATGGAGACATGCTCAGACAAGATACAACCCCCTATTTGAACAGAGATTATTTGTTTATACAAGTTTGCATACACTAGCATCTATATTGGATGAAAAGATAATATTCTAGTGAAGACACTGTATACTGTATATATACTGTATGTGTGTATATATATATATATATATAGTACTGTGCAAAACTTTTAGGCAGGTGTGATGTCTTTAAAGTTATAAAGAAAAATACATAAAAGGATAAATGTTTATTGTTTATTATTTTTATCAATTCATAAAATACAAAGTGAGGGAAAAGCAAATCTGTATCAAATCAACATTTGGTGTGACCACCCTTCGCCTTCAAAACAGCATCCCCTGCCTTAAACTTATGCACAGTACTGTATATATATAGATATATATATATAGATATAGATATAGATGTATATATATATATATAGATATAGATATAGATATAGATATAGATATCTATGTAAATAAAATCCCCCCTTTAACGTGTTAAGGGCACTTTTCTGTTAGTCGTGTGTTGCTACTGTATCTCTCATGATGTTCTGGTGTATACTGTACCAGCAGCGTTTACTGTGGGTTCTCCTTGCTCTCCCCGCCACAGACCTGTCCATGCAGCTCAACCTGGGCATGTACGAGTACAACGGCAAGTGCGGCTTCCGGCTGAAGCCCGAGTTCATGAGGAGGCCCGACAAGCACTTTGACCCCTTCGCCGAGAGCACCGTGGACGGGATCGTGGCCAACACGCTCTCCGTGAAGGTGAGGGCTGGCGCCCGGGCCCGTCCACTCACGTGTTCTGGTCTAAGTGGACATTTTCACACACACAAAAATATCAGACCTGTCCTCCAGTCGTTTTTTTTTTTTGATTTTGGGGGAGGGGTTTTTTTGGATACAGATGATTTTTAATTTTCCTCGTTACTTTCACTGTGTAAGTATGGAGGTCTTGAAGGAGTAGTTCACTGCTTTGGAGGTTTCACCTCAAACGCTGAACTATTCCTTTATTTTCTTTCAGTAAATGTAATTATCGGTTTGCCCGTTTTCTATCCATTGCCTAGATCATCTCAGGCCAGTTCCTAACAGACAAGAAGGTGGGGACGTACGTGGAGATAGACATGTTTGGGCTGCCGGTGGACACCAAGAGGAAAGGCTTTAAGACCAAGACGTCCCAAGGCAACGCCGTTAACCCCGTCTGGGAGGACGAGGGCGTCGTCTTCAAGAAGGTCTGACTCTCATTGTAAACGGAGTCAACGTTTTGGACGCCATGATGAGTCAGCCTGTCGTCGCTATCGTTAGCCTGTCCGCTAACGCTCAGTGTTCCTCCCTCAGGTGGTTCTGCCCGGTCTGGCCTCGCTGAGGATAGCCGTGTTCGAGGAGGGCGGCAAGTTCATCGGCCACCGCATCATCCCCGTCAACGCCATCCGGCCAGGTAGGGCCTCCAGCCGCCGTCGCTACCATCCCAGACGGACCTAAGCCGCCCGCGACCCTTCACCTTTTACCGCCCCCCAACCCCTTCCTCACCGCCCCGTGCAGGTTACCACTACATTGGCCTGCGGAACGAGAAGAACCAGACGCTGACTTTGCCGGCCCTGTTCGTCTACGTGGAGGTGAAGGACTACGTCCCCGACACGTTCGCAGGTAACGTGCAGGCTGAGCTACGGGCCGAATGACGCGGCTCTAAAATAGACACAGCGTTGTTAAAGAATACCTTAGTATGACTTTGTGAGGGCAGCTTCACAGGGGGCCAACCGTTCGAATGTGTGCTTGGAGATTTACATGTGTGTGTTTGTAACTGAGGTCATTCAAGGTGAATAATTAGGATTATCCTGTCCGTCATCTCTTTAGTGTGCCGACTAAGTGGAATTTTTATTTGACCAGTCATGTATGTGTAATGTAATGGCGTCAGAGCTGGAATAGTGGTGCTCTGGGGTGTTAATAACCAGCTCCAGTAGTGTGGATAGGAAGTGAATGCAATGCCCGATGTAGGATACGAGGCATGTAGCTTTAGTATCTACTTCATCAGACACTTCTCAACTAACATGGCGAACTTTAACCTTTCACCTTCCCTGCTTTTCCCTCCCCGGCAATGCCAGATGTGATCGAGGCTCTGTCCAATCCCATTCGCTACGTCAACCTGATGGAGCAGAGAGCCAATCAGCTGGCTGCTCTCACCCTGGAGGAAGGAGGGGAGGAAGAGGTCGGCAAAGAGGTGTGTGTGTGTGTGTGTGTGTGTGTGTGTGTGTGTGTGTGTGTGTGTGTGTGTGTGTGTGTGTGTGTGTGTGTGTGTGTGTGTGTGTGTGTGTGTGTGTGTGTGTGTGTGTGTATGTACGTGTGTGTGTGTGTGTGTGTGTGTGTGTGTGCGTGTGCATGTGTGTGTGTATGTACGTGTGTGCATGTTAGTGTGTGTCTGAGAGATAAAGAGATTGAGCCGATCAGCCAAAACGCATCTCCCAGGGCAGTAGACGGCTGTTCTTTCTGCGACACACTGATTGGATTAGTTACCCAACAGGCTGGTGGAGGGAGGGAGGGAGGGGGGGCAGGGGGGGAGGGGAGGGGGGGGGGGGTGGGGAGATGTATGAGGGTGACTGCGGTGCGGGAACGGTTCGGTGACGAACACACCTGTCCTGGTATTGTGCTGAAACGTTCTTAACAGAGATTTCCAATAACGGTTTTGAGAGCAGAAAACAAAGGTGCACAAGGGCGGTGGCCAAAAAAAAAAAAAAAAGAAGCAAAGAATGAAAGATTGGGTTGGCTGGATTCAAGAGACGGTGCAAGATTGAGGGGAGAAAGACAAATGGCGCGTTAAGGGTGAGGGACCACACACAGACCGAGGTGGATCCTGGTGGTCAAACCCCCCCACCCCACCCCCCCCACCTCACCCCCCACGCTTCGCCAGCTGAGGCGATTACCAGCGGGGAATGTCAATGGAGGGCCGCTTCATGCCGCCGCCATGGCAACGGTCGCCTAGCGAAGCTTTGGGCCAACCCTGGAGTGGCAGAGCAGAAGAGAGAGAGAGAGAGAGAGAGAGAGAGAGAGAGAGAGAGAGAGAGAGAGAGAGAGAGAGAGAGGGGAACGCAGCGCTGAGAGTTCGGGCACTTTTGTCCCCTCCACACTGCTCTCCTAGGTCTAGAGATCTCTCGGCTCGGCTCGGGGCTCCGTAGGTGAAGCAGGGTAAAAGAAAAGGCTAGAGAGAGTCCGTGTTGTCCCGTGGCGTTGGATTCACTGGTGCAGGCAGCCATGCTGAGGGTGGGCTACCAGAGTTATGTCTACAAAGTCTCCTCCAGGACACAGGTACTGTAGGACAGCCCTGTTTAGGGGCTGGCAGGGCGTTTGGTTTTAATGTGTCGTGTGTTTTGATAGAGGTATTATATTTTCATAATGTCTTTAGAATATAATAGTTTCTTATGTGTGAGATAATGATATATTATTAGCGAACTACTACCATTTATTACACATATTTTTATAGAGGATTGGTGGTTTCTGTGGACAATCTGGTGTGTTTTATTGAAATGTGATTTAGCTTAATGTGAATGAGCTTCAGCCCACGAGAATACCATGCACCATTAAGAAAATAACAGAACTCCGTCTCTAGTTGCAAACACGATTTATTCCTTATATCATTCTAGCCATTGCGTTCATAAACACTTAAGGGACATAAATCAAAAATGATGCCATAGGTTTTTACCACGCACTGGTATTTGTAATTAGACATTTTGAGCAATTAGCACTGTGTTGTGAACCGCTCATTCATTTCACGGTGCACCCTGTGCTGTTGCCATGGCGGCGCTTGACTTGCCTAAAACTCTCGCGTGTGATTGGCAGGTGGAGGCGGCTGGTGACGCCCCCTCGGAGCCCAAGGTGGACCAGCGCGTGGTGGTGCCGGCCGAGAACGGGCTAAGCCACACCCCCGTCATCGCCCCCATCAGCCACCCGCAACCTTCCACGGGTAGGGTCACCCAACCTGGCAACCGCTCACTGGGTCATAGCCAATCTGGCAACCGCATTGTCCTCCTAGCTGCCTCTATTTTAACTGTATCAATTACAGTAAGGTGTATCACTTGAGAAAGATGAATATTTGAAAAAGAACGAAAAACTTTTAACATAATGTTTTGCTGTTTGGCAGGCTCAGTGAAACCGTCGGTGAAGACAGAGGACGTCATTCAGAGTGTTCTCACCGGTACGAGACGACTCCTCCATAAATCCAGAACCGCCACGCTCAACATGGAACAGCAGCGGTGTCTGTGACTAGGGATTCTCACATCTTTACACACATTATTGTTTTATAATTACATATTATAAAAACACAAGAGACGATATGTAGCCTGTGTACATTTACTACTGATTGGTTAGGGCTAGGGATGCACCGATATGAATGTTGCGTGCCAATACAGGTAACATGTAGGATATTTCAAATGAACTTTAGGGCGATACCAATAAGTGGAGGGTAAACAAATAGGTCCCTGTCAGCTTATTGGTTCAAATAATAAGTAATAATACGTTTCTTGACTTTGTTCTATAACAAAGGGAAAACAATATTGACATTGACATCTCTATACAACAAGGCTTCCGTTAGGACACCAAGCGAATGATTGTGCTAAACACTGAAACTGTGTCGGCCGTGAGAGTGAGTTAACCATGTTCACTGTACTCGCGTCTATATGAGTTGACTTGTTACGTCTTTGTGGTTAGGATTCATAGGTGAGCTTCCTCATTCCTGATATTTCCTGGGAGCACACATTGCAGGGCTCCAGACTAACGTTCTACACTGGTGCCACTGCTGCCACTAAGTTTTTCAGTTAGTGGCAGTAGCACAAAAACTGGTGGCAGCTTTTCTTGGTATCTTACGTTAAATCAACGTAAATTTTCTTTAAACGGTAATAAGTTGCAACAAGGAATTTTTGCTAACATAACATACTAATCAATGTGATGATGACCTGCAGCTCTGGGTTGCTATACTTTGTACGAGAGAAGACCGTCATAGTATACTCAAAGAACTTACATTGGTGCTTCGGGACAAGTGGCTGTACAATTTGTACCTATAAGGCCAATGACTGATTCTGCTTATTGATGCCAATACCGGCCGATGCCGATAGCAGTCCCAGGAAATCTGGGCATTCCTGTTTAGGATGTAGTAGAATTCACTCTGAACTGCGTTCTTTCCCACCTCCTCCTCCTCGTCTTCCTCCTCCACCTCCTCCTCTACCTCCTGCTCTTCCACCTTCTCCTCCTCCTCCACCTCCTCTATCTCCTCGTCTTCCTCCACCTCTACCTCCACCTCCTCCTCTTCCTCCTCCACCTCCTCTTCCTCCTCCACCTCCTCCACATCCTCCTCGTCTTCCTCCTCCACCTCCTCCACATCCTCAACGCCTCTTCCTCCTCTTCCTCCTCCTCCTCTCCAGAGCTGGAGGCCCACACGGTGGAGGAGCTGAAGCAGCAGAAGGGCTTTGTGCGCGAGCAGCGGAAGCAGTACAAGGAGATGAAGGAGCTGGTGCGCAAGCACCACCGCAAGACCAGCGAGCTCATCAAGGAGCACACGGCGCGCGTGGCCGAGCTGCAGAGCCAGCACCAGCGCCGGCGCACCGCGCTGCAGAAGAGCCACAAACGAGACGGTAAGAAAAGGTAGGTAACCCTCCTCCTCCTCCTCCTTCTTCTCAGCCCCGTGGACTCCCTTTCTTTTTTTTGCGGTGGCATTCTCTTTTTTCAGGGGGGTGGGTGGGGGAAGTGGGGGGGGGGGTGGGGGGGGGTGGGTTCCATTCTCTTTTCTTTGTGTCTCTCTTGTCTTTTGGGTTGATTCTCTTTCTCTGCGTCTCTCGTTCTTTTGGATTCATTCTCTCTTTTCTTGGCGTCTCGTTTCGCTCGCGTCGTTATCCTGAGTTACGCGTCTGTGTTCTTGGAACCGTTTTTGTCTGTCACCTCCTCTCTCAGTGGGCCTCTCGTGCCTTTGCTGAAGTTGAACGGCGAACCGGCTACTCCTCCCACCTCTCCGAAACGGGTTGCCCTTGCGGGGATGGGACGGGCTCGTCTTGAGGACGGGGCCGTGTCTAGAATACCAATGACAGGGAGAGGGGGGCGGTGGCACGCCCTCAGAGACCCACCCTGAGTGTCCTCACGAGTCCAGCCGCTCTCTGAAGCGCCAGCACTCAGAGACTCTCACGCACGCCAGCACTCGTGCCAAAACATCCAACACCACCCCTTACACACACACACACACACACGCCCCTGCGCACACGCACACACCCAGGTGCATGTGTACACTTCATATTGTCAAGTGTATCAACGACAGTGTTACTAGGAAATACAGTTAGTTCCGCGAATGCCTTATTTTGTTATTCCAAACAAGTGCTGGCTATATCTTGGTGCAGAACTTTAGCGTGTTTAACCCTGTCTGTGTGTGTGTGCGTGTGTGTCCAGCCGGTCGGAGTACTCCCTGTCGTCCCTGGACGTGGAGCTGTCGGAGCTGGAGCAGGAGAACAGCCTGAGGCTGGCGGAGCTGAAGGAGCAGCAGCAGCAGCAGCTCCTCACCCTCCGCCAGGAGCAGTACTACAGCGAGAAGTACCAGAAACGAGAGCACATCAAGCAGGTACACACACACACACACACACACACACACACACACACATACACACACACTCACTGACCTTCTCACATCACTGCAAGTGCAGTTCTAAAGAGACATGTAGCATATCAAACAGGCACTGAGCAGCAGACCGACAATCACACTGACCTTCTAACGCTGGGACTACTACTGTGGAACATTTCAAACAGACACGCACACACACACGCACACGCACACGCACACACACACACACACACACACTGACCTTCCCACACTTCTGTTGGACCAGTACACCAGTGCCAGAAACAAAAGCTTATCGGAAAAGTGTACACACACACACGCACACACACACACACACACGCACTGGTTTCTTCCCACTAGGAGTGGAGTCGTGTTACAGCGGGCAAACATCTCTAATTGTTTACCGGCTCTCCCCATCCTGTCATATGAAGAACTCCGGCTCTGGCTGGATCAAGTTGCCTTGACTGAGCATGAGCATCACACACACACACACACACACACACACACACACACACACACACACACACACAGAGACAGGCAGTCAGTGTGTTGCTCAGGCTTGTCCTGACTCGTGCTGGGTGACTCTGCTGACCTGGACTGTCTGTTCCCCAGAGGGCTGGTGGAAGGCCAGCCTAGCGTGGGTTTAAGGGTGACCGTGTCTAAGCAGGGAAACGCTTAGTCTGCAGCTAGGATCACAGGGACCAGTCCTCTGTGTCAATGACCCCCCCCTCCCCAACACAGCACGGATCGGTCAAACAATTGTCATGCTGGGTTATTTATGATTGAGTATTGAGAGAAATAAGTTTTGGTATAATGTGGAGAAATCACATGGGAGGCTAGGCCTGGGACACTTTCTCGTGTGAAAACCACGTTTGCTACAAAACAGCATTGTTCCTGTATCTGGTGGAGTCAATATCTGCTTTGTGACTCTGATTTGTTTTGGGCGGTTCGTTCCGGTCGTGGAGCTGGTGGAGAAGCTGACCACCATAGCGGACGAGTGTCAGAGCGCCCAGATCAAGAAGCTCCGAGACCTCTGTGAGAAGTAAGACCCCCGGCCGCCTCTCGGATACTCACCTTCCCACTCTCTCTCACACACATACACAATCCCACTCTCTCTTACACACATTCACTCACTGACGCACACGCACACACACACACACACGTTCGCACTCTCTCTCGCACACATACACACATATTCCCACTGTCTCTTACACACATTCCCCCTCTCTTACACACATTCACACGCACATACACACACACGCGTTCGCACTCTCTCTCACACATACACACACATTCCCACTGTCTCTTACACACATTCCCCCTCTCTTACACACATTCACACTCACTCACTCACTCACTCACTCACTCACTCACTCACTCACTCACTCACTCACTCTCCATTCAAAGGGAGAAGAAAGACCTGAAGAAGAAGATGGACAAGAAGAGACAGCAGGAGATGAACGAGGCCAAGTCCAAAGACAAGAACATCACGGGGGAGTAAGTGGTTCGCTGTCGTTACCGCAACAGTTTTATCATGGGGATGTAATGCTCACTGTTGACCACTAGAGGTCACTGAAAGACCACACAGGATTAGGCTGACTAAGTGGCTCAACTTTTCTCTGTGTCTCTCTCTCTCGCTCTCTCGCTCTCTTTGTGCACAGGGAGAAGATGGAGAAAAACAGGACCTTTGTGAATGAGGTGGTGCAGTTCATCAAGCGGGTGAGTAGATGTTTAACGTTTTCACAAAATGTGGTTTGATTGTATATTTAGTAGATTGAAAAACCCTCACTTTACTTCTGGTAGTTCATCTAGTCTGACTGAGCCCATCTGCACTGTGTGTGTGTGTGTGTGTGTGTGTGTGTGTGTGTGTGTGTGTGTGTGTGTGTGTGTGTGTGTGTGTGTGTGTGTGTGTGTGTGTCTGCAGCTGGAGGACGCGCAGAGCAAAAGACAGGAGCGACTGCTGGACAAGCACAAGGAAACTCGTCAGCAGATCCTGGACGAAAAGCCAAAGGTAAGGATCCCATCGGGAAGAAAGCTTCACGGAATGAAAACACACTTGAAAGGAATACGTAGCCAGACGGGAGAACGTGAGATCACCACCGGAGATACATGCTGTATTGTGTGCCTTTTATCGGAGCACTTAGTGTGGGTGTGAGTCAGCGGACTAGCGTGTGTCTTCTTAATGTGTGTGTGTGTGTGTGTGTAAGGACATGTGAGTCAACGCAGTTGTCACTGTTGTTGTAGGAAGCGGTCACCCCAGAAGAGCATGGTAAGAACGCCGCTTCTGACTGTCGGTGTGATAATCCAGCATTGAGATCACGGCATACATGTTACGTCAACCGGCTTTCATCCCCCCCCCCCTCCCTCCCTCTCCCCCTGCGTGCTGCCGATATTGGCTGAATGTGCACCCCCCCCTCCCCGAGTCTGACTCACATGGCGTGCCTTTTCCCATGGTGCACAAAAGGGCCAAAGGCTCAGAATGCACCGTGGGAAACGATGTCATTTGAAACTCAGTCTAATATTATTATTTTTTTTGCCTAATTTAAATAATGGTGATAGCCAATCGTAGAAACCCCGTAACTGCACCTTGTCTCCCCTCTGCCCTCCTCTCCTCCTCTCCTCCTCTCCTCCTCCCGCTCTTGTCGAAGCTTACTTTTTACTTCTGATTCTTTGATTGCTCGTTTCATCTAGGTCCAAGTGAGTTCAATCTAAGCACG
>JAPMUY010002677.1:180000-215000 GCA_026901105.3 Galaxias olidus | reverse complement strand
GCTGGCCTGCGCCTTCAGATCCATGGCCAAGGAGAAACTGGACCACACGGACTCTCTCTCTCACGCTCTCTCCCTCTCTCTCTTTCCCTCTCTTTCCCTCTCTCTCTCTCTCTCTCTTTCCCGCTCTCTCTCTTTCTCTTATACTTTCTCTCTCTCTCACTTATACTTTCTCTCTCTCTCTCTCTTACACTTTCTCCCTCTCTCTCTTTCCCTCTCCCTCTCTCTCTCTCTTACTCTCTCTCGCTCTGTCTCTTATTTTAAGGAGAGTTAAAATAGCGTGTGGAGCTTGTTTAGCACGACGCAGGAGGTTTCACGAGGATTGTGTTAGCGAGTGAATTCCTGGTACCTCAACGAGCAACCTCTTCAGAGTGTGAGTATCGTCTGTGGTTTGACAGTCGCAGCATCTATTGCTTTACCTCTTGAGTCAAATACACAACGGGGCCTCAATTGGACAGTTTACCAGCCATATGACTGCGTCAAGTCATTTCTATTGATCACCAGATGTACAGGGATACAGAGGACACCCTGAGCACCTTTCCTCTCTCCCTCCATCCCTCCATCCCTTCCATCCCTTCATCCCTGAGATGCCTTGCTGCCCCATCTGTCACTCCTCCCAGTGATAACAAGGTGCCATGTTTGTCGCTTCCACACACAGGCACACACACACACACACACACACACACAGTCGCAGACAGTCGCCCATCGCCTTTGGGTCTCAGAGCTGTTGATCACATGCGTGTATGCACCAACAAGCGCACACACACACACACACACACACACACACACACACCAGACCTGCATCCGCAAACTAAGCCAATCACACCTACCGACCTCCAGCTGATCCTTCTCCCCTCGCTGTGTCCCCCCTCCCAAGAATCAGATACAACAGATATGACAGGTTTAATCAGAGGGTGTTTGTGGCTTGGCCAGCAGGGGAACGCAGACTGCACACACACACACACACACACACACACACACACACACACACACACAGAGAGAGAGAGCAGACTGTTTCTCCCCTCCCCTAAGTAGGTCAGGAGAGGAAAGGAGTGGCAGGAGAGAGCGCATGGCGTCTGATGGCCATCTGGCCCAGACGTAAACCCCGCCTCCGCCTGGCAGGAGGGAGACACTTCCTGAAAGGTGACCTTGGAAGGAGGCCCCGTGTGTGGGCCCCTTCTGTGGGCAGAGACCCTGCTCTGGCTCTGGGGCCCCGAGACGTGACGGCTCCGAGAGGCTCTCAGCCAGACATCTGGTTGTGTTGCTGAGGAGACACGGCGAAATGCAGGCAGGCAGGCAGGCAGGCAGGCAAGCAGGCCGACCGACCGACAGACAGACAGGCAGGCAGACAGGCAGGCAGGCAGGCAGGCAGGCAGGCAGGCAGGCAGGCAGGCAGGCAGGCAGGCAGGCCGACCGACCGGCGCAGGCAGGCAGGCAGGCAGGCAGGCAGGCAGGCAGGCAGGCAGGCGTAGGTTGCGGTTGAAGAATCAGAGTGAGATCGACGTGTTGGTTTTCAAGGTGATTTTTCAGTTTCCTCCTTTGTCTAGGCCCATCATGTTGTGGTTACTGGCGAGAGAGAAAAATTCTTGATGTGATCGGGATCCGTTCCGATCCGTTCCGCGTCAGATTCCATTCAGAGGACCGTCAGAGTGTTTCCAGAGGCCCTCAGCCGTTATCCTGTTAGCCCCTGTCCTCTCCTGCCCGTCCCTCCGTCCCCTCCTCCCTCTTGCTCTGTCTCTCTCTGTGTCCTCTCCTGTTTCCTTCTCTCCCCCCTTTCCGGCTTCAAAGCCCTCTCCACGCCACGTCACTCTCGGAACGTTTTCCAGCTAGGGTGAGTTCATGTGTGGACCCCGTGCATCATAGGGGCCCGGGTTTTAGGGGACAAAACGAGGAACCGGTCATTCCGTTATGACCACATTCAGACCCCCCCCCCCCCCCCCCCCGAGTCGTGAAGAGGCTGACTGAGCAGCGTGGAGCGTTGGTGCGTGTCAGACCCCCCCCCACCCATCCACCCCGCCTTCCTTTAATTACGGCTCTCCCCTGGGACACAGCGGGTTAGTTAAACAGAGAAATCAGCATTGAAGCAATTATTGGATCGGGAATGAACACAATCCCGTCATGTGTAATCATTGGGGGCGCCTGTGCCTGGGAGAAAGACGGCTCCCGCGCCCTGTCTCTCCGTGTCGCCAGGGTAATGGGAAAGCTCTCTTTGCTCTCTGTCGCAGCCGCTTTGCCGCGGCCACATGGATTATTCATGTCGGGGGTTGTGGAACAAACGAGGTGTCCGTCAACAGAGCAGGCCGCGGGGATAGAGAGAGACTTTGCGCTGTTCAGGATCCCGGCTCTTTCAAGTTGTTGTTGAACGTCTCCTCCTGTCACTCACGTCATCCCTCGCTGTCGCCTGCCAACGCTCTGGTCCTGGTGGATGCAGCTTTGGCTGGTTAACTGCACATGTCGGAGCTAAGGGGTTCTGCACTCCGCCTGGTTCTCTGGGCTGTTCTGTTGTTCCAACTGACCCACTCGCTGTTTTGTGTGTCGCTGGCCAACTACATGCAGATGTGTGTGTTTCGAGGGCTGTATTTTATTGATCCTGTGAGTCCGCTCTGTTTGCGTGTGTGTGTGCGTGTGTCCGTTCCCGCAGCTGCAGAGCGAGCTGGACCAGGAGTACCAGGACAAGTTCCGCCGGTTGCCCGTGGAGATCCAGGAGTTTGTGCAGGACAGCAGCAAGGCCAAGCTTAGCGACAGCAGCAGCCCCCCGACGGGCGGGCCCCTGCCCGCCTCCGCCACCGCCGAGCGCCTCAACCACAAGGCGCCCCAGTCGGAGGAGGACGCGGAGGACGGCTCGTCGGAACCGGCCTACGACACCACGCCCCTTTAGAGACTCTCGCGCTCACGCGCCCGCTGGCGTCAACTTTGGGACATTTTCATGGGTTCGCACTGAGGTTCTGCCCCCCACCCCCCACCCAGTCACAGATCTAGGATCAGGCCAACCCCCCGCCCCTGCCCACTCCCACCAGCCCTTCCCTAGCACCTAACCTTAACCAATAGAAGGACTAGATCAAATCTGACCCTGGATAGGTGAGTAGAGGTGGCCTCGGCCTACGCTGCAGGCCTGTTCACTTATCTGTGTGTAAATACTTGGTTGTGTGTTTGTTTGTTAGTTTGTTCAAAGAAGCGCGGGCCGGTGCAGCTCTTTCGGTACGGCTGCAGGATGTGTTACTAGGCACTAACTATGCGCAGGAAAAGTTACTTACTTGAACTATTGCACAGACAGAATAATTTCCTTTTTTGTTTCCTATTTTTTTTAAATGTTTTTTAACTGTCGTTGAGTGGAGCGTTGTGGAGGTTCGTCTGCGGTGCCAAGGGGTGATTGTAGCGTGCAAAGTGAACGTCGGCATCGCGGATACTGGCGTTATGGGGACTCGTATGGACCCAATAATGCTGTGTGTGTGCAAGTTGCTGCATGACAGGCTGGCAGGCGAAGTCAACTCTATTGCATTGTCTTACCACTACAGAACCCCCCCCCCCCCACACACACACACACACCCCAGCCTTTGTTTCTATATTTATATGGTTTAAATCCACACCCTCTAGATGTATTTGCACTGAAGGCTTTCGACAGAATTAACTCTCCCCTCGACTCGAGAGCAGAGCCATGGGTGGCTCGCTGGTTTTCCAGTTGTTTTTACCAAGCGAGTCCTGTGTGTTGCTGCTACTTTGTTTTTAAGTAATGCTTTTTACGTTTTCGGTTGGAGTCGTTCCGTATGATGTTTGGCATGGTGAAGTCACACATACCTGTTATGTAGATTGGTTCTGTTATTTCTTTTTTTACGTATTTTTTAACACTTTTGTGACGATGGTTTTTAGATCCTGCCGCGAGGGGAAAAGAAGGACAGTAATGTACAGCGTGCGCATGTTCTTGAACATTTGTAAATGTTTGCTTTGTAGCAACAACAAAAAAAAGAAGATGTTATGTTGATGTAAAATCTATCTTTGTGTACAGTAAATCCCTCACACTGACCATTACAGGTTAAACCAAATCTGCAAAAATGTAACATTGGATAGTGACAACTGTATGTTGGAAAGCAAATATTGGAAAGCAAAATGGAACTGAATAACTTAGGTCCGCGTTGGAAACAAGTTGTGGTTTTCCCTTGATAAAAAGATATAAATTGAATCCGATTTATTTACTAACTCTACGGCTAACATCTAAAGGGACCGGCAGTGCATTTATTTTTGCGGTCTTGTTACAAGCAGTTCATCACGTTTGGTTGGCTCACCCATGGCTGTGATTAGCAAGAGTTTGGAAAATGTCAGCCATTTTTTACCCAATAAGACTTGTGTAAGTTGCTATTAAACCCATCCAAAAAATTTAATATTGCGAGAGTTGATTATAAAGTATAAATCCCTCGATATGTGAGCAGCAATGTAGAGTTAAATGCAGACGAGCACTTTCCAACTCCAAACTGTACAGTGCCATTCGGTGTCACTTTATCACATTGGAATACAATTTCAATTCGTTTTACTTGAAGTAAAAGTTTAACAAGTGACGGCGTGTATGTACATATATAATCCATGTTGAGGAGACGGTTTATATTGATGTGAGAGTCCTGTGCCTTTGAATAGGTTTGCCTTGTTTTGCTGTTGAATGTGTAAAATGCATCATTGTGTAAATTGCCATTGTATTATATGAAGCTGTCGGATATTGACTAGACCATGTGCACTTTTAGTACAGTAACACTACTGAGTTTTTAACGGTTGTAATCAGCAGTATTTCAGATAACAAACACAGAGACATCTTTACTTTTGTCTTGAACCAATTTATTGAACAGTCTCCTCCTATCAACATAGGGATGTGTATACTTGGGTTGTACATGTGTTTGTAGGCCTATGACGCAATGGATAGACCATGACGTTGATTAAAGTGTAGCGTAAAGGGAATGTGCTTGTAATTAACAATAAATGTGGCTATTGTACATCGCTGATATGAGCTCTCCGTGTTTTCATTGGTCGGTGGTCAATGTTCCTATTGGTGTACACTCAATTCACAACAAAGATATGCCGTACTGTAGCAGAGGGCAGTAACCCATGATACACGAGCATTCCTCATTTCAGAGTGTATACATTACTGTGGTCAGAATGTGATTCCTTTCACACCAAAAGACGGAGGGGAACACATGCATGGGATTCAGAATCCGATAAAAAAAAAAAAAAAACTCAAACAATCTGAGCTCTACGACGAGTACAAACATGGGCCACACAGAGTATGGCAGGCTTGAAACCACAACCATGCTTACGGTAAAAAGAAAGAATATCTAAGAAATGTTGCGGGGGAGAAGTGTGAAGTGATGAAGTGAGCAGGAGAAGAAAAAAAAAAGAAAGAGCATCACCCACTACACAGATTACTACATATTGTGTGAACATTTACTATAAGACTAGTTTTAAACAAATGGGTCGCATACCCTGTATCACATGTTCCTGTAGCACATACTAGGTTCAGGGAAAGGGATTAGCATGGTCCTATCATTTTCTAGGTGGCACAACAGTTCCTTTTACACAAGAGGGATAGGATCATTCAAGTCCTTCCATGCGTCAAAGTATGCTGGATGGATCACTGTAACACTATAAGGGATTCATTACGGTGAAACACTTCAGGTTATGAAATCAAAGTATAAACTAAGTGTCTATGTCTGTTTTTTGTGTCCTGTCACGGATTTAATACAGGGCTGGCTATTAGTAGTACTGTTTTCTGGAAGAAGAAAAAAAAATTATGTCCCTGACATTGTTACTGTTTCTGTCCAATCTATTCTAATCTAATTAGTGAACAGTTTTTAACCTACGGATGAACCAAGAATTTCCTGAAGAACATCTTAAATATCAGTCCATTGATGCTCAGATTACAACCCTGGGTATCAGTGTCCTTCTATTTGGCAGCCCTGAACATGCCCAAAGGCTGTTGGCAGCCATGGGATTACAAGTCTGCATTAGAGAAGAGCAGCTTGCTAAATACTGCTCCACGGAGGATACGCCTGGCTGAGGGAGCCGGGTGTGTGAGAAAGAATGTGCTTTTTTGCCCTCAGTGTCAGGAACATAAAACCACATTTTAATTTGATTTAAAGAGAAATATGAGATGTGGAGTAAAAAGAAAATGTCCATTCATGGGGCATGGGTGTTTGCCGTGTGCGCGCATAGTAAAATAAGACTAAGATGCCTGTCCTTGTAAGACAATCTTGTAATTGTATGTCCATGAGTTGGGCCTTTCTTTTTACCAGTAGAAAGCTGGCGGACCAGTTCAGTTGGTCTACCATAGTCTTTGTGTGCGTTCTCCCACTCTCACTGTCTTGACCTTTCATAATATTCTGTAAACCCTCAACTGGTGATAATGTTTCCTCGATTTTTCTTTTTTAACTTCTCTTCAGATTAGGTTTGTAAACGTGTGTGTTTGTGTGTGCTTCTCACAAACACACAAGTGCAGTGTCTCTACCCTGTCCTCTCACCAGTCCTCACCCAGCCAACAAGAGATAAGGCAGGCCTGGTCGTCCCTAACAACGGCTAGGAAACGCTCAGAAGCCACTGTAAATTCCTGCTACAAGGACGTGAGCTAATTAACCCCGCGCGCTTGGCTCGGGACAGGAGACTACTTTTTAATAAGATTCTGTGGCTTATATAAACAGGAACGCTGATACCGTCCAAACTCCCAGGAATATCACATTAAGTCCTGCGTCCTTCTCTCTGTCCATCTGTGGTAGAGACAGGGGGGCCTGTTGGATAACTGTGTTTTAATGAATCACGCTGCAAGAGCTGAGGAGAGGAGGAGCAGGCAGTCTGGTCAGAGGTAGGTATGAGGTCTCTCAAACACACGTGCACAGACACACGCACACCTTAACAGCAATCAAAAACAATGCACTACCATTGCAATAGGCCCACTAAACATTATTGTAACATGGTTAAGCCCCCCCCCCCCCCCCCTCTGAAGCATAGCTTGTTAACTTAGGAGCAAATCATATCCTAATGTAAATTTTGTCCAAACCACATAGCTGTCTTCCAGGCCAGGATGCACCCTAAAAAACACCGTACCTCCTTAAGTTGTTTTTAAATCAAATTATGGCAGAAATGTGACATAAAACGAGCTACTAGGCCTAGCTGCTATGGAATGAATGTTGCCGTTGATTGACAGCAACAACCAATAACACGGTCTAGCCAAGCTACTATAGCTACAATCAACATCGGGGAGGGGAGGAGATCTAGCTCTGGTCCGCTGGATGACTCACTGCCCCCACATTCATCTTGCAAACACACGCACGACCGACGCACGCGCACCGCTCTCTGTCGTTCTCGAGAGGGGTTCCTTATCAAACCGCATCAGGCTATTCTCCACTGGAGGGCGAGTGGTACAAGAGAGGAGCGGGAGGGATTGAGAGAGAGAAAGAGAGGGACCGACATAGCAGCTGGAAGCAGGACACAGAAAACCCCGGGCCAGCCACTGCAAACATCATTTTCGCATCGGATTTAATCCGCCCCAGTCTCTACAGCCGATTCACGTAAGGACATGAATGCTCTATTTTTTTAATCTTTTGTCAAGCGTAGGATTGTGTATACCGATCTGTTTAAGCAAATTTTTATGTTGATAATGTTTTTTACTGTCAGTGAGCAATGATAATCGCCAACACCACAGTGAATTTTATCCGAGACCGCGCCACAAGCTCATTCCCAATCCTCGCATCATCAGAAATCACACACACTCGAACTGCTTCCACTTAATGTTAGCAATAAATATACTGCACAAACGGTAACTAAACTGCGAGGTTCGATAAATCATGCCCTTCATTATATCGCTGCATATTTGTTTAAAATCCGGCATTATATCGTGTTGACTAGCTGTCATGCAGGTTCAAAAAGTATCGGGTAGTGTTGATGTTTCCTACGCCTTGCTCGGAGGCTAGCAACGTTAGCTAGCTCCGCCTAGCAGGACAGAGAAATCAGCCAGGAGCGAGCTGCATGATGTTCACACACTGCACAGTGTCCATGGCATAAAAGTAAACTGGCACAAACAGTATGCTAGATGGGCTGTTAAATACTCAACACGTTTGCTTGTACATTTTTGTCACATGCGATATAAACTATTTATTTTACTTGCTGCGTTTTTTAAGGCATTATTAAAACAAGTGTCAACTAACACTTGGTTTACAAAAGTCTAGCCAACGTGCTCGCTAAAATTGCTTGCCATATAACTTAATATATAGGCCTAGGTGACCGTATTATGGAAATAACACTAAAAAGTTATTTTTTATTATTTTTGACGTTATCCCTACCGAAACCTGCGAATTTATAGTTATTTACCTAAGTTAGCCATGTGTTCTATTTCTGTTATGGAAATGTCTGTCCAAAAACTAGCATATGTGTCCTTTTTTCTTAATACAATAGAATACATCACCAGCTGATTTCAAGGTAGACCCGAATGCCACCTGTTCACATGCACGCGTGTCATGCACGCAGATAGTCCTGTACCACTAGTTGCGTGCATCAACAAAAAAAACATGTTTAATGTATGTTGTCATTGCACTATGTTTGAACACAGGAAAGATAAACAGAACGCTTCTGAGAATCTGCAATTGCTATTGTGCTGACCAAAACAACATGAATATAGGGCCTACTACTAACACTAACCAAGCTAAATTCGGTAGTGATGACAAAAAAAAAATCTACATAAGATTTCTATAAAACACATTTACAATCAGTTTTACTGTCATGCTTTGTGAATAAAGACTAGGGAGTTCTTTTCTTTTTTTTACTTAGTTGTTAGGTCATTGACATTCTGTCATAAGTGCTTCAGTGGTGTTTAAAGAGGAAAACAATACCACCCCTCACACAAAGAAAACAGCTACCTGTGTGGTTTAGACCTGGACACTAGATTGAGGCTTCTGGTGAACAGAGGTGTGGTAAGAAGCTTAAAGGCTAACTGGGGTGTGTTTGTGGCTTTTTAATTTTATTCAAAAGAGGGTATGGTAATCGTAATAAGCGCAGTACACCCACCGATGAAGCAGCCTGATTTACACAATATCCACTGCACGTCACACAGGATGCAATAAAGAACCAACGTTGCCACAGCATTTCTTGGGTTGGTTGGAGAGACTGAAGCAATGTTATCTCACGGAATGTTACGGACTGGTCTCACGGAGAGTTAACTTATATACCTGACACCCATTTAGTTGGTTAGCGAAAGGCCTCATTGAAAGCAAGCGGTTCACCGAGGAGAATGTGTTTAGTGCCTGACACACACACGCATGCACACAAAAAGGATTAAGTGATGTGTGGAGACTAAGCTATGTGCAATTGTTTTTATATAACGTGCAAAAAAAATTAAATAACAAGATGTCATCAGCTTTCAAAGTGAGTCTAGACACAGGATTTACTGTATGTACAGTGAGTCAAGTTGTTGGCTTTTCTGTTGAATGAAGCCATCACGTCTCGGAGAGGCCTGAACCAACTCGACTCCAAGGTTCCACTGCAGAACGTGCAGGGATACGGAGCGCCACGTTGCAAAAAGCACAAGGCACAAGTTAAGACTTCAGGTCCGTAGTGTCATTTTATGAGTGTGAACTGACAATGAAGGGGGGGGGGGTATTCATTCTCCATATTTTGTCCATTTCAAATCCTTTATGAATGAATATGTTCTATTGCCATATCCTACATGCAGATAACAGCAAAATGTGGATATTTAACCACCGACTTTGCCCAGGTCTTGTTGTTTACTTACAGACAGGGCGGGTTCAGCTGTGGATTTATAAGGAGAGAGACACACTTACTCACATAGCTTATACACACACATAGTTTGTTGTGTTTGCAGTTGTTGACTGCAGTGAATGTCACTTGACCTCCCTTGGAATAAACTGTGGTGTTTGCTTCTATTTAGCGTGCGGTTTATTTGTTTACCAGCGTTAGACTGCGGGGTTAGAAGGGTTAAGCTTGTTTTGGTGGGACTTGAACCCATAACCTCTTGCGAATGAAGTGTAGCTAGTTCATAGCTTGCTTGTTCGCCCGGGCTCTTCCGGCCTCTTGCTCTCTCGCGCTCCCTCTCCCTCTCCCTCACTCATTCATTCATTCAGTCACACACTCACACACAGTCACCCCCTCGCCAACCGTCTCACTCGCCCCCTTTTTTTTTTAATCACGGCGAGTCTTTCTCACTGCAGCCATGTTGGTACAATCCATCAGATGGACATATAAGGTCTGAGACGGGCGGCAGACGTGGAGAGACGGCTCTCTGGGTGGGACACGAGAGCGGGGGACTAACCCGTTGACGGACAGATTCTATTATCCGATGAATAGCAATATGGCCGCACGTCTGTTTGGCAACGTGCCTCGCCGATCGTCCCTATTGTTGTAGTCGGGCTCCTCGAAGCCTTTTGTGAAGCCTGGTCGGTCGATATTGTAATTTACTGTGTTTTTCTTGGCAGCCCACAGGGGCCTTGTGGTATGTGCCTCTCTCTCCCATGCTGCATCTCTCCGCGCTGCTACGTGCCCATAGGACGGGGGATTTAGAGCCACCAGCCAATAGCACTCCACCTCCTGGCCCTCAGATTTATTAAATGTATCTTATGTACCACTCTCCCTGCCTTTGTTTTGTCCCTGCAGGCCCGAGAGATGAGTCTTTCCAGCTGAAGCTACTTCATGCAGAACTGGTAAGTGTGAGTCAGATTTTTTGTCCTATTGGTTCTCCTACCGTTTATCTGGCTGTTAAGAGACCATTCGTTAAGGTAGGGGCTCTACTGTTAGGTATCATTGTGTTTGCCATTCATGCCTTCTCTTTAGCGCATTTACATTGTTTATTGTATCGGGTCTGATAACTCTGTGCGTCAGCGCTGGTAACTCCAGTCCTGTTGAAGGCCTACCTTAAGGCTCAGACAGCGTCCTGTGAAAGCCTACGTCGTGGTAGGCCCACATAAATCCCTTTGAATATGGGAAGCAGCCAGTGGCCAGTGAGGCTTTGGACTGCGTGAGCAGCAGGCCACGTGGTTGGTGGCGTGCGGTAATTAACTTCCCGTTACGTCAGCCGGCGACACGGAACCTTGTGGTTCCTAGCAACACTTCCCGTTTTTTTTTTTTATGTGATGATTTTCTGCGCTCCCCTGCAGTCCGTTTGTTTCGTGGTCCGAACGGGAACGTTCAGGACGTGTGTGGCCGGGCACCGTCTTCCTTTCCCAGCCAGGCTGAGCGTGTGACAGCCGCGCCGGGTTCCCCCGGAGCCACGGTCACACATCGCTCATCGGTGAAGGAGGCAGCCCATATGTTTGCTTTCCGTGTCTGTGTGTGTGTGTGTGTGTGTGTGTGTGTGTGTGTGTGTGTGTTTTTCACGGTCGTAAACCGTAATTGGCCCGGAAGGGCAAACGCGTACATACAGTAATGATGTAATGGTGGGGGTGAGGGGGTGGGCCGGTCGGCGGGGGCAGGATTAGCGCCTCACGTTTTTTATGGCCCGCAGCAGATTTACAGCGAGGCACGGGCGTGCCCGCCGCTCTGAACTGGCCCGTCAGCCACGCTGTGAATTAACTGGGGCAGTCCGGGTGTACATGTGTCACCCTCTCAACCTATAGATCAGATCAGACAACACATCATTCTCTCTCTTATCTGTGGACTTGGGATGGTTTCTGTTGTTTGATAATCCTTTAGAAAGAGCGGCCGAGCCTCTGGTTAGTCGTCCACGTTGGCCTATTTGGATGGCTGTCGATAAGGCTCCTGTGGGCACAGCTCAGCAGCGGAGCCGGGACAAGCCAGAGCCAGTAAAAAGGAGCTCCCAGCAGGGTTGCCATAGCGCTGCGGCTCTATGTGCCGAGTCGGTTACAAGAGCCGGCAGTGAGCTGGATCAGAAGCGCCGCTATGTAACAAACAGAATAATAAAGAACGTGGTCGTTTGTGTAGTCCCTTTCCGTCCACAGTGCTTCGTAAGCGCCCATGAAGGAGCCGGTCAATACGACGTAATACGACAGACGGGAATATAGGCGATGCCAGTGAGATTGATTAAACAAAGTATTTACCGCTGCTGCTCTCCACGGTAAGCTTATAAATAAATGATATCAAATTATATAAATTATGAAACGGGGGCCTTTTGCAGATCGAGTGGCCTGCGCCAGAGATGGGAGGGTGTACGAGGTGATTGATGTGCAGGATTAGCAGAGCTGACTCTATTTTTTTGAGACGAGAGGACGTTCTACGGCGGTGTGCAGTTTGAAGTGCGGCCTGTGAGCTGGCGAGTGTTCCCCGGGGGTCACGCGCGTGGCCCTGAGGAGACCATACCGAAACCTCTCATTGCGGAACGCGCCCCTGTCGTCGTTACCACGGCTCAAAGGCGCACACGCACACGCCCTCTCACAATTGCTTCACCCGTGGCTCAATCCACAATGGGGATCCCTACACGTTAACGCAATTTGCACTTCCAATTAAACTGTCGACCTTTGCTCCAGAATACGGAACATGACTCCCCCCCCCCCCCCCACCTGGATGCTATAATTACCCTGTAATGACACTGGCAGTGAGGGAGAGAGGGACACTTACAAAAACCGTGAACAATCCTGACCCTCCCATGTAACCGACAGCTGACCTCTGTCTGCCTCCAGGTTACAGGCGGTCCACCTTCCTGGTGTAATGTGGCCCCAGCTTTTAAACGTCTGTATTACATGTAGTGAACACAGCCACGTCACGTTTCCATGCAGATACTCGTAGCTGGATAACCAGTTAACCCGGATCGTGATATCGACGTAGCTCTTTGTTCTCAGCCTGTACTGGCTGTGGATGAATGGGTGCAGCCCTCATCGAACGCTTCAAGTTAGACCGGCTCAATCCACGCCTCAATCCGCGACGTTCCGGGACGGAAAAGCTCTCGGAAGATGGTGGCATGAGGAGTAGTGTGGCTGGGAGGACAGGAGGAGTAGTGGTGGCTAGGAGGATGTGAGGAGTAGTGGTGGCTAGGAGGATGTGAGGAGTAGTGGTGGCTAGGAGGATGTGAGGAGTAGTGGTGGCTAGGAGGATGTGAGGAGTAGTGGTGGCTAGGAGGATGTGAGGAGTAGTGGTGGCTAGGAGGATGTGAGGAGTAGCCTGGCTGGGAGGATGTGAGGAGTAGTGGTGGCTAGGAGGATGTGAGGAGTAGTGGTGGCTAGGAGGATGTGAGGAGTAGTGGTGGCTAGGAGGATGTGAGGAGTAGTGGTGGCTAGGAGGATGTGAGGAGTAGTGGTGGCTAGGAGGATGTGAGGAGTAGTGGTGGCTAGGAGGACGTGAGGAGTAGCGTGGCTAGGAGGATGTGAGGAGTAGAGGTGGCTGGGAGGATGTGAGGAGTAGTGGTGGCTAGGAGGACAGGAGGAGTAGATTAGAGGTGGCTGGGAGGATGTGAGGGTTAAGGCAGTGGCTGGGAGGATGGTAGGGTTAAAGCAGTGGCTGGGAGGATGGTAGGGTTAAAGCAGTGGCTGGGAGGATGTGAGGGTTAAGGCAGGCTCTCAGACGGAGGGAGCGCTGCTGAACACATGACCGACCGGCCTCGATCAGATGACTAGATAAACAGCAGGAATTTGAGCTTCTTCCTCTCTCTCTTCCTCTCTCTCTCTCTCTCTCTCCATTTATCTCTCTCTCTCTCTCCATTTATCTCTCTCTCTCTCTCTCTGTGCTGCTCTCTCTCTCTCTCTGTGCTGCTCGCTCTCTCTCTCTGAGCGAGAGACATAGCAGGGAGAGAAGACAAGCCTATTGTGGTGACCATGTTAAGGGATCATGTTAAGCATTTTCTGTTATGCAACAGTTATCAGTAGTTTATGCTGTCTGTCCGTCCGTCCGTCCGTCCGTCCGTCCGTCTGTCTTTGTTGGCCGACGTCAGGCCCGTACGTTGTGGTGGAAAATGTAGGTTCCACTTAACTAGGCTGAATTATGGAACAGGCCATAGCTGTTTGATTTATCATCGTCACTATTCCACCATTACGACGGCTTGAGTTGAGTTGTCACAGGCTGGCAAGCTCTACAGAAATCGGCCTGAATAAAATAGACAAAGGTTTTTTGGCAAAATGTTGTAATTTATGTTCCAAGAGACACTAGCAACTGCACCGCCATTATAAGCAACTGTTTGTAACCGGGGAATTTGTTTATTGCTGACTTAATGGACTAGCCACTTTGACTTGAGGAAACAAATTGAAACACTAAATATATAGACTTCCCACAAGAACGCTATTCCTTTTCCGTGTTTCAACACTTGCCAAAGATTTGTCAAAGGCCTCAAGTAATAGGAGAGCGAGTACTGCAAATCTTGTTTTGTCAAAGGTTACAACTCTGGGTGGCAGCTGTTTTCCCCTCCTCTAAATGGCACCAAAGCGATGGCGCACATATTACACTCCGTTAAACTCAAACGTACTCGGGCACATCTGCAGATACTGTTATCTAGAATCACCGTTGGAGGAAAGTGCACACACAAACACGCAGTCACTCAAAATCATTGCAGGACACACACACACACACACACACACACACTCACCCACTCATGTACGCACACAAAAATTCACCCACACACCAATTTAGCGTATGCCTTGCCCTGTTCGGGAACCACTCCCGAGCCAATTAACCAGCGAAAACATCCCGGCACACATTTCAACAGCCCTGTGTGTGTGTGTGTGTGTGTGTGTGTGTGTGTGTGTGTGTGTGTGTGTGTGTGTGTGTGTGTGTGTGTGTGTGTGTGTGTGTGTGTGTGTGTGTGTGTGTGTGTGTGTGTGAGAGAGACAGGTTCCGTTCCTCAAAGTAAGCGGGCTCAATACTTAAGAGGAAAAAAAGAGCGGGGGGGGGGGGGGATGAGCGTGGCCTGCAGCCGCTCCAGCAGCTTCCTAACAAGCCCAGTCACAGCCGGAACAAGGCAGCTGTCCGTGGTCACGACGCCCGCGGGGCTTCAACCGTGCCCCGGCGTCTTTTCTCGTGGCGGCGTGTTCCCGGCGTGTTCCCGGTGAGCGGGCGTCTCCGCTCCTCGTCAGGGCCGGGTAGATAATGGACGCGCCGCGCGGTGAAGATGGGAGCCCATCCAGGCGGGGACAATGGCCCAGGACCCCTTGACTCCCTCGCTGCTAATGGAATCCGCTAATTAGCCAGTGGGTAAGCGGAAGGGGAGAAGTGCTTGTCGTGTGTGTGTGTGTGTGTGTGTGTGTGTGTGTGTGTGTGTGTGTGTGTGTGTGTGTGTGATGGCACCAGACCTCATTTTTCCTCGTTAGAGACAGGCTTCCGTCGGTCTCGGAGGAACAGAGTGATGTGCTCTCTTATTTCACTTACAAAGGAGAGCGCCCGCATGTCGTCGTCGTCCCCCCCCCCCCCCCCCCCGTCTCTCTCCCCTCTTTCGCTTTCTCTCTCTCTCTTTCTCACTCTCCGCCTCTCTCTCTCTCTCTCTCTCTCTTTCTATCTTGCTCTCTCCCTCTCGCTGCGTCTCTTTCATATCGCTTCGTTTTATCTCTTTTCCTTGCCCACTCTCTCTCTCTCTCTCTCGATCTGCATTTAAATCCCCCCTCACGTTGTCCTGGTGAAGACAGTGCATTTCAAAATGGTACACTTTGTACTTGGTGTGTTAAGCCTGTATAGCTGGCCCGCAATCTCCCCAGCAGAGCCAGCTAGTCACGCTGTTATGGTTGTTTTTCTGATAGCATCTCTGCAATTTTGTGTCCCGTAATCATTTTTTGGGGCTTCAAGTAGACAGTGGGCGTCACCATATTTAATCTCTGCCTAGCAGTTCTACCCAAAAAAGTTGCGTTAGTGTGTGTGTGTGTGTGTGTGTGTGTGTGTGTGTGTGTGTGTGTGTGTGTGTGCGTGCGTGTGTGCGCGTGCGTGTGTGCCCGTGTATTTGGCTGATGATTCTCCTAGAATCCTAAATAACGAGACTGAATGCTTAACGTTGCATTTAGAGCAGACTCTGGTGGATGTGCCAGAAAAGGTGGATGTGCCAGAAAATTGTGCCCCTCTGCCCTGGTTCCTCGAACAACAGTCGGCCCACGTCTCGACTGGCCAAGGCTGCAACACGGCAGCACCATTTGGAATGGCCACGTGAAACGATGGGGAACGTTTCAATATTTTAGGAAGAATTTCAATCACGCACATTCCGATTTCATACAAGCAAATATTCGTCCCAGGCATACAGCCGTTTTATTTCTCTAATATAAAAACCGACTGTTTAGTAAATTCCAAAAGGGACATTGTTTTCTAGTTTTCTGTTGTGGCACCAATTGTACAACGTTACGGTTTGAGTCCGTCACTTTGCTCCTCCTGTCCATAACAGTTAAAGACAGTCGTGTTTAGGACAGGAAGGACGCACGATAAGAAATAAGTCAACATTATCGCCCGAGATGACCGTGGGACATCGACAAACTCCCTCCTCCCTCCCCTCCCTTCGTCCCTCCTCAACCGTCTCCCCCAACCATTCGCCCAGCCGTCGTTTGAAAAGAACATCACTGTTCAATGTGGTGGCCCGACGACCCTGGGATGACCTTCTCAGAACCTCGGCCGTCCTGTGGGGAGCCGGCGGAGGGTGGGGTTTTCTCAGAGCCTCGGGCCCCCCCGACATCCCTCGGGGGTGGGGGAGTCCGTCTCGGAAGAGCAGACGTGAGAAAGTGTCGATCTTCTCTTGAAGGTCCGCTCAGTAAATGTTCTCTGGGACGAAGAGTTGGGAAGAGGGGCTCAAGAGCAGGTCTTTCTTTGATTGGGCCGTGTTTAAATAGATGAGTTGATTTCTTTGAATGATGATACCGTTTCTTTTTGGTGTCCGAAAATTATCTTTCTTTTTTTTTTATCTGAGAGAGTGGAATCGAGCCGTGATCGGACAGTGTGTCGTTTGACGAGCAGGCCACCAACTCTGCTCGGTCAGATCAGCCAGCATCTGTCCCACTGGGCGCTCCTATCTGGAGGAACGAGTCGCGGCTCTTCGGAACCATCCGTTTCATCATCCAGGGACGTGGTCCGCATAATTGTCAACCCACGATACCGTACGCTCTCGTATCCGGTTCCCCGAGGTGTCAATAGTATTCCACGGTAAGGTGTCAATAGTATTCCACGGGAAGGTGTCAGAAGCTAGCGTTTGGACAGCCTGACCCGTGTGCTGTTACGTGGGTGTGTGTCGGATTGTCCCCAGACTCCCCTTTGCGACGTTAGTTTCCGGAGATTGAACGACCGTATTTCACTTGCCGATTCTTCCGGGCCCTGTAAGAACACGACATTCCGGGCCTGTGTGTGTGTGTGTGTGTGTGTGTGTGTGTGTGTGTGTGTGTGTGTGTGTGTGTGTGTGTGTGTGTGTGTGTGCGTCGATACGGTCGTCCTTTTAATCAGCAGCCCTGTGCCTCTCCCCCCGCCCAGCCCTAGTCTCCTACAGAGCTGTCAGCAGCTGAGTGATTGCGGAGGTGCCACGCGGCTGGCGGATGCGGGCCAGGCGAGGGGATTACCGAGCTCTTACCTGCTGTCTTAATCAAGGGAATTAATGTTACCCTGAATAACGAGGGCTAAAAATACCCACTGTTTTGATTGAGAGGCCCTCCCAAGGGGAGAGGACGGAGGAGGAGAGCGGGAGAGAGAGAGGCGCAGAAGGAAGGCGTATGTTTTATAATTTCCAGTGTTTCTAGGAACCGAGCTGTATGGCTTAATGGCTCCTGTGGGGGTGTATTATTGTTCCTAATTTTTTTTCGCTGTAGCTAAAAGCAGGAATTAGTAACGCCGCGCGAACAAAGTTGATTACTGATCTGCCTCTCGGAGACAGCCACCGAGTCAAAGGCAGGTAAAGACTCCCGAGCCACTGTAGACGGGGGTTGATGACAGACGGACCCGCGAGCTAATGCAGTAATCACGTTGTGAAAGTACGGGGCGTCCGAAGCTATAACTCCCGAGGAAGACTTGGGTTAGGGGCAAGGTTGCCGTATATGGCCGAGTCCTTTCTGCTCTGTTATTGCTAAGGACATCTGTCCTGACTTATCAAGCTGGTGCACTCGAAGGCTTGTAGATGTTGACATACTTGAATGTCGTTGGCCATGCTCGTCGTCCATTTTGAGTGGCGGAACGTTTAGACCGTTAAGTGGCAGTGTTATTTGAAGACAAAAACTACGTCTTGGTCTTTTTTTACTTTCGAAGGCCGCACAAGCGTGGAATATATTTCACACCGTCTCGGATGCTTCCCTGATTTGAGGAGCTCTTCGGGAAATGAGTGCGCCATCAATCACGAAAATGAAAAAGACTGTTTTCTGTCTAGCCGCAATCTGTGTCCGTCATAGCTCTATACGAATTTCCTCTCCGAACCTTCCCATCACACTCCCCCCACTATCTCTCTACCTCTCTCTCTCTCTCTCTCTCTCTCTCTCTCTCTCTCTCTCTCTCTCTCCCACTCTCGCTCCCCCACTCTCTCCCCCTCCGTTCCCTGTCCAACGCTTCTGAAAGCCACTTTCCCGTCAACAGAACGCTCTTCCTAACATAAACACGTGTGCGTGTGCGTGTGCGTGTGCGCGTGCGTGTGCGTGTGTGAAGCTAACAAGCTGCTGGCCCGACTCCTCTCCCAGCTGAAGAGGCTGGAGAGCAGCTCTCCACCCTGGGGAGGCAGACCGCTTGACACGGGGCCACAGTGGATCCACTGAGCAGCGGCTCCACAGCCCAGCGGTGAGTGGGAGAGGGCCACTCGTCACTCGGGGAAGTGGGATGGCGGAGAGGTGGTGGAGAGCAAGAGCGCAAGAGAGGAGGAAGAGGTGGAGGAGGAGGAGGGGTGGTTTGTTTAGGAGACTCTGTATGATGAAGGGGCCGTGCGGATGGAATCGGGAAGAGATATGGATAGAGTGATGAATGTATGGATGGATGGAGGAGGAGGAGGAGGAGGAGAGGCGGCAGGGACCGAAATGTTGTCTACTGAGAGGAAATTATACCCGACTGTCTCTCCCTCTTTCTCTCTCTCTCTCTCTCTCTCTCTTTCCCTCCCTTCTCTTTGTCACTCTCTGTCTCAGGTGTTTTGCTCTTTCTCTTACCTTCTCGTATGCAGCGGCAGCGGCAGCAGCGGCTCTCTGCCTCTCCAGCCCATTTCCACCAGTCATATCCACTCTGGGAACAGTCCCTATCTGTCACAGCCTCCGCATGTTAAAAGTGGATTTGGCAGAAAGCAGGCAGGAAGGCAGAGTATGAGGAAGATGTGTGTGTGTGTGTGTGTGTGTGTGTGTGTGTGTGTGTGTGTGTGTGTGTGTGTGTGTGTGTGTGTGTGTGTGTGTGTGTGTGTTGGCCTGTGTGTGTGTGTGTGTGTGTGTGTGTTTTTGTTTCTTCCTTCCTTTTGAAGGCCGTATTGAAAGAAGGATGGAGGAGAAGTGTAAATATATCCATGGACCAACTCGACCCTTTTCTTCTTCTTCTTCCGTCTCCCTCTTTCTCCTTGTCCGTCCTCTCCTCCGTCCCACCCCCCCTTTCTCCTCACGTTGTGTCTCTCCTCTCTCTCTCTCTCTCTCCTCCTTCTCTTCCTCTCAGAGTGCTCCAGTGCGGTGCTGTCCTCAGCTCTCTCAGCGCACCAGCGCACTCCTCTCCCCCCCCCCCCTCTCCCCCCCCTCCCCGATACTCTCCCTTCGTCTGCCTGTCCGGTAAGTGACACCACTTTTGTGTGGGCAGAAACCCAAATCCACACCACCACCGGTACATTTACCGAGACACACGACACGGGGACATATACCGTTTACTGACATTTACCGTAACACAGAACCCAGCTCCAAACAAGCCCTGACTTCTTAACAGTCGACGTCCAGGGTGAGCCGTTTCTCCGCCCGGGGTCCGTCCGGGGAGTTTGGTTTGGCGAACACAGAGGGTTGGGATCCCCGGGGGGGCCACTTCATAGCGCCCTCCCAAACCCATTTTCGGAGGTAGTCCCAAGAGTCCTCGTTCCCACTTCCAGGACATTTAGTGAACGTTAAGAGGGCTTTTGGGGTTTCTGTGTTTTGTTGTTGTTTTGGGTCAGGGACACCTGTTGCAACAAGTAAAAGTCTGCTTTCTGGCAGGCTCTCTCTCTCTCTCTCTCTCTCTCTCTCTCTCTCTCTCTCTCTCTCTATCCCTCTCTCTCTCTTTCTCTCTCTCTCCATCTGCTGTTCCACACTCTGAGTCAGGCTACGGGTGCACTCCACCCTCTCCGACGGGGAACGTGGGCTTTTTTGTTTATGACTGAGATTCCCCGCCACGGGAGAGAAAGACGCTCGGTGAGTTCCCTCTGACGGTGGTGGTCGGCGGAACAGAAACCCAGCCCACGTCTCGGCCGTTCCTACCCCACGCGAAGCTGAATGAGAGGAAGACTCTCGGCGACCCCCGTGTGTTATTGCTGTCGCCGAGGGGCAGCCGGGGCTGGACCGCGTACGCGTGTGTGTGCATGTGCGCCTGCCTGCTGCGTGCGTGCGTGCGTGCGTGCGTGCGTGCGTGCGCGTGTCCAGCCGGGGTTGTTTGTCCGTCTCTGCTGCCCGAGGCTGGTAAAGGTGGCCGCTGTCTGCATAGAGCTGCAGGTTCCCCTGGTAGCATATCAAACAAACACACAGACACACACAGACACACACACACACACACACACACACAGACATACACAGACATACACATCACTCCCCTCTTAGTGAGACCACCGTCTCTATAAATACCCATTGGGATGCCGTGGTGAGCTGTCGACTGGGACACCCGTGTGTGTGTGTGTGTGTGTGTGTGTGTGTGTGTGTGTGTGTGTGTGTGAGACATGGAAACGCAGCCAATCAGTCGCCACTGCTAGATGCGGGCCGAGGCAAGCGAGGGGCTATTACTGGCGGGGTTGCCATGGAGACCAGTGGTGTCAGAGAGGAGCAACATCTGTGTGCTGCTTGTTTTTCAAGAAAGGCTTTCCCTCCGCCCCCCCCCCTCTCTCTCTCTCTCTCTCTCTCTGTCTCTCTCTCTCTTCCCCCTCTTTATCTCCTTCCCCCTCTCAGGAAATAAAGGACAGAAATAAAAGCTATAATGCAGAGTGCCCGTGGGAGACGTCATGTACTCACTTGTCACTGTTGTCAAACATGGGTAAACAGCGCAGTACTTATGCACCACAGAGACTCTAAACCCCCCCCCCCCCCCCCCCATTGCTATTCAATCACCCAGATCCTCTCCTTCTCCAGGGGGGCGCGGGGACCGGCTCTACCCCAGTGGAAAGCTCCGTTTTCTGGGGAAGCATTTAACCCCTTGGCCCCTCTCTGGCTCTCTCTCGCTCTGCGCTCCAGGGGCGCTCTCTCTCTCTATAAGGCCATGTTCTATTTCGGAGGCTGGAAACTATGCTTTATTCTCCAGGCTGTCTTATCTGCAGGTCGGCGGGCCACAGGCACACATTTGGCCAAGTCCTCCTTTTATAGGTACATATTTGGGCAAAGGAATAAATCCCCAGGGACTTTTTGGGAGCTTTCCCTCTTCTTTCCTCCGCTGTTTTTCTCTCCCTCTCTCTCTCTCTCCCTCTCTTTCTCTCTTTCTCCCTCTCTCTCTCTTTCTCCCTCTCTCTCTCTCTCGCTCTCTATCTCTCTTTCTCTCTCTCTCTTTCTCTCTCGCTCTCTTGCTCTGTCTTTCTCTTTCTTTGATCTCCTTTCTCTCTTTGCCCCCCTCTTCTTTTTCTCTCTTTCTCTGTTTGTTTTTTCTGTCTTTCTTTCTCTCTCTCTTTCGTTCCGGTTAAAGGAATCTGAAGGTGCTGGAGAGAATGGGCTAGTTGGGGGAATGGAGGTGGAGTGGCGGACACTCTGGAGGCTAGCGGATCTGGACCAGCCTGTAACATTACAGTCCCCTCGCATGCTGTTCTGAGTTTGTCCACTACCACACAGCCAGCCAGCCTGTCAGCCTCGCAAACAACCTACCACACAGCCAGCTAGCCAGCCATGCCAACAACCTACCACACAGCCAGCCAGCCAGCCATGCCAACAACCTACCACACAGCCAGCCAGCCATGCCAACAACCTACCACACAGCCAGCTAGCCAGCCATGCCAACAACCTACCACACAGCCAGCCAGCCAGCCATGCCAACAACCTACCACACAGCCAGCCAGCCATGCCAACAACCTACCACACAGCCAGCCAGCCTGTCAGCCATGCCTGGACAACCTACCACACAGCCAGCCAGCCTGTCAGCCTCGCAAACAACCTACCACACAGCCAGCCAGCCTGTCAGCCATGCCTGGACAACCTACCACACAGCCAGCTAGCCAGCCATGCCAACAACCTACCACACAGCCAACCAGCCTGTCAGCTAGGCCTACAACATACCACACAGCCAGCCAGCCAGCCATGCCAACAACCTACCACACAGCCAACCAGCCTGTCAGCTAGGCCTACAACCTACCACACAGCCAGCCAGCCAGCCATGCCAACAACCTACTACACAGCCAGCCAGTCAGCTAGGCCTACCACCTACTACACAGCCAGCCAGTCAGCTAGGCCTACCACCTACCACACAGCCAGCAAGCCAGCCTGTCAGCTAGGCCTACAACCTACCACACAGCCAGCCAGCCTGTCAGCCATGCCTGTACAACCTACCACACAGCCAGCCAGCCAGCCATGCCAACAACCTACCACACAGCCAGCCAGCCAGCCATGCCAACAACCTACTACACAGCCAGCCAGTCAGCTAGGCCTACCACCTACCACACAGCCATCAAGCCAGCCTGTCAGCTAGGCCTACAACCTACCACACAGCCAGCAAACCAGCCAGCCAGCCATGCCAACAACCTACCACACAGCCAGCCAGCTAACCTGCCAGTCAGCTATGCTAGGCTTCCAAACAGCCAGCCAGCCAGCCAGCCTGTCCAAAGGACTACCAGACAATCAGCCAGCCGGGCAAACAGTCCACCAGCCAACCAGGCGGTCCAACTCGACCTCCATACCTCTGCTGGAGGCCAGCTCAGTCTCTCTCAGGAATAATGAAGCTCCCCTCCACCGGAAGCTCTGTGGCCGTCCCCAAATGTCAACTGGCTTTCCCAGAGTCTTTCTCTCTCTCTCTCTGTGTGTGTGTGTGTGTGTGTGTGTGTGTGTGTGTGTGTGTGTGTGTGTGTGTGTGGTTTCTAAACTTCTGACCATGTTTGGGCAGGCCCGGCCCCATAAAAAGCCCCCGGCAGGGTGTGCGCGCAATGGGGCGAGCCGAACCTATAACCCCCTAATCCGTTCTAAATGAGAGCGCCAGGATGTCACACGCACACACACACATGCAAACACACAAGCGCTCACATAGTGAATTCTTGTGTGTGCTCCTCAGGGCCCTCGGGGGGCCAGTTACCCAACGCTTCACCCGCGGTAACGAGCGGTTGACGGGCGGACCTCATGCTGCCTTTGTCACCTCGGCCTCCACGTCTCCCTGGCTCCACGGCGCCCGCGTCCCGAGCTGGGGGAGAGACCGGGTCCCTCTGCCTTTCCAAGTCTCTGGAGAAGATATTAATCGTGGCTGATATTAATAACACGTCATACAATGGCCCCGGCACAATAGGCATCATTCATGAACCGTCGCCATGGCGCCGGCGGTCGAGCCGGAGTTTCCGCCAGGCGGGAGGAAGAGAGCTTGGATACGGTCTTTCAAAAGCGTGCCAGTGTGTGCAGTCTGACCTCCTCCTCTCCTCTCTCTCTCTCTCTCTCTCTCTCTCTCTCTCTCTCTCTCTCTCTCTCTCTCTCTGTCCCTGTGTCTTTCTTCCTCTCTCGCTCGTTCTCTCACTGTGAGCCTCTCCTGTTCTTCCTCATTACTCATGGGGAACTCCCTGGCTAGGCCTCCGTAAACACGGCAACACACACACACACACCGACACAAACACACACACACCGACACACACACACACACACACACACACACACACACACACACACACACAGTACAGTAGCCCGTTGCAGAACTGTGTAAATGCCGCTGATAGAAAACGCTGATAGCCTGGGGACAGCCCTCCTCCCCACCCCTCTCTCCCTCCCCCAGGAGTCTCTCTTCCTCCTACTCCCTTTCCCTCTCCTCGTAATGCCTCCCTTCACACTCTCTCTCTCTCTCTGTTCCGTCTCTCTTCCTCCTACTCCCTTTCTCTCTCCTCTTAATGCCTTCCCTCCCTCACTCTCTCTCTCTCTCTGTTCGACCCGTGGAGGTCCTCCGTCTCCCTCAGTGTGGGTGGTACCGAGGGCTGTGGGCCAGGAGACTTCCACACGCGTCGTCTGCTCACTGTACTACTTAAAAGGCCTCCCTCACACACACACACACACACACACACAACACAACACGCTAGCATGCCTTTCATACATTAGCCCACCGTTTGGCAGCGTGGTCTTTCTTAATGAATAGTCCGTTATGGGATGGGCGAGGTCCATTGTATAAGTCTCCCCTGTAGGCCCTGGAAAGGAACGGCTATTTAAGTCATAAAGAGAGAGTGATCCAGAGGGAGAGACCGGGAGAAGAAAGGGAGGGAGGGAGGGAGGATGGTTGTGTGCTCTGTCTTTATGAGTTCATCCAGTCCCCCGAGTCCGCTGGCAGGCAGTGCCCACGTGTGTGTGTGTGTGTGTGTGTGTGTGTGTGTTGAGTGCTCACGTATGTGTGTGTCCGTCCGCACAGATGTGTAGTTCGTGTGTGCGTGCGTCTAGATTCACAAGCTCGTCTGTGTGTGTGTGGGCCCTTGTTTGCTAAAGCGGTCAGTGTGTGTGTGTGTGTGTGTGTGTGTGTGTGTGTGACTGAGAAGACTCACGGCCCCCAGTTAATGACGTAACGCGGGGAGGGGGGGGGGAGGGGAGGGGGAGGGCGGACCGTGTGATCCTGGGCTGTAAAAGGGAAAACGTGCAGAGCCGTCGGGGACGGAACAAGACATTCTTTCAAACAGCAGCACGCTCGTTTGAACCACACAGTCATTTCCGGCCCCACTAATAGCACAACTGATTTTGAAGGCTTATCGTGTCCCAACTGTGGTGTCTCTGTAATGTACAGTAGTATCAAAACACACACACACACACACTCTCACTCGCACTCTCTCTCTTCCCCTCACACACACACACACACACACACACACACACACACACACGCACACGTTAAGCCCAGGGGGCGCCTATAAACCTCGGATGACACATCGGCGACCGGCAATCAGTGGAGAGGAGCTGAAATGTGGAATTATTGACGTGAGCATAGAGGGATGAGTCCACCTCTTCCTCCTCCTCCTCCTCCTCCACCTTGATTGAGTGGCATATAGGGTCACGTGAACACCATGGAGTCTGTCTGCTCCCGGAGACGGAGATGTGTCCCATCTCGCTAGAGCAAGACACGAGGTCACACACACACACGCACACGCACACACTGCGAAAACACACATTCAATAAAAACACACACGCTTTGCAAACACAGGAGCCGACCGGATCTCCGTGTCCGCTCTGTTTGCTCAGCATGAGGCACACACCTCCCCCCTCCTCCTCCTCCTCCTCCTCTTCCTCCTCCTCCTCCCGTGGCACTCAGTCGTCAAGTGGCTCGTGCGCGACGCACCAAACGCATCGATTCCCGTCCCTTCACGCTGATTGCATAGATACACACAGAGGGACCATAACCCCCCCCCCCCCCCTCCATCTCTCTCCTCCACCATCGGTCGGTTACCGAGGAATGAAACGCTCCCTCCCGTCCAGAGCGAGCGTCGGCACCGGCGCCCGACCACTGCCCTGTTTGATCAGGGTTCCGCTCCGAGTCCCGTTGGCTCGACGTCGGCGAGGGCCCTGTTTGACCAGGGTTCCGCTCCGAGTCCCGTTGGCTCGACGTCGGTGAGGGCCCTGTTTGACCAGGGTTCCGCTCTGAGTCCCGTTGGCTCGACGTCGGTGAGGGCCCTGTTTGACCAGGGTTCCGCTCTGAGTCCCGTTGGCTCGACGTCGGTGAGGGCCCTGTTTGACCAGGGTTCCGCTCTGAGTCCCGTTGGCTCGACGTCGGTGAGGGCCGTGTTTGACCAGGGTTCCGCTCTGAGTCCCGTTGGCTCGACGTCGGTGAGGGCCGTGTTTGACCAGGGTTCCGCTCTGAGTCCCGTTGGCTCGACGTCGGTGAGGGCCGTGTTTGACCAGGGTTCCGCTCTGAGTCCCGTTGGCTCGACGTCGGTGAGGGCCCTGTTTGACCAGGGTTCCGCTCTGAGTCCCGTTGGCTCGACGTCGGTGACGGCCGTGTCCCCGGTCAGGTGGCTGAAGCCTGGGTTCCCTCGCCGTTTGTGGTCTGGGGCGGTTCACGTCACTGACAGAGCAGCACGGGGGGCCAGCACGGGAGGCCTAGTCTGAGGGCCGGGCAAGGGTCTGAGGGACCCCTCTTTGTGTGTGTGTGTGTGTGTGTGTGTGTGTATGTGTGTGTGTGTGTGTGTGTGAACCCGGGTGTGCTTGGCGTGTGTGTGTATGTGTGTGTGTGTGTCCTGGTTAGTGGTTGCCCTTGCCGGAAGTCGTACGCCAGACTGCTCAACTAATCCAATATATCTGAGGAGTGCTCTGTTTGAGCATTGCTGTTAACACACACTCACACACACACTCACACACATACACACACACACACACACACACACACACACACACACACACACACAGACAGCCATGCTCATGAGTGGAGACCTGACAGGTCGTTGTGCATATTAAGATGTACTTTTAGCAAACTAAAAACCTAGTCCCTGATGACACATTGCTCAAAGAAAAGAAATGTTCTTCTCTCTCTCTCTCTCTCTCTATCTCTCTTTCTCTCTCCTGCTTGCTTGCTCCCACACCCCCACACACACACACACACACGCACACACCCCTCTGACTGTCCTAATTACTTCACCTCAACACCAACATCCCTGCAGACCTGCTCCCTTTGGCCAAGGGCTCTGCCATCTCCCCCCACTCTTGGCTTCTCCTGCTCACCGTGCGTGCGTGCGTGCGTGCGTCTGTGTGTGTGTGTGTGTGTGTGTGTGTGTGTGTGTGTGTGTGTGTGTGTGTGTGTGTGTGTGTGTGTGTGTGTGTGTGTGTGTGTGTGTGTGTGTGTGTGTGTGTGTGTGTGTGTGTGCACGCTCTTGCCGAGTTTTGTAATAGAACTGTCAAATGACATGACGCTTTGCTTTAAGCTGGGGGGGGGTTCTCTGTCCTAATTGCTTCGTTTTTCGTCCTATTGTCTTTGTCCTCGTTGAACTATTGGGATTGAAACGTCAGGCTTTGACCCCCCCCTCCCCCCGTGCATGTCACAGGCCCCAAGGCGACCCGGTAATTCGGTTCCGGTGATTGATGTTTGTGGGCCAGGCGCGTGGGGGGTTGCCTAGCAACCAACGCTTTGCCCTGTCGCTGTCAAACGGGGGTCCTGAGACCACTCGACCCGTCGTCACCCTGACACGACCCTCCCCCCCGCCGTTTCACTGTCAGCAGAGCTCCTCATCATTTGTCGTTCGTGTGTGAGACGCTCGTCTGATTCTCAATCGCCCCCGAGTTGTGAGATTGTTGATGTCTTCATCAGAAATGCCGGTTTTGTGTAACCTTTTTGAGATTCATGAAGGATTATGTCAGGACAAGGCGTGGGCGCTAACTAGCCCGACCTCCTGTCAAACGAACGGACATTTTCTGCAATTGAAAGCGAGGACGCCCCGCAGGGTGAGTGGGCACAGGTGGAGTTCATTCCAGCTGCGTGCGGGCCTCCACTGCATGGAGCTGACTCGGTGAAAGTGCGGGGGCGTTTCTTATTTCGATAAAGCTGAGCTACCTGGGCCGTCACGGTGTCCGGAGATCCCACTTGACCCCACTTGGCCTGGCTTGATCTGAGGTCGAGCATTGCGGCCATGTTGTTTTGTGATGTAGCACCTCTGCATATAAGAGCGGTCTGTCTTGGTTCTGTGGTGAGCTAGCGAGCACTGGACTGTGGCGCGAGGGCGTGCCGTTAGTTAGTGATAGCGTAGGCCCGAGGATTAGCCCCCCCCACATTGGGAATAGCCGACCTGTAACTCCCTCATGGAAAGGTGTCATGCCCTTCTGAAATGGAAATGGTCTCCAATGATCATCAACAGCATCCGATATGGTCAAATTTGACTCACTGAAAAACATGTGAATGATGTTTCACACATTCCCAAGTTATGGCCCGAAGTACTACGCACAAACTGTTTACAGTATACATTATTATAAGTACAATAGTACAAACAAGGGTGGTCTTTCATCCTGCCAGCTCTCTCTCTCTCTCTCTCTCTCTCTCTCTCTCTCTCTCTCTCTCTCTCTCTGGATTGGGACGTTTGGCTCCACGGTGACTTCCCTGGCTGTTGTGTAAAGAGCAGCCCTTCTCAGACTCCTCCTCCTCAGCGCTCCTGCTCGTGTCCTCCTGAGCAGTGGCGGCGTGTTTCCTCGTTCCGTCGACCGTGTGTGTGTGTGTGTGTGTGTGCGTGTGTGTGTGTCCCCGGACCAACCCGTCGCAGCCTACTTTTACAGGATGGGCCGCTGGGTGTTACCCTAGCTGCCGTTTTAGACGAAGCGAGCGGCAGGGGAGCCGAGCACCTCGCGGGGCGCCGTAGCCCGACGTAATTAGCTCCTCGCTCGGGGGGGAGGGTGGGGTCGCCCAGGGTGCTCTCACGCACGCACGCTCGACCCCAGAGCGCGACCCGGTCCACAGCCCGGCCCAGCCCCCCTGGAGGCGCCTCTGTAACACGCCGCCATTGGCTCTCACCGAGGTCCTTATCTAACCAAGGATTTGTCGGCTGCCGAGAGCAGATCTAGGCTACCCTAGTCCCCCCCCCCCCCCCCCCCCCCCCCGCCCCCTTAGATGTTTCATTCCCTGTTATTCGACGGAGTACTTGGGTGTTGTGGTCATGCATATTCATGCAGGGTAATTTAAGGTACTCTGTATGTTGTCGTGTATATTTAGCTGTTCCCTGGGAGCGTTTGGCCACGAGCGGTGTGCCTGCTGGCCCAGGTCCCCCCCCCCCCGTCCCCCGTCCCCTGTCCCCCCCCCCCCTGATGTCAACAGGAAGCGCGCGTCTGTGTTGCTGCTCCCCTGACAGGATGTGTGCGTCTGTGATCGGGTCCCCTGGCACAACGCTGCAGATGGCATGGGGCTGTGTTTGATGGGCCTGGCTCCCTCCCTCGTTCTCTCGCTCCCTCTCTCTCTTTCTTGCTCTCTCTCTCACCCCCCTCTTGTTATCTCACCTGCTGTCAGTACACATTAATGTTACTCTAACCTGTGTGTGTGTGTGTGTGTGTGTGTGTGTGTGTGTGTTCATGCATGTGTGCACAACGTGCGATCAGTGCACTCGTAGACACGCTGCCGAGCGGCCAGCCTGCTCCGCCCCCCTGTTGACCACATGTACACACTCATGCACACACACACACACACACACACACACACACACTTCATCCTACGTCAGTGCTGACCTCCAGGCTATGTTTTCCTCCACTGCTGCTGCAGGTGCCACCAGCCCCAGATGAGGAATACTCTCTCCAGCACTGAGCAAAGAGATACTTAGCATACAAACACAAGGAGGGTTCCAGTCAAACACGCTGACCTTGAGCAAATAGTTTCATTTGCTTGGATGTCATTTTGCCGATGGTTTTACTCTCCACTGTATTATTAAGTTTACAGTTTTAATTTACACCGACAGGTCTCTTCGGTTTTCATGGCCAGACTGTTTTCATGTAGACTACGATGCAGTCTGTGATGTGGTCTTTGATGTGGTCTGTGATGTAGACTACGACGGGGTCTGTGATGTGGTTGTAGGAGGGACATCAAAAGCAGGAGCCCTGGTCAACGCCCCCCCCCCAGACAGGTTCTGTCATACACAGCTGTCTCCTTCACTCCTTCTCTCATCCTGTCGCCCCCTCATCTCTCTCTCTCTCTCTCTCTCTCTCTCTCTCTCTCTCTCTCTCTCTCTCTCTCTCTCTCCTCAGTTCCTCTTTCCGTCTCTCTTTCCCGCGTGTTTACTCTTTGCTTGTCTTTCGTCTTCCTTTTTGCCTGTCTTGTCCCCTGTCTCGCCATCATTCTGTTCTCTCTCTCTCTCTCTCTCTCTCTCTCTCTCTCTCTCCCTGCCTTCAGTCTGATCCACGTCCACTTTTCTTCTATTCGTCCGTCGGAGGATACACACACACACACACACACACACACACACACACACTCGGCCACACGTAATCTGTGATCGCTATCTGCACCAGCCACGCAGCCCTCACACACACTCCCCACACACACACACACACACACACACACACACACACACTCCCCCAGACACACACATGCATACACACACACACAACCAGATCCCCTCCAACCCGTTCAGAGAGTGCTCCCGTGACGGGATAAGTGCGGAGCCCCGGCTATTCTTAGCCCCCCGTCAGCGGCGTCTCTCAGCTCTCTGCGCAGCGTTTCACCTCGCGCCGCTCACACCTTTCGGGGCGGGAAGGAAGGGGGGTGGGGGGCTATATCTGGGCCCTGTGTTTTGGGACGAGACGTCAGCAGTGCTCGCCACTGGGGACGGTGCTAGCACCACGCCCCGCCGTGTGTGTGTGTGTGTGTGTGTGTGTGTGTGATGTGGTGTCGCGGGCTGACGTCTCCCACCAAAGGGACGTGTGCTAAACGTCGGCATGGATTGACTTCGTCTAACGTCATGCGCTTAGCGTTTAGCGTACAGGGGGTTTAGCGCTCCATGTCCTCATCGTTGGTTATGGTGAAGTACATTGAAAGACTGATCTTTATTTCTTTCTCTCTCTTTCTCTCTCTCTCTCTCTCTCGCTCTCTTTCTCTCTTTCGCTCCCTCCTCTCAGGTCTGTGAGCAGCCATGACGAAGTCCTACGAGTTCAACTGGCAGAAGCACCTGCCGGAGTTCATGCAGGAGGGAGCCTCCTTCGACCGCTTCGACGAGGTGAGACGCTTCCTCCTTCCGCAGCCCCAATGCCCCCCCCCCCCCCCGTCTCCGTTCAGCCGCCACTGTCGCCCAGACCCCTCCACACGCGCCTATTACCTTTGTGTCTCTGTGTGGCCACGTCGTCCTCCGCCCTAACGACACACACACGCACACACACACACGCACACACACACACTCTGGGGAGCAGCTCCATATCCTCTGTGGCATTATAAGTCATCGTGTTAGTCGGTGCTGGAGGCAGGCTGGGCCTCCACATTGATCTGCCACATTAGCCGACGCGGGCTTGGCGACGGGCTGTCTGGCCGCCTGCTGAGTGCCTTCTCCCCTGACACACACACACACGCACACACACACACCCGCGTAGGGTCCATCTCCCGGGAGGAGACAGCATGTGTGTGTGTGTGTGTGTGTATGTGTGTGTGTGTGTGTGTGTGTGTGTGTGTGTGTGTGGATGCGAGCGTGTCCTCCCACATTTCCCCTCGCTAACTGAATCAGGCCAGTTAGCTAGGACATTGCCGGGCGAGGGGCTGGGGTGTGCGGCGACACACACACACACCAACACACACACACGGAGACACACACGCACACACACACACCGGGACACACACACACCGAGTCAAGCACACACCCGCAGTGAGCTACGTGGCAGGAATCCCTGTAGTCTCCCCTTTTAATGTCGACCCCTGTGGTGAGGAGGAGGAGGAAGAGGAGGAGAGACAACAGAAACGTCATCAAATCAAAGGGCATTTTTAACCACGGCTTAGAAGCGGGCCGGCGTGTTTGTGAATCGACGCTCTGACTACCAACCTCCGCCAACAGCCCGGTTGTAGGGAGGAGGAAGAGGAGGAGGAGGAGGAGGAAGAGGAGGAGGCCAGGCTCCCAGGGACCCTAGATCTGGTCCAGTTGAGCTGACACACTTTTTTTGGAACATCTGGAGTCCACGCTCCAGCTCCTCAGAGTGGCCGGCGGTGAGGCTGTGCTCTATGTAGGCCACTGGAGGCGGTGCGTGCCATCTCTCTCTGTGTGAGCTGGGGCTGGGTGGGAGGGTGGGAGCCCGCCCTCCAAAGACTCTAGAACCTCAGAGCAAAGGGGAACAGCACTCGTAGTTCAGTTACTTTTTAGGAAATACTGTGTGTATAAAATTCTGGTCTGTGGAATCGGAAGCCTTTTTCCCAGGGTCCTATTGGCTCGAGTGCTCGCTGATTGACAGCCTGTCCCACCAGCGGGAGCCCCCCCCCCCCCCACACACACACACACACACCTGGAATGGGGGTAAATTAGATCTAGTTATTATGTTGCAAAAAATTGCATCCATTATGTTGCGGGTCAAATTGACCCGCACAGTTGAAATACAATGAATATAGTCAAAGAATCAGGAAAAACCATCAAAAACTGTGTATTTTGTATTTGTATATGTATTTTTATTCCAATATTATATTTAACAACTGTTCATCGAAAATGCTTATTTGGGGTCTGTGTTACCTAGACAAGTCTCCGGGTCAAAATGACCCACAGTATCACCTTTGTAAACAGCATTGAAAGCCTAATTTCAACCTTAAATTTGATAGAAGCGCACTAAATAAACCAGCCAAAATCTAATTCAGTTCAATAACAAAGGCCAAAGGATCACGGACACATGTTTATTTGAGCTCTGTGCGATGACTACTATTTCAGCCAAATTTAAAGATGAAATGGGTCAAAGTGAATATAACAGAGAGGGTTAACAGAGAGGGTTGATGGCACCGCGGCTCTGCCTCGTCCTAGGACCACGCCTGCCGCGCCAACGACCTCGTTAGCTGCCGACAATGACATAATTATGGAAGAGGAGGGAGGTGTTGGCTCCCCTGGAGTTCCATGAACGCAGAGCCAAGCGGAGAACAGACTGTGGCTGCGGGTGTGTGTGTGTGCGTGTGTGCGTGTGTGTGTGTGTGTGTAGGGGGTGCACAGCCAGGCTAATACAAGGCACTGCAGGGGGAAGGCTTGTGTTGATTAACACGGCATACGCCTCGCCCACACGCAGGCAGGAGCGTACACACGTCCAACACACGTACACACACACACACACACACACACACACACGAATATGCTAAGCAGGCGAGTTGGCTTTTCCGGAAGCGCTCTCCTCTCCCTGGTGCCCCACAGAGCGACAGGCGGCGGAGACGGGCATTGTGTGTGTGTGTGTGTGTGTGTTGTGTTCCAGAGAGCGTGTTTGTAGAGTGTGTTTTTCAATGGCGGGCGCTGCGTGCTACAGACAGTGCTATAGTTGTTCTAGAGGCCTGAATGCGCTCGACGCGGTGGGTCTCCCCTCAAGTGAGGCAGTTGTTTTTGTTTGTGCGTCCAACGCCGGCCAAATGGCGGACGGGCAGCAAGTCGGAGCGGGGGGGGATAGAGAGCGGGGCGTGGGGTCCACAGCGTCCCTCTGTCCTCTCAATGGGCGCCGTGTTCTTCTCTCAATGGCCTGTGCTGTACAGACGACCGCGACGTCAGGAGGAGGCTCACAAAGGACCGGGGGGTCGTAACCCCCCCCCCCCCCACCCACCCCCGAAGGCCGCTGGGTACGGGCTGACGCTATTTCCAGAACACTGTCATGTCTGGAAGCGCTTTTCATTCTTCATCCGAGAAAGGGGGGACGTTGTAATGGCAGGTCACAGGTCAATGGTCTGCCGGTCGCTGAGACGTTGAGTCACACCCCCCCCCCCACACCCCCCCCTTTCCGCTCCCCCAGGGACTTCCCGTGTTCGTGTGTGTGTGTTCTTGTGTTCGTGTGTGTGTGTGTGTGTGTGTCTCCCCCTAAGGGTCTCGCCCCCTCGCCTATCGGAAATCAATCACGTTCAGTCCTTGCGAAGGTTACCATGGTGACCGAGCGAGTCTCTAGAGAGAGAGAAAGAAAGGGCGGGGGGGGGGGGGGGGGGTTGCAGTTCATAGCTTTTAGTCCTGAGGGAAATCTTCCCGTAACTGATTGCTTCCCGGCGACTGTTTTGGTTGAACCCCCTGGCCTTGTCTCAAAGAGTCCTTTTGGTCTTACTGTCCATTGGATGCCTGTGTGTCTGATGACGAGGTGAATATCTGCTCGTATGTAAGTAGAACCAGGTCACAGTGCTGGTGGAACGTTTCCCCCCGTCTTAAGGGTCACATCCTCTGTTCTCATCTCTCTGCTCCGCGGAACGTTTTCTGGCTTCTTTGAGATGTGTGTGTGTTCCCTTTCCCCTGCTTTAAAGAGCATGGAGATTGATGGGCGATCTCCCGGAGCAGCAACAGATCCATAGGACCATGCAAGCAGACACAAACACACACACACACACACACACATACACACACAGACACACACACACACACACATAGCCTACCCAAAGCGCTCCAGGCACTTGGCAAAGAATGTAAACGTGCGAGCAAAAGCGTAGAGCACATCTTGGGCTCCCCTCTCTCTCTCTCTCTCTCTCTCTCTCTCTCTCTCCAGTCTGTATGGGTAAGAATGGACGCTGGGGTTTGGGGACAAAGTGTTCTCGTCCACAAAGCACTTAGAGTAGTCTGACCACTTGTAGGCTAAGCATGCGTCTTTTACAGATATCGTTTCTAGGTGTTTCCGCGTGTGTGTGTGTGTGTGTGTGTGTGTAACCCCTTGCTGCTGTTTAGCAGAGAGTGGCCGTCGGCCTTTAGCGGCACTCTCCTTGATGCCCCCCCCCCTCATCAGCCCACCAACTGTTATTAGAGGGAGGGGAAGCAGAAAAGAGCCAAGGAGCCGTTCATTATCCTTCCTCTGCCCCCCGGGGGGAAACGGAGAGATGCCGGCTCTCAGTGGAACACATAACTTACTGAAACTTTGTGTGTGTGTGTGTGTGTGTGTGTGTTTTACTACATCAAAGTTTAGTTAAACTGACACCACCACCGCTCTATTTCCGTCTCACTTTGTTTACATACACACACACACACACACACACACACACTCTCCACTTGTCTGCGTCATCCTTCAGCGAGTGTGTGTGTGTGTGTGTGTGTGTGTGTGTCTGTGAGAGGGTATTCCAAGGGGCTTTCACGCTGCGCTCGTCTTCGCCTACGCTGCTCTGTCCGGAAACTTCAGCGTCCATTAAGGCTGAGGCTTTTTAACTCTGTACTGCAGTCTGACACCAGTTGGTAGGCCTAGCCTGAGGTCCTGGGAGCAAAGCCGTCGCCTAGGTACTGTACATGTACACACACATACACA
>JAPMUY010002677.1:122500-175000 GCA_026901105.3 Galaxias olidus | reverse complement strand
TCTCTCTCTCTCTCTCTCTCTCGATCCCCCTCTCGCTGTGTGGGAGGAGAAGGTGAGCGTGGCAGTCTCATCCTCCCCGAGGTGAAATACCTCAGTACCTCTCCTTTAATCCCTCTCTCCCTCCTACTCATCCCCCTTTCTCTCCAGAGGCTCAGACACCAGATTCCCCCTCTACCCTCTTACACTCTCTCTCTCTCTCTATGTGTGTCTCTCTCTCTCTCTCTCTCTCTCTCTCTCTCTCTCTCTCTCTCTCTCTCTCTCTCTCACCAAATTTATATTTCTGCAGTCTGGGAGACTCGAGTTTACATAACTGGCATGCCAAACACTGCCCCCTGGTGGCAGACATGCGGAGGTTGTTTTTACACTGCACTATCATTGGTCATTTCGATAGCGGGTCAGTATCTATTTCAAATCATCCTTATAAAATCCTAAGCGTCCAAACTATATTTGAAAGAAAAAAAGTCAACGATGTACGACCAATCAAGCAGTGCCCCCACCCCCCTCTTCCAGCAAATACTTTCTCAGGGCAAAGTGTTAGGGTGGTATTTGCACTGTGGAGCACTCGATGCCACAGGGTTGGAAAATCATCTACCGGGAGTAGCCTTGGCATGCCAAGCCTGGAGGTCACACAGGAGACTCGGCCATGGAAACACGGCTTAGCTCGCCCGCCCGCGTTCGCCCAGCAGCGAGAGGACGCCCAAGCACGCGAGTCGAGGGCAAACACACCACACACACACACACACACACACACACACACACACACACACACACCACTTCCTGTACTCCCAGCATGCCGTTGGCCTCAAGCATTGCAGACTTGGAGCACTGGCAGAGTTATTCGCGTCAGCACAGCTTGGAATACACAAACACAAACACACACACACACGCACTCTCCTGCCCAGGCACGACTCCAAGGGACAAACACACACCGAGCAAAGCGTGGGGCTGATTATTTTGGGTGTCTGCAGTGAATCAAACCGAAGTGAGAGAGAGAGAGAGAGAGAGAGAGAGAGAGATGAACGGCCTTCAGAGGCTCTGACCATCATCTCTCACATACTCCGTCTGACACACACACACACACACACACACACTCAGGGACGACCTCGTCGGAGGGTTTTATTTACACCGCGTCCTAACAGCCTGTCTGTTCTCCACTGTGTATGTTGGTGACAGCCAATCCATTTGCCCGTGTTTACATCCCCAGGGCAGCGACGCTGAGACTTCTAGGTAGACACACACACACACACACACACACACAAACACACACGGGCGACACAAATCACGCTCCGCCTTGAATCACTTTGAAAGTGTTTGTGTGTGTGTGTGTGTGTGTGTGCGCGCGCATTTGTTTCTGTGTGTGTGAACCGGTTTTGGCCTGTCTGTTTTGGCAGAAGTGGACAGAGGGGCTGAGGTCAGTGATTCACAACTTCAGGGCCAACAACGTCTGTCCAATGACATGCCTGAAGAAACAGTGAGTACACACACCGCTGGGGGGGGGGGTTACTTCCACTGTGTGTGTGTGTGTGTGTGTGTGTGTGTGTGTGTGTGTGTGTTCTCACACGCGCCGTGTCCTTCTTCTTTTCCTCCCTCCCCAGTTGGATGAGGATGTGCTTCCTGACCAACGTGAATGGGAAGATCCCGGTGCGAGGGTGAGAGCGGCGTTAAGCCACACATTGTCTCGGTTCACTGTATAAAAGGTACAATCCGTTTCTGCCGGAGCTCCTGCCTCTACGGTGATCCTAACGCTGCCTGACTCTGTGTGTGTGTGTGTGTGTGTGTGTGTGTGTGTGTGTGTGTGTGTGCGTGCGTGCGTGCGTGCGTGCGTGCGTGCGTGCGTGCGTGCGTGCGCGTGCGGCAGCATCACGCGGACGTTCGCGTCGGGGAAGACGGAGAAGGGGATCTTCCAGGCTCTCAAGGAGCTGGGGCTGCCCAGTGGAAAGGTCAGGCCGTCCTCCTCCCCTCCATCCCCAGCCAGCAGCACGTTTTACACACGTTTCCTCGGCTCTCTGTTCCGAGCCGGTTCCCCCTCTGCGTCCTCTGGTTTGTTCGCCGTCACACACACACCGACACACTGCGCTGTCGAGACCCGGTATGGAACCTGTCGTCATGACACATTCTATTGTCCGTACACGCTGGCGGTCGCCGGCTAAACCCAACACATTCTCAGACGAGTAACAGGACGCTGGGGGGGGGGGACGACAGGAGACAGAAGAAGAGAGACAGGAGAAAGAGTCGTAGTCCTTTTTTTTGAACCTCTAGAGAGTCTGTCAGGGCGAGAGTCGTAGTTCTTTTTTGAATTCTAGAGAGTCTGTCAGGGCGTTGATGCGGCGCTGTCTGAACACTGGTCTGCCTCCCCCTCCTCCTCCCCCTCCTCCTCCCCCGCAGAACGACGAGATCGAGCCGGTGGCGTTCCCCTTCGACATCTTCTACGCCCTCACCCAGAAGATCTGCCCCCGCACAGACATCGAGGACCTCTTCAAGACAATGTGAGTCCCCCCGCCCTCCTCCATCTTGTAGGCTTTACCAAGTAGCCGCGGGGGGGGGGGACAGTGAAAAAGGATGTTAGGGTTGTTAAGGTACTGTGGGGTTTCATACGTTGGGTGTTGACGTAGAGTAGACACGGTGTGCGTGAGCGGGTGTTGATAACGTTAGTCGAGAGGGTTAGGGCTGGACAGGGTTGAGGGTTAGGGTTAAGGTTAGGGCTGGACAGGGTTGGGGGTCAGGGTTGAGGGTTAGGGCTGGACAGGGTCGGGGGTCAGGCTTAGGGTTAGGGCTGGACAGGGTCGGGGGTCAGGGTTAGGGTTAGGGCTGGACAGGGTTGGGGGTCAGGGTTAGGGTTTGGGCTGGACAGGGTTGGGGGGTCAGGGTTAGAGTTAGGGCTGGACAGTGTTGGGGGTCAGGGTTAGGGTTAGGGCTGGACAGGGTCGGGGGTCAGGCTTAGGGTTAGGGCTGGACAGGGTCGGGGGTTCAGGGGCTAGACAGAGCGAGCATCAGCCCCACTAACGTCCGGAACGACCTAACCTGCTTCTTCAGTTTTACATTAACTACTGTACTCACCCCTAACCCCCAACATTTTACCCGACATGTTACAGAGAGTGGTCGATTCTGTCGTTTTCTAAGTGTAACATGAAGGTGTGTTTTTATCCGTCCCCCCCCCCTCCTAAAAACTAAGCCATCTTTGTTTAATGGTTTGCTGACTGAGAGGATTTTCTTCGTTTAACGAAGGCATAACCTTTTTGTTTTTTGTTTTGTTTCCTACATAATTCCTTTGCAGCAATGGGGACAAAACAGATTATTTAACCGTAGACCAGTTAGTCAGCTTTCTGAATGAAGTAAGCTCCTTATCATTCATTAACTTCTTCTGTGTGAACCGCTTGGCTCCCCGCCCTGTAACTTCTCCCCTCTCGCTCTCTCTCTTTTGGCCCTGGTCGAAGTTGCCCCGCACCGTTTGATCTGGGATCATAGCCCTCCCCGAGCCCCTCGCGTTAGCACTGAGAGGGGCCCCGCAACTCTGGACTGACCTGAGGTCTGCGTGCGGCGGCAACTTCATCCAAACTACCCGACGACCTGCATGCCCCCCCCCCCCCCCCCCCCCCCCCCCCATTTTCCCCCCCCCCCCTGGCTTGCCGCCCTGCTGTGTCGTTTCTTGTTGCCATGGCAGCGGGGGCTCCATTGTTCTGCTTGCCCGCTTGAGGTCTTCCCCCCCCCCCCCCCCCCCCCCCCCGTCCCCCCCCCCCCCCCCGTCCTTGCTATCCCTGGCCGTGCGTCCAGAGGGCTGCACCGCTCTTCTCCCTGGCTGGACGAACGCTTCAGGCTTTGCTGTTCGCGGCGTGCACCTGTCCGAATGTGGCCCTCTGCCTCTCCTCTCTCTCTTTGCCTGTTTGTCACGCTGAAATACAACCCCGGTAGAGCAACGACTGTAGCAGACTAGTTCCCACTTGCTAAGATAAATCAGTTTGTGCTGTTATAAGGATTTTTTTGCTGGCTTGGTGTATACTGTGCTGCTGTTGTAATCTCATCTCTCTATCTCTCTCTACACACACACACACACACACACACACACACACACACACACTCAGCTCCTCCCCCTCAGCAGCCACACTGCTTCCCATTGGCCCATTGGCTGTTTCCATTGCTTTTTTATTGGACCTTTGCCAAATGAGTTGTCTATGTGTGATGTTTAGATCTTAGTGATGTTTCTGCACATCGTCCGTCCGTGTGTGTGTGTGTGTGTGTGTGTGTCCCAGCTGTTGTCCCACAGTGTCACTATTATATGTGTCCCAGTAGAACTGAATTCAATTATTTGTAATACATTGTGTGTGTGTGTGTGGTTACCCCGCCCCCCCCCCCCCCCCCCCCCCCCCTAGAACCAGCGTGACCCGCGGCTAAACGAGATACTGTTTCCATTCTACGACCCCAAACGAGCCACACAGATCATCGACAAGTACGAGAGAGATGCCGACCTGAGGAAGAAAGGTGAGCCAGGGGGATGTGAAACAGGAGGGAGAGGAGCAGAGGAAGATAAACGGAGGAGGAAGAGGGAGCACAATAGATACAGTCGTCCTCCTTCCGTTTCAGAGGGCTTGTAGTGCCATCTCCTGGCGAGCTAAAGTATAGCATGCTTGTAAAGCTACTGTGCCTTTCCTTACAGTGTGTGTAATAACATATCATATAATATCTATACAACATTTTTAACAAAAGGACAAAATTATACGGCTTTTCGTCTTCTCCAACCTTAACGAACTCTAAACGCCACCGGGAAAAAAAACGACAGAAATCCCAATCCCAAAACACATTTTACACCATTTCAGCTCTCGAGACAAAAAAAATGTGCCATCCTCAAAAAAACCAACAAAAAAACCCAGCCACCTAACCCGGTAACCCCCACCCCCGCCCCAGGCCACATGTCCAGCGACGGCTTCTGCCGGTACCTGATGTCGGACGAGAACGCGCCCGTCTTCCTGGACCGCCTGGAGCTGTACCAGGAGATGGACCAGCCGCTGGCTCACTACTTCATCAGCTCGTCCCACAACACCTACCTGACGGGCCGGCAGTTCGGGGGCAAGTCCTCCGTGGAGATGTACCGGCAGGTGCTGCTGTCCGGCTGCAGGTGGGCGCCGCGCAGAGAGAGAACACACACGCTCGCACACACACAAGCACACACACACAAATACACAAGGGACAAAAATACACACTATGGGAGTGCACGTGTGTTGTCGGTGTGGTGCAGGAGTGTGTGTGTGTGAGTGTATAGGTGTGAGCAGGATTGTGTGTGTGTGTGTGTGTGTGTGTGTGTGTGTGTGTGTGTGTGTGTGTGTGTGTGTGTGTGTGTGTGTGTGTGTGTAAGTGTCAGCAGGAGTGTGTGTGTGTGTGTGTGTGTGTGTGTGTATATGTATAAGTGACAGTGTGCCCCCCCTCGTCAGGTGTGTTGAGCTGGACTGTTGGGATGGCAAAGGGGAGGACCAGGAGCCCATCATCACCCACGGCAAGGCCATGTGCACGGACATCCTGTTTAAGGTGTGGACACACACACACACACACACACACACACACACACACAGCCCACGAACTCACCTGTTTCCTCAGCTCTATCCTTCGTCGTGTGGGGTGTGTTCGCCCCCTTGTGTTCACAGTGCGGTATTACAACGCCGACTAAACCACACTGCGCAGCAACGCTGTAGTCACTCAGAGAGGCTCTCTCCTCACACAGTGTGTTTCCTCTCCCGTCACAGGACGTTATTCAGGCCATCAAGGAGACGGCGTTTGTCACAGCGGACTACCCCGTTATCCTCTCCTTTGAGAACCACTGCAGGTAGGCGCGCGGTCTCCATAGAAACGGCCCCCGCTCTCCTCTGACCCCTCGTAGAATAGAGAAGATGAAAGTGTGTGAGGATATTTAAAAACGCTTTGTGTGTGTGTGTGTGTGTGCGTGTGTGCGTGCGTACGTGCGCCTTCCAGTAAACCGCAGCAGTATAAGATGGCAAAGTACTGCGAGGAGACCTTTGGAGACTTTCTACTCAAACTGCCTCTAGAAGGCTACCCGGTAAGCGCTAACTTCCTGCTCCGGCTGCCAATCAGGTCTCGCGGCCCAGTGTTGGTGGGTCTTTTCGATCCGTAACACGAGGCGAAGCTGTGACCCGGCCATTTCCCTCTTTGTTGTGTCCTGCAGATCGAAGCGGGGCGCCCCTTACCCTCCCCCAACGACCTCAAGCGCAAAATCCTCATCAAGAACAAGCGCTTGAAACCTGAGGTCGAGCAGAGTAAGTGTCTCCTCAAAACGTCGCACCCAGAAAAGAGCCAGACTCACCATAGATAAGCCACAGGCTCCGCGTCTCACACTGGGGCGTCTCCTAGGCTGTGAGTCTCACACTGGGGTATCTCCTAGGCTGTGAGTCTCACACTGGGGTATCTCCTATGCTGTCAGTCTCACACTGGGGTGGCTCCTAGGCTGTGAGTCTCACACTGGGGTATCTCCTAGGCTGTCAGTCTCACACTGGGGTATCTCCTAGGCAGTGAGTCTCACTCTGGGGTATCTCCTGTGTTCTTACAGAGCAGCTGGAGTCCTTTAAGAAGCACATGGAGGCGGGGGAGACCAACACGCCCGCCATCATCCTGGGAGAGGAGAACGAGGAGGAGGCTGAGAACGGTGAGCTTGCCCCCCCCCCCCTCCCTCTCCCGGTGACGATGCAACAAGCTGCTGGGTACGGTTTGGAAATTTCCTGGGTATGGATTCCTAACACTGTATCATGTGCGTGTGTGTGTGCGTGTGTGCGTGTGTGTGCGTGCGTGTGTGTGCGTGCGTGTGTGTGCGTGCGTGTGTGTGTGTGTGCATGTCCGCAGGCGAGAAGGAGGCGGAGGAGAAGGAGACGAGTCCGGACGCCCTGAGCAGCGTGTCCGAGGAGCCCAGCGACAGGACGGAGACCAACAGCGTCTCCCAGAGCGTCACCACCCCCACCGCCCCCACCGCCACCCCCACCCCCACCGCCACCGCGGCCAGCACCCGGAAAGACAACGACCGGGACAACAGCATCAAGAAGGTGGGCTAGCGCCCGGGGCCCGAGGGCCTCAGTCAACCCGGTGTAAAAGACCGCGTTTCAAATCGACGCGTCGTTTAAAATGCTCTGACAGGGGTTGCTTTAAGAAGCCTTTTGCCCAGGGCAGATGTTTGTGGTGCGGGTTACGGTGTTCCCGCGGTTGCGACGGGACGAGACGTACAGCGTGGCTGACTGTGTGTGTGTGTGTGTGTGTGTGTGTGTGTGTGTGTGTGTGTGTGTGTGTGTGTGTGTGTGTGTGTGTGTGTGTGTGGGTCGTCCAGGGCGCTGAAGACGAGGTAACGGAGGTCTCTGAAGCCACAGAAGCGACGGACGCCACAGACATCTCGGAGGCGTCGGATCAGGACAACAACAAAAAGGTCCCTCAACCCTGATTTCCTGATCGACTGATGACGTGACCATTTGCTGATTTTGAAACATCCGCTGTGCCATTGTATAATCCCTGAGGCTGAGGACGCCCTAACGCTGTGTGTGTGTGTGTGTGTGTGTGTGTGTGTGTGTGTGTGTGTGTGTGTGTGTGTGTGTGTGTGTGTGTGTGTTTTTCCGGCGCGCCCCCTGCAGGGGGAGACCACGGACGACGAGGAGGCCCTCATCGCCCAGTACACGTATGTGGGGGCCACCACCAACATCCACCCCTACCTCTCCGCCATGGTCAACTACGCACAGCCCGTCAAGTTCCAGAGCTTCGATCAGGCCGAGGGTGAGACCAAGCGACTCTTCGCCCTCGCTTTAAAGCACGGTTGCTTTGGAGGTTCCGTCCCTGTTTAAGCTCTTCTGCCCTTTCCTTCTTTTTTTTGTGTCCCAGAGAGAAACATCCACCACAACATGTCCTCCTTTAACGAGTCGGTGGGTTTGGGTTACCTGAAGACCAACGCCATAGAGTTTGTCAAGTATCCTTTTTTTGTGATAACGCTGGGTGTCAGTGACTCAGCATAAGAGCGGGTCATCACCTCTGTGACAGGAGAATCTATGGTCCTGCTGCAGGTCAGGCCTCTCTTTCTTTCGCACTGGAACACACCCTGTTACTTATCGTATGTGGGATATGTGTTTCAATTTGTGTATCAAAGATTTCCCGTCTCGGTTGATGTTGTTAATCAGACTGTGTTTAGTTTCAGAGCGGCCATTTTAGGCCACCTAGATAGAAAGTGAGTGAGTGGGAGGAGAGGAGCCAGTGTGGATCAGACATGTTTGTTTTCAGCGGAAAAAGAGCTCCGTCCCTCGAGGGAGTCCAATGTGCCTTTGGACCGAGCGACCGGGCTCTTTCCTGGCCAATTCGCACACGCAGACACTCCCATTGGTTACATACACACTCCCCTACTCACACTCGCTCCAATGGGACCGCTGGACCCAAGCTGTTCCGTGCTAAAAATAGCCCTGCGGTTTAGTTTTACGTGTGCACACACACAGACACCACCACATAGGACACGCACACGCACACACACACACAGTCAGGCGCCCTCTCCCTATGCGTGAGTTGTTTTTTCCTCAACGTCCGCACAGCTACAACAAGCGTCAGATGAGCCGTATCTACCCCAAAGGGGGCCGGGTGGACTCCAGTAATTACATGCCTCAGATCTTCTGGAACGCCGGCTGCCAGATGGTCTCCCTCAACTTCCAGACCCCAGGTACCGCAGCGCCCCGCCTCCCTGACCCCTGACCCCTGGCCAACGTCGTGCGCGTCACATGCGCAGGCCCACCGATGCCATAGTATGTTTGCTGTTGCGTGCGTGTGTGTGTGTGTGTGTGTGGGCATCTGCCAGGACTTCTACTTCAGCAGGAAACCGTGCAGTCATGAATCCGTTATCGTGTCACACTCTCCGTTTCCAAAGCACAGTCACGTGCCGAGCACGCCTTCACACACCTGCACTCAACACCAGGTCGCTTCCCGTTCACGGTAGCTAGCATCCTCTCGTGGTTCATGGTAGCTAGCATCCTCTCGCCCTGCAGTGAGTGCTGAAACACACACACACACATTTTCCTCCATTTCACACACGCACACACACGTGCACGTGGTCGAGCCTGTTGTGAAGCAGCTGCCGCCCTGTGGCCGAGGGGGCTATGGGTCTGGACCATATGAGTGGGCATGTGTGGGGCTCCAGGAGGAGAGGCATACTGCCTGGAGGAGAGAGGGGGGAGAGGAGGAGAGGGACGGGGTCAGCGAGGCAGAAAGGCCTCCTCTTCCTCTGGGTTCAACAACACATCTCAATGACTAGACAGTGTTTGTTCAGCGTGTACAGTAAAGAAAGACAAATAAAACAGTCTTTCAATGAAAGACAGCCCAGTGTGTGAGAGAGAGAGAGAGAGAGAGAGAGAGAGAGAGAGAGAGAGAGAGAGAGAGAGAGAGAGAGAGAGAGAGAGAGAGAGAGAGAGAGAGAGAGAGAGAGAGAGAGAGAGAGAGAGAGAGAGAGAGAGAGAGAGAGAGAGAGAGAGAGAGAGAGAGAGAGAGAGAGAGAGAGAGAGAGAGAGAGAGAGAGAGAGAGAGAGCAGTACAGAGTGGTCTTTATGTTTCACAGCGTACGGGTGAAATCCCCTGTTCATTCTTGTTTCTCTCTCTCGTCAGATCTGGCGATGCAGCTGAACCAGGGAAAGTTTGAGTACAACGGATCGTGCGGGTGAGCGCCGCGCTTCGTTTCCCCTCCTCCCTCCCTTTCTCCCTCCCTCCGCACTCTCCTTCGTCCCGCTACCGCCACCCCTCCGTCCCCTTCCTCGCTCTTCTCTCCCAAAGCTCGTCAATTAATGCGTTTCACGTCTCATTAGAGGTTGCCGGCGGCAACCGCTGTCCGGTACGGGCTCTTCTCACCCGCCGTCGCCCCAGACGACTGTCTTCAGCAACGGAGCTTCCTGGTTTTCCCTCAAGCTCTCATCATCTGCCCCCCCACCCCCCACCCCCTCCCCCTCTCTCTCTATATATATCTCTTATTTTGTTTATCTCTCTTTTTTCCTCTCTCCCTCTCTCTCGTTCCCTTGTTCTCTCACCCTCTGCCTCTCTCTCTCCCTTCCCGTCACTCTCTCCCGCTCTCTGTCCCTCGCTCCGTTCCGGCCTCTGATGCTGGCCCCGGGGCTCTGAGATTTCCCTCGTAATGTGGGAGATCTCGTATGGGAGGAAATCTTTGCTGTCAGTTCTACCAATGCTCCTCTAATGGGACCGGCCCACGTTACTTAAAACACACACACACACGGCGCCTGCACCCACACACGTCTCCTCCTCATCTCAGCAAATAAGATGGGTGTTGCACCACTTTAATATAGTATCTATATACTGTACCAGTTTGAAGAACAAATATTGGCAGGACAAGCAGCCAAGCTCCCTTAGGAGAAAGCTTTGACAACTTTGATAATATTACACACACACACACACACACACACACACACATCAACGGGATGTTATATCGGTCTTCCTGTTTTTGGTGTGTGTGGGTTCTCAGGTACCTCCTGAAGCCAGACTTCATGCGCCGGTCTGACAGGATGTTTGACCCCTTCTCCGAGACGCCCGTGGACGGGGTCATCGCCGCCACCTGCAGCGTACAGGTCAGGTTCAAAGTTCGCCCACAGAGGTTACCCAGGGGTCAGAGTGTACTGTAGAGTCTGCGTAAAGCAAAGCCCTTTATCCCACCTTAGTCACACACCAGAGTGGCTCATGAATCTTTGAGCTCGAGTCCAAGTAAAGTCTCAAGTTTCTGGTCACCAGTCTAAGTCAGGTCTCAAGTCTGTAGCAAAACCCATCTGTAACCACAGGCTTTTGAGAGCAGAACTGGTTCTATCTAATGTTGCAGGCTATATCAATCTTTTTTTCTGAACAGAGAGACGGTGCCTTAAAAATGTATATAGACTAACAAACCGCAATCCAATCAGAAATAACATTGCTTTATTTTGCCATGTGTACTGTAAATACATTAACATTAAGTAGAAAACTGTAACAGCATTGTTTTGAACAAATCACTCATATAGACTATAATGTGATAATTGAAATGGCCATTTCAGTTTGTAAACTCACCCATAGCTGATAAATCAGCAGGCTACCTATTAAGCTACTTTTAATAATCAACCCATCTTCGTCTAACACTGTATGTGGGCTCAAAGCTGCTACTTGAGTATCTAGGAAAGCGCTAAAAACTAAATTAAATGAATTATTATTATTATTACTAGCAGGGCTAGCATACCTTAAATTAACATCGATGGACAGTTGAAAACTGCATTTCTCCGCCTGTATGTTATGCACTTTCGCTAGATGTATTGGCAGATTCATTATTTTTCTGCAAGTGCAAAATACTTGTTGCACTTGCTTTAATGAGCATTGACAGTATCGATCTCTCAGTGAACCCGCCCTCACACAGGCTTTGAGAAAGAAAAAAACAATTATAATATATCTATATATGAGGACAAAAAATAATATATGTAAGAGGACTAAAAATAATAATAATATATGTAGGAGGACAAAAGATAATATATATAGGAGGACAAAAAAAAAATGTATAGGAGGACAAAAAATATCATATGTAGGACAGACAATGATAATAGGCTAATATATATAGGAGGACCATAACAATATTTATAGGAGGATTAAAAATAATAATAGGCTAATATATATAGGAGGACAAAAAATAATATATATAGGAGGACAAAAGTAATATATGTAGGAGGACAAAAAATAATAATATATGTAGGACAAAAAATAATATATATAGGACAATAAATAATATATGTAGGAGGACAAAAAATAATAATAGGCTAATATAAATATGACGACAAAAATAATATTTATAGGAGGACTAAAAATAATAATATATATATATATATATAAGAAGACAAAAAATTATATATGTAGGAGGACAAAAAAATGTTTTGCACCATGTGACACCACCGTCCCCCAGCCCCGGTTCCATGTGACACCACCGTCCCCCAGCCCCGGTTCCATGTGACACCACCGTCCCCCAGCCCCGGTTCCATGTGGCACCACCGTCCGCCAGCCCCGGTTCCATGTGACACCACCGTCCCCCAGCCCCGGTTCCATGTGGCACCACCGTCCCCCAGCTCCGGTTCCATGTAGCACCACCGTCCCCCAGCTCCGGTTCCATGTGACACCACCGTCCCCCAGCCCCGGTTCCATGTGACACCACCGTCCCCCAGCCCCGGTTCCATGTGACACCACCGTCCCCCAGCCCCGGTTCCATGTGGCACCACCGTCCCCCAGCTCCGGTTCCATGTAGCACCACCGTCCCCCAGCCCCGGTTCCATGTGGCACCACCGTCCCCCAGCCCCGGTTCCATGTGGCACCACCGTCCCCAGCCCCGGTTCCATGTGGCACCACCGTCCCCAGCCCCGGTTCCATGTGGCACCACCGTCCCCCAGCCCCGGTTCCATGTGACACCACCGTCCCCCAGCCCCGGTTCCATGTGGCACCGGTCCTTTGCTCACCTGACTGGGTTCGGACCAGTGGTCCTGTCCTCCCCTTCCCCACGGAATTCCAAACCTTTTCAACACACAGAGTCACAGAGATCAGGTTGAGCGTGCAGCTTCTACAGCCTATATATATATATATATATATATATATATATATATATATATATATATATATATAGGAGGACAAAAACTAATATGTAGGAGGACAAAAAAATAATAATAGGCTATATATAGGACTAATAAAAGGATTATTATTGGACTAATAATACATATAGGAAAAAGTTATAATATATGTATAGGAGGACAAAAATAATATAGGAGGACAAAAAATAATTCAAATATATATTGGAGGACGAAAAAAAAAAGAATATATGTAGGAGGACAAAAAATGATATAGCACCACCCCGGTTCCATTTAGCACCACCGTCCCCCAGCCCCGGTTCCATATAGCACCACCCCGGTTCCATATAGCACCACTGTGCCCGAGCCCCGGTTCCATATAGACTATAATGTGATAATTGAAATGGCCATTTCAGATTGTGAACTCACCCATAGCTGATTAATCAGCAGGCTACTAAGCAGGCTATTAAGCTACTTTTAATAATCACCCCATTATTATCAACCCATCGACTCTAGTGAAGTTTAACCATACTTTTGACCATTTAGTTCTCTCCGCCATTGTCACTATATGAGCAGGGTCTATCTCTCTCAGTGCTGCAGTGTGCAAGAGAAAGAGCTAACCCGCCCTCGCACACAGGCTTTGAGAGAGAGAGCTAGCGAAAATGCATCATAGGCGAATGTCTTAATCTTCTTGCTAACGTGATCTATCCGGGTACGTTTGCAGGTGCCTGCTAAAGTTTGATGTGCGCTATTCAGAATCTTTATTTTCATACTGGAGATGTTACATTCAGCTCGTCAGTTGTCAGACATTTCCTCAATGTTAAAAGCGCCCAAAAAGTATACAATATAATTAAGTTTTTTCACAAGTCCCAAATCTCGAGTCCGAGTCGAGTCTCGAGTCTTTTGGGGGCGAGTCCAAGTCAAGTCTCAAGTCATTGTATGAGCGACTTAAGTGCGAGTTCCCATCACTGTCACACACCGCAAAAATCATTCATATTACACATTCCTTTTACGTGGAAATAATACCTTAATAATCCTTCATATGGAATATAATGGATAGGCTCCAGCCCCCCCGCGACCCTGCATAGGATAAGCGGTATAGCTAATGGATGGATGGATGGATGGATGGATGGATGGAATATAATATCTGATTTGCTTTTTCCCCTGGTCTCAGGTGTTCTCGGGCCAGTTCCTGTCGGATAAGAAGATCGGAACCTACGTGGAGGTAGACATGTACGGGTTGCCGACGGATACCATCCGCAAGGAGTTCCGCACGCGCATGGTGATGAACAACGGCCTGAACCCCGCGTACAACGAAGAGCCCTTCGTCTTCAGAAAGGTACGGGTGAGGAGGAGAGGGGGACGGAGAGATGGACAGAGGGTGAGAGGGACAGAGGGAGGTATTATGAAGAACGCAGGGAGGGCGCTAAACTAAGAATGCATACCACAGTGAAACTGAGTGAGTCTGTCTGTCTGTCTGTCTGTCTGTCTGTCTGTCTGTCTGTCTGTCTGTCTGTCTGTCTGAACAAAGGCGGGGAGTGGAGGGAGCAAAAGGAGGGCTGACCAGGGAGGGGTTAGGTGATGGGGAGAGTGATGGAGAGATGACGTTTGGAGAAGAAGAAGGATAAGTCGAGGGGGACGAGTGACAAAACGAGGAGGTGAAGAGCAGCAGAGTCAAAGGAGAGATTTAAAGGCATTACTGAAATGGAGCCGAGTGAGGGAGAAAGAACAAAATTCAAGAAAGATTGGAGTGTAAAAAGGTTGGAAGAGAGGGATGGATGGAGAGTTAAAGGGAGGAGAAGGGGAGAGAGAGAGAGAGAGAGGTGCAGATGTGTGGGGGGGGGGTGCTGGTGTCTACTGCCTTTTTATTGGCCCCTTTGTGAAAGGGAAAGAAAGGGATAAAGGGAAAGAAAGGGATAAAGAGAAGAAGAGAAGGAACACAGGAAAGAGAGAAAAAAAGATAGAGAAGGAGAAAGAAAGGAGACCAAGGGAGCAGGCGAGGTGTGTGTTTGTGTGAAGGTGTGTTTGTGTGTGTGTGAGAGAGAGAAAGAGAGATAGAGAGCGTAATAGTGCTGCGCTCAGCAAAATGAGGAGGCGCTCGGCCATGACTGGGACTCCAGCGTCCTAACACACACCATAAATCACAGCCTGCCGCAGTGCTGCCTCACACACACACTCACACATTCTCACGCACTACCATCAGGAGGGCCGTCGCATGCTGGACTGGCGGCGGGAGCGTTTTACGCTAACACGAAAACACACACACACACAAACACACAGACACACCGAGGATTGGCTCAGACGTTTACACCTAATGGCCGTCTCCTCCACGCGCAGGGCCGTCTTGACTGTTCCTCCCCCTTATCTTTTCACCTTCTCCTTCCCTCGGTTATTCATCGCCCCCCTTCCTGTCCTCCTCTTATCTCTCAACACGCGAGGCCACTCGGCACAGACACGGAGCACACAGACGCGGCTGAGCTGGCCTTGTCTGAGATGCCGTTATCGTCCCGTGTTCTTCCTACGGCGCCACAGAGGGAACTGTTTTTATCATCTGTGTTCGTAGAATAGAGCAGAGGGAACTGTTTTTATCCCCTGTGTTCGTAGAATAGAGCAGAGGGAACTGTTTTTATCATCTGTGTTCTTAGAATAGAGCAGAGGGAACTGTTTTTATCATCTGTGTTTGTAGAATAGAGCAGAGGGAACTGTTTTTATCCCCTGTGTTTAGACGGTGCGACGGAAAGGACTATTTATACTGTACAGTGTACAGCCGCATAACCCCTCTCTCTCTCTCTCTCTCTCTCTCTCTCTCTCTCTCTTCCTGGTCCTCCCCTCGTCTCTCCCTTTTCTCCTCGTCCACCCCTCTCCTCTTCCATTTTACTTTTTTTTGCGCTGCACACCTCCCTCCCTCCTAACCCTCCATCCCTCCATCCCATTCTCTCTCTTTCCCTGCGCAGGTCATCCTGCCGGACCTGGCCGTGCTGCGCATCGCCGTGTACGACGACAACAACAAGCTGATTGGCCAGCGGATCCTGCCCCTGGACGGGCTGCAGGCGGGCTACCGCCACATCTCCCTGAGGAACGAGGGCAACAAGCCCCTGTCGCTGCCCACCGTCTTCTGCAACATCATCCTCAAGACCTACGTGCCCGACGGCTTCGGAGGTGAAAGGGCGGGCTGGGGAGGGGGGGGTGAGGGGGTTCACGCTCTCAGTGGGTGTGTGTCGGTGTGCGTGCGTGTGGTGTCAGGATATTTGTTGGATTTCAATGAGTGTCGGTTTGCTTGCTTGCGTGTAGATATTTTTGTATGTTAATTAGACTGTATGCGGGTGTGTGTATGTGTGTGTGTGTGAGAGTATAAATAGAGCCCCTATTGTCCGTCTTCAGCTGGCTCTTTGTCCGTCTCTTTAATGTCGCCGCACTCTGCCACACACTCGGCCTCACACACACACACACACACACACACACACACACACACACACTCTCTGCCCGATTCATCTCCTTCATTCACTTTATTCATGGCAGAGTGAAGTGGCTGCAGTCGCCTCCGAGGAGAGGAGCAGTAGAATATCTATCTCTCCCCATCTCTCTCTCCTTTATGTCTTTTTCTCTCTCTCTCTCCATCTCTCCGGCTCCATTTCTTTCTCGCTCCTCCTCTGTTCCTTTTGCCCTCTTTTTTTCGCTCTATCTCCGCTTTCGGGGGGCTCTGCCTGAAGGTTGCGGGCGTAATGACACAGAGCCAATGATGATGACGCTTCCGTCTTAATGGACACTCGGAGGCAGGCCGCGCGGGCGCGGGGGAAAATGGACAGGCCGTTCCACCAAGCCAGGGGCCGCGCTCCAAGGAGCCATTAGCGTGGCTTATCAACGTTAGCGGGTTTCCCCTCAAAAAGCCTCACCCAAAAGCCCCAGAGCTCATAATGAGTGTTTGCATAATGTGGAACCTCTCTAAACGATGCGTGTTTCTCACTGTGGAACGTGTACAAGCTCCGTTTTTGGAAACGGGGTCTTGCACACGCAGCAGGCCGTAATTTCCTGTGGCTTTTATGCGGTTTCAATCTAATCCATCCCCTTTAAACACCTCAGCTGGGGCCCTCAAAAGGGTCGTCCACGGGTTCATGGCGGCGCAGCGATGACTGGTTCTGCTTGTGTTGCAGCCATCGTGGACGCCCTGTCGGACCCCAAGAAGTTCCTGTCCATCGCGGAGAAGCGAGCCGACCAGATGAAGGCTCTGGGCATCGACACGGTAGGAACAGGGAACACAGAAGGAAAAGGTTTCGGGAAAGTTTACAAAATGACGTCAGATGCATGTTTAAACAGGTTGCAGAACGTCATTATAATTCCTGTCTCTGTCTCTCCCTCTCCCTCCCTCCCTCCCTCGGATGTTTCTCGTTCTCCGCGTGCAGAACGACATAGCGGACGTTCCTAACGGCAGCACGAAGAACGACAAGAAAGGGAAAGTGAAGGACACGGTGAAGGCCAACGTCACGCCACAGGCCAGCTCAGACCTGGCCCAGACCTCCACGGCCGCCCAGAACAACACCGCAGAGACCAAGAAAGGTACTCTCACACACACACACACACACACACACACACACACACACACACACATACATATCTATTGTATTATGTATCATTTATTGTAATCAAATCCCCCCCTCCAGACACATCTGCGCTCGTGCCTACGGTCAACATAGAGGACTTGAAACAGATGAAGGTAAGGGACCTCATCACTTGACCAATGCCAGCGGGGCTAGAAGGGGTCAAGGGTCGAGTTCAGCCGACACCATTACCAGGACTAGAATGAAAGCACCCACCCGTTCCACGTGTGTGTGTGTGTGTGTGTGTGTGTGTGTGTGTGTGTGGCTGCTTTCGCACTAGTTCCGTTCCCTTGGTTAAAACTCTGCCCTCTGTTCCTCCTCCCCCGCCCCCCCCCTAGACGTACCTTAAACTGATGAAGAAGCAGCAGAAGGAGCTGGCCTCTCTGAAGAAGAAGCATTCAAAGGTGGGTGGAGGAGCCAGGCCGCGTTGGGTCCTACAAAGAGATTACCTCGGCAACAGGGACCTCCTTTCATCTCTTGGTGCTGTTTTATCTATCAATCTGCCCCCACACACACGCGCAAGTCTTGGTTAATACACACACACACACACACACACACACACACACACACACACACATTCTCGCCCGCACACCTTTGTATAAACACAAACACGTGCGAGCACACACACACAGACATGAACAACAACGGGAGGAGAGACAGACCAATTAGACTCGCTAAGATGTCCGGTGGCTCTCCTCTGTGGTGGGACCAGACCCTGCCCAGCACCCTGCCCTTTGATGCCTCACCTGGACCCCCGCAACAAACGGCGGGCCACACGTGGCTCTGGCCTGGGTCATTGTTGCTCCGCATATCGCTGTATTCATGGGATAACACTGATTAAAAGAGCTCTGGCTTTGTTTGGGAACAGCTCGATAATAGAGAGGCGCTTTATGTCAAAGGAGAGAGGGGGGGAGTGCTGGCGTTGCTACTACACAATAGGACATGTTTCATTAGGCCTAGGTATTGGCCGAGTCCTGTTGAACTGTGATCAACTGTTGTTGTTGTTGTTGTTGTTGTTGTTGTCGTTTGACTCGTGTCTATCAACATGACCCCTGCTTGTGTGGCAGGATCAAAACGGCATGCAGAAGTCCCACTGCACCCAGGTGGACAAGATGATCGCGCTGCACGACAAGGAGAAGCTGGCCCAGGAGAAGCTGCTGGAGAAGGCCATCAAGAAGCGAGGGTGAGCGGAGCACACCACCGTGCGGTCACGCCGGCCCCGGGCCCCCGCCGACCAGCGCTAAGTCAGGTGTCTGTCTCTTTCTCCTTCGCAGGGAAAATAACTGCCAGGAGTTGAAAAAGGAGACGGAGATTAAGGTCCAGACGCTGGACACTGAGCACAAAGCTAAGGTAAACGCTAACGGTACAACACTAAGGTTAGCGAAGGCAAACGTCTACTGAGAACACAAAGCTAAGGTAAACGCTAACGGTACAACGCTAAGGTAATTGCCTACTGAGAACACAAGCTAAGGTAAACGCTAACGGTACAACACTAAGGTTAGCTAAGGTAAACGTCTGCTAAAAATCACTAAGAACAACAGGACTAAAGTGTATTTGTGTGAGAACACACTGCATTTGAACTGCAGTATCACGTGAATGAGTTGAACTGAACTGAACTGGACAGGACTGGACCAGACCACATTGCACTAGTAGTGCATACTGGGCCAGCAAAGTACTGGTACAGATCAACGCTGCACTGTCAACAGGGCTTTAATGGACCACATAGCCGTCCTTAACCCCAATCTGTCTGTCTGTGTGTGTGCGCGTGTGTGTGTGTGTGTGTGTGTGTGTGCAGGTGAAGGACATCACGGCGCAGCACACCAAGGAGTGGTCGGAGATGATCAACTCCCACAGCAGCGAGGAACAGGAGATGAAGGATGGCCACGTGACGCAGCAGTGTGAGCACCTCAAGAAGCTGCTGAGCACCGTGCAGGAGCAGCAGACCCTGCAGCTCAAGCTCATCCACGAACGGTACCACACACACACACACACTCTCTTGGCTCTGTGTGTTTTTGGAAGGTCTCTAAAATCACCGTTTATAGAGCTTATACTGTCCACCAATACAAACACACATGCATGTCTGTATAGGTTTATTTTTTATCACAGGAATCCCAAAATATGATAATATATTGACACCCACACTCATTACGTAATGACCGACATGCAAAATGTAACTTGGTCAGTTAGACAATAAAAGTCCTTTTATTCATTCTTCAATTAAAGAAAATCGCATTTATAATCTCTTTAACTGGGTGTCTTATTTTCTAGTTCAAACTCTTCATTTGTGCCACCCCCCCTGACAGGCAGAGCAAAGAGATGCGGGCCAACCAGGCCAAGTCCTCCATGGAGAACAGCAAAGCCATCAGCCAGGACAAGACCATCAAAAACAAGGCGGAGAGAGAGAGGTGGGTAGCCAGCGCTAGCTAGCCGTGCCACGGGCCAGTCTCCCGAGTGGCGGGCAGCCGCCTCTAATTTGACTTTTTCTATCGCCCGTGCTTCTTAGGAGAGTGAGAGAGTTGAACAGCAGCAACACCAAGAAGTTCCTGGACGAGAGGAAAAGGGTTGGTGTTACACTTATTTTATCGGAATAAAATACATTTTATTTGTTGGGGAATACACTTCAATCTGTCACTATGAAAATGTAGGCAATTGGATTGGTAATGAAGGGTTTCGTTACGCTTTGTCCCACTCTGGGCTTGTTTTGAGATGTTTGGAGTGAATTTCAAGCTAGCAGTCTTATCGGTCCCCCAAGATATGGTTTGTTCTGGCGTCTGCTGCGGTCGTTCCGGCGACACGTACCAGTGAGCGTCGTCTATACGCCACAGTGACGCTGCGTTCTCTGTCCACAGCTGGCCATGAAGCACCAGAAGGAAATGGAGCAGCTGGAGAAATCTCAGCGAGAACAGTTGGAGAAACTGGACAAGTTCAACGAGCAGGTAAAATACAAATAAAAAACGTCACAGGAAAAAAAACAAAAAACTTAGCTAGCGTCCTAGACCTCCGTGTTAATATGTCGCTTCAACGTGGCGTTAGGTCCACCGGATTCTGTCTTGAGTTTTCTGTGTATCTGTTTCAAACTAACCTGTCGTTCATATGTTGTGCTGAAAAGTGTTGTATGTCAAGGCTGACTTTGATGACACTTTTCCGTGGTTGTATTTTGGCTGCCATTTTGTCACGTCGTCTCATGTGTGGCTTTATTTTTGAAAAGATGATTTGCTTCTTCCGGCACAGCTTTTGAAATCCCACCATGCAAACAAACAGTGTCAAGGTAGGCATCTCCATCCTGACTCCCTCTAACTCCCTCTCCCCCCTCCTCATCTTTCAGTTCCCTCTCTTTGTCACTCTTTCTCTCTTTTTGGTGAGTCTTCTTCACAAATTTTTTTTTTTCATTTGCAACCACTATCTTTTCTTTGTCAGTTACGTGCCCAAATCTGTGAATGCTTGATCGTCGCCGTCCATTCACATCACTAATATCAATTTGTAGAGTATTAAATCATGTTTACAAGGTATGATCAAATCAAATGTATTTGTAGAGCACATTTCCTACGCAGGCGATTCAATGACATCACTTTCTTCCCTCTGCGACTTGGGGACGGAGAGAGAAATCCAAACGAGAGAGAGAGCGAAGTTTCCCTTTTGTGTTTGTGTGAAAACGTGTGCCTATGGCTTTCAGCGTGCAGCCTTTGAGCTGTCAGCAGCGCTGCCTAGCAGCCAGACCCACGTCTCTCCCAGTGAATCACACGCCCCCCCCCCCCCTTCCCCCTTTCTAAGCGGAAAGGCACGGCGGGCGGGGGAGCTGTTCCAGTCAAAGCGCTGGGACGTTACCGTCCTTAAAAGACGTGTCCGGTCTGTAACTCGGGTCAGGAAGGTCGAAGGTCTTGTCTTGAGCTGTTACGCTACACGCTGTCTCGGTAGTAAGTCGGCAATGAAACAGCAGCTTTTTCTTGTGTGGAAAGTATGTATAGAACAAGTGTAGTTTGAGTGTTTATGATAAAAATCGGTTGTGTGTAGAAGGGCGTGTTGCTTTGGCGCGTGTGTAACACTGCGTTTTCGCTCCCCGCAGGCAAAGGACATGCAGCAGATGGTGAAGTTGGAGGAGGAGATGGACCGCAGACCAGCCACAGTGGTGTGAGCGACTGAGAGACACCAACAAACACACACACACACACACACACACGCGCGCCCCCCGCCAACTGAGACGACTCCCTCCTGCACCCACACACACAAAAGTTCACACACCGAAGCACCACCTCAGACCATCAGCCAACTACCCGTTTCGTTCCGAGATGAGGCCGCTATCTTCTCCTCCCTTCAACTGCTTGTGAATGCTGCACTGCGGCCTGAGAAGGTCATAGATCTTTGGGCACACACGCAGACACACACACACGGACACACACACACACCCCCACACACGCACACAGTGACAAGTCCGTTTTCATGCAGTCCCTGTCCAGCCCTCTTCCTCCCGTTCGAGACACCATTTCTTCTGAGATCACGCCCACTCTCACGAGGCTGCGGGGTCAGTGGTGCAGATCAGAGACGGACCGGCCAATGAACCAGTGTTGTAAGAGGGAAAGAGGCACCCGAGACTTTAAGAAGCAGACACCGCCCCTGCTCCACTGCAGGTCAACAACTTACACCACCACGTCCGCTTTGTAAACCCTGTTGTTTAAAACCATGCAGTTCACTGATTTGAGTACACACACACACACACACACACGGGCACACACTTGCTTATTCGTCAAAATCGTTTTTGACTTCGTTATTTTTAATGGCACCAGGTAACAGTAACAGCACCAGACTCAATGTGGAAGGGGAAGAATATGTATTAGGTAATTTTACTGTCAGCACAAACTATGTGAATTTTACTGTCTGTTACACACACACACACACACACACACACACACACACTGTCCTGAGCACTTTACATGTGGTAGGCCATCCTTAACGGTGTGGAAAATGTAGCAGTGCACTACTGTAGGTTTCTGTGTTTCAATAAGAATGTACAAAAAAAATATATAACTATTTTATGTCTGATTGCTGTACGAAGGAGACGCAAAGGCCCCCACATGACTTAGTCCTACACTGCAGCTTTGTGTTCGTCGTTTCTTTTTGAACACACACACACACACACACACACACACACAGACACCATTGTATTTATATGAATCCTATGTTTTCTCTTTTGAAAAAGCATAGCCGCTAATACGTGCGACGCGTTGTCCGGCACCCTCGGACGTCTGGGGGGGGGGGGAGCATGGCAGTCGGCGAGTCTTGTGTGTTTAATTTACACCGTCATTCCACAGTTCAATTCTGCTTCACCAACCAGGAAGCAACTGGGACACGCAACGAAAGGCTTATGTTTGCCATGACATCGGTCACGCCATATATGGTCATCTAGAGCCCAGTTCAATACTAACAGTTTGGAATGGTTTCCAAGTAGCTCATTGGTCGTATAATGTATTTTTGTAAACCTTTTCCGCGCTGTAAAAAAATAAATAATCTGAGCCTTGGTTGGAGTGAAACCCCATCTCATCTGGTTATTCTCAAGTCAATAATGCGTTGTTGAAGTGAAGTGCTCCCTTAATTGGTTTGTGAGCAATTCTGATGTGATCCCCTTAGTTTCCCCTCTCATTCTCTAGCCTGCGGTAAGGATGGGGAGATTAGCGACAGTAATAACAGGCTGATTAAAAGATTATAACATGGTAATTACATACCTACTCCATAGGGGATCTGTAGGGATTTTAACCTCCGGCTGAGTGTCTCAACTGCAATGTGGTGAAGCAGGTAGAACACGGCTAAGGGTAAGCCTTCAATGGTTATTATGGCAGTGTTTCTTCCTTTAATAGATAGCGTGGGGAAAGAAATGTAGTAGGAAAAATGCATTGTGGGACTACTGTAATGAACTGATTTATGGGTACTGTAGTCTTTGTGGTAAAGTGTGGTCGACATTCACGTGCATGGCATTACACTTAAGATTTACCAAAACAATTGTGATCATGGTACACAGAGCGAAACACCACCTCAGATGTTTTGTCAATTGAAAGGTTTGTTCTACTGCTTAATTACCTGCTTTAACGCTCCAAAGGATAGAAAAGATGCTAATGTGTGTATATATACTGGAATGTATGTAGTCCATTACTATTGACCAAATCTGTTCAACAGTTATCTTGTCAATCAAGGGCTTGGAATGGTATGGATCTGTTGGTTTCTGGGAAAGACACTTATCAACCACTGGGTTTTCGTCTTGGTTTTTTTGTTTCTATTGCAGTCGGCCCCCTAGCACAACACAACACTGCTCTCACCACATATCTAGTGCAACAATACGAGTAAAAAGTGCTTTTCAATTTTATTCCATCGCTTTCAAATGTGCCACTCAATGTCTGCTAGGACGTTTAAATTATTTTACAAATAAATGCCAAAATAAGTGGTTATTTATATAAAGGTATATAAATAAATATACATATAATATATATTATATATTAGATATAGTGTGTAGTTTATGACTGTTACGTTTGTTAGAGGCTTTTTTGCACTAGTTGAATGTTTCCGTTGTGCGACTACATGTATCCTTTCGCTCTCTAGTTTGTCAAGAAAACAGATTATTTTTGCAGAACAATCTCGCTTTGGATTTCCTCGATTTCTATATCCAGTTTTTTTTCAGTTTTTTTTTCTATTCTAACCGTAGCTTGTCAGAGGACCATTCTGTGCGTGTTTTTGTATTTATATTGTATTGTTGAACTTCTAGCAATGAAAATACTGTAGTTATCCTACTCCTTTAATACTGTTTTATAGTATGTGTACCAATAAACTATCCAGGTGTAAAATGGAACCTGTGTGGCTCTTTATCCTTAAAGTGCTTTTTCCTTTTGATTGTTTCTTTTGACTGTTGAGACCTTCTATTTCGACCACTAATCGAGAAGAAATACACTTACAGGCCCCCGTTTGAGGACAGTTCTTCACAAGCTTTAAATATGTGTATGGCCTACTCTTACGAGAGTTCTACTTTTTTGGAAGCATAAGCCTTGGACCAGAATTTTTTCCCCAATCTTACAGAAAAGCTTAGACAACAATATACCAGTTAGGTTAGCAGGTTATGGCAGTTGTTGAATGCCCAAATTTTTGGGAAAACATTTAGGTGTTAACTGCTGTCTTCCAATGACAGTATGTCAAACATGATGCCAAATTTCCTGGATCTCAAATTAAATGGTTGGTGTGCTGTCTTTGGCTGAAAAACAAAGCAGTGAGATTAGGGTGGCGTTATGCGCCCACGCACCTCTTCCCAAAACAATACTCACGCATGTGCACTGCTGTTTGCTTGTTTCAGCCAGTTTCAATAATCACATTCAACAAGCGCTAAATTAATTCACGTCCCAGACCCACACATAAACACAGGCGGCTCACTCTCTGAAGCCCCTTATCATAATTAAGCTACTAATGTTTCCATTAGAAAACAGGACAAAGCATGGTAATGATGTTTGCGTTGTCTTGGCAACTAGGTGGCTTCTCGTGCCTATAAAACAGTGAAAGTAGATGTTTGTTTTTGCAGTGAGCATTTGGTTGGGAGAGAGGTTACACAAAACCTGCTCCTAATCGAACAGTCCTTCTCGTTTGCATAGAAAACACACAATCTGTTTCGCAATTATGCATAAGCTTTCAGAGAAGTCTAACGACCCAACGGGAACTAAAATCCTCCTTGAGGCCATGACCAAGGATCAAGTCCATTTGGCGAGGTTCATTCTGGACGCACTGGATGGGGAAATCGTGGATTCAAAAATGGAAGGTTTCCAGACACCGCTCATATCGTCCGTTCTGTTGCCGGACTACCAAATGCGCTCCAAGTTTATTGAACTTCTACTGCAAAAAGGGGCCAGTGTCAACTGCCAGGACGAGAACGGACGCACCGCATTGAGTTATGCTTGTGAAAAAGGCTACTTAGACGCGGTAAAGATTTTGGTTAGAAATAGCGCAGACCCGGAGATGGTTGACGCATGGGGTAATAGCGCACTGATGTATGCGGCAGTGGCTGGTCACTCGCATGTCGTTGAGTTCTTGGTGAGAGCTTTTAAAAGACTTGGCCTTCAAATAGACCGGCAAAACAAAGTAGGTAACTCGGCGGTGGAAGTGGCGAAGTTTCTTGGCCACACAGATTGTTTGTTTGCGCTTGAGACCAATACTAAAAGAAGCCGTGACAGCAACGTCAGCACTTGTAGAGACACGCAGCACCTCGTTGGTCCGGAAAATACCTCAAATGAGGAAAAATGTGAGCGAAAGTTAGAGCACTCGACTGCTGCGGATGGGACATGGCGCACCATATTATCAGGTCGAGGGAGAAATTCTTTGATATCAAAGAGTAGACTGCAATCAATGGATTCTATTGAAGAGTTTGACAGAGAAAATGACAGTTCTCCCTCATCCCCACAAGAACTGTTTTTTTCTGGTGTTTTCACCCCTAAACCGCCTTCCCGGTCTAACAACTGCCAGCCTATAACCTCCAGACCTAACCTCACTAAGCCCGTGGAGGACAATTTAGGCAGAAATGAAGGCCATCTTCCACCACTCAAGGGAAATGAGCATCAAATGTCAGCGATGTATTCACCTCGTCCGGCCAAAAACACCACCAAAGGCTGTACCCCCTGCACTGCCTCTGCGTCTAGTCCCCTCGGAATATTATTGACTCCCATCATCACCAGCAAAAACCGAAAAGATGAGTCTGAGAAAGAAAAATCGTATGACTTTAGTGTGAGAAGATTTGATGACAACTACTACCAGAAAAGGTGCAGTTTGCCCACGAGCTTTCTCAGCCCCACCCCTCCTGACCGTTCCTTGATGCCATTACGCAAAACGAAAACTATGTGGAGACACGCCCCTTCTGGCGGAAAAAATGAAAATACAGAGATAACGGCACCTGCCTCAACCCAAACTACCTTTTCCATGCTGAGCAACAAACTACTGCGACGGTTTACTTTCCCGGAGTTAAAGAAGAATGATAAGGAGAAAGAAGAGGATGCAGAAAGCGGAGGAGTCTCCTCTTTTGCCAGAGGGATTCCGCGGTCTGAAACGTTTCCCCTGAGCACGAGGCATCCCCAGGTGGGGAGCAAGCCAAGCATTGACAGCATCAGCGCTGTAAAGTGTGAGTTCGACTTCCATTTCAGAACGCCCCCTTCTTAAAGCATATGCGTTGTCGTGAGTCATGCGTAATTGCATATCGTCCACTAGGAGAGCCTGGACATTTTTGACTGAACATCTTTTGCAATTGTTGCCAGTTCAGCTCACCCTCAAGTTGTAGAAGATAGTCTACCACTGATAGATGATTTTATTCTGTATTGTTAGTGTTAACTGAACTGAACTCAACACCAAGACATGATGTAGGACTGGAAAGGGGGATATGCAAAAAATATTGTATTGTTTGTTACTCAGTACGCATTAGTCTTTTGAACGCCTTTTGTGTATAGCTTTTGCTGTTCTATTTTTAATAAAGGCTTCTGTACATTTTTGAAGAGTTTACATGAGTCTTGGCCTGGTTGTTTTTTGACAGTTACAGACTGAATGACTGATTAAGCTTCTGGTTCAGCTCTTGGCTTACCTCAATTATCTGACGGTGTTATTTGCTTCAACTGACGTCACTCTTTTCTTTGTAGGGTTTACTATATGTTTTTTAGTTAATGTATTTATTTTGGTACTTCAACATTAGCGGCTTCTTTATTGCGCACTGTAACAAGGGTAAATGAAAGAGAAACAAAATGCACTTTAACGCAAATAAAAAACAATAAAAATTGGCACATAACCGATAATACTATCTAGTTCAGCAAGGGCACACGGTGAGCTGTGTCCTCACGCCTCAGTTCACACACTCGGCACGGCGTGTGTAAGGGTTTGTCGCCAGACCGCAATCCACACACGCTTACAATAGCAGCAGCTGCAACGTTGCCTTAAAGCAAAGTGGGAGGGGGAGAACCCCCCCCCCCCCCCCACACACACACACACATACACACACATCACCTTAGAACAGGCTACAGCTGCAGTCACGGAGATGGACAGAACAGCACTGCGGGAATAACTGCGACTGCATGCGGCGAGCTTTGTGTGACTCAACTTTGAGCGAAACTTCTCTCCTATTAACAAACCTGTCACGATGAATGTGAGTGCGTAGTTCGTTTCTTGTGGTGCAGATGGTGTGTAAAACGAACGCGGTCTCGCATCGATACTCACCTAAAGCTGTCTAAATGTCTGTATTTTGAGAGAGCAGTGTATCTAAGAGGCGCGTTAACGACGTAGTAGCCTGCCGCGAATGCAGTGCAAAAAACCGGATGGTATCACGTCTACCTGGAGATTTGCTGCATTCGCTATGATCTGAGCGTGACTTCTGGGGCTGAGCAGCGGAATCCCTACTCTCTCTCTCTTTTCTTTCTCTCTTTCCCCCTCCCCTCTCGTCCTCCCTTTCTTTCTTTGGCTGCGGGTTCACTATACAGGATACCTTTTAGTTAGCTGTTTTAGCAACCATCGCAATGGAGCGGCTCAGTTTCAGGACCCTGGACAGCGCCCGAGTTCTGCTGTGTGTGTTTGGTAAGCACCGTGTGTGTGTGTGTGTGTGTGTGTGTGTGTGTGTGTGTGTGTGTGTGTGTGTGTGTGTGTGTGAGTGTGTGTCTGTCGTGACTCCTTACTGCAGTCTGTGTGTGTGTGTGTGTGTGTGTGTGTGTGTGTGTGTGTCTGCAGATTTATGTGAGGTTGTATGTTCCAATATCCTCGACTGCTTTCCTTATTTCGAGCACTGATTTTGACAAGAGCCTATTGGTCAGTTTTGTTAAATTTAAAACAATTGTGATATTAAAACGAACAGCACATCGAGTTGTTTAGTATGCTGCACCATATCTTACCATATCATCAGGAAAACTATTACTCCCCTGATACTGCAGATTTTAGTCACGGCTGCATAAAGCTCACTTTAAACACAAGTAGATGCCTTTCATAGTTTATGGTCACTTTGAAGAGACCTCCAGATGCTAATCCTAAAGTTTTCAATTCCCTTCGCTGATTATGCACGTTTTTAGTATGACGTTTGTAACTTAGCTAGAACTGAATCAAGTCCCATTTATTGCGAAATACTTATTTCTATTATATTCCAAATTATTGTATTACTGTTTTGTATCATATTATTTATATATTAATATCCTATTCACCGATCATATCCCATTATATTACCCAATGACCCAACCACCCTTTGTCAGGTATCCTAGCCCGATTTCTGGTTCTTGGGGAACAGGAAGGGGAAAACCTATCTGGCCTCTCCACGAATCCAGACAAAGGCATCTTCGCTGTCCGGGAAAACGGGACAACTTGTTTGATGGTGGAGTTTGCAGTCAGATTTATCGTGCCATATGATGTGCTGGCGCTCAACGGAATAGATGTAAGTGTTGTACCATGCAATTAAATTATTTCTTTCAGGAGTTAACGCTTAGCTCAACAAAAGTTTAGTATATCGGTCACTATGACAAATTGTATATATGCTAAAATCTAAAGTGGACTATTTTTTTCGGCAATTTAGGGCTGTTAATTTTATTGTACGTTTCTCGCATCCCACGTTCTTTGCAACTGTTTGGACAGCTTTTGTCTCTATACAGGCATCGGTCGTGCGTAAAATGCTGATCTTTGCATTGAGCTTGCCCAGCTGAATTCCTAATCATATCATAGGCCTGTCTGGACTCCAGATGAATGACCCCATTCTAACTGCACTTTCGTCTTTGTTTTCAGTTGATCACTGAACAAGCATATCTTCCCCTGCCGCGGGGAGCGGAGATTTCTGGGAAGTGCGGAGAGACGGACGCAGAGATCCTGATCTCATGGAAAAATAACGCCTACACGCTTCGAATCTACTTTTCCAAGGTTGGTGAATCTAAAACCTAAACAAAATAATTGAGAACATCTGCCTGCATGCCCGGGAATCTTATTCAAACAAGAACCTACATGTGCTGCTTTCGCTCATTGAAATGGGAGAATTGCGTTTATTTTTGGCTCCCTGTGTGTCGTAGGAATTCCGTGACAAGGAAAATGAGGTGTGGAAGATTAGCAAGGTCCAGTTCATTTATGACACTTCGGAGACATCGCATTTCATCAACGCATACAACCGTGAGTCGCCCACTCAGCAGTTTTAGTTTCACTCAACAGTCATACATTATCAGTGAACTCATACAACCAAAGGATGGAATGTAAGATCCTACAGTATTTATATTCAAGGGCCAACAGGCTATTGCTGCACAACGCACAAATATTTATTGAATTGGCATAGGCTATTTCTATTAAATAGTGCTACGGTAGGCCTAAACAAGGTATATTTTGCTTCTCAAATTTTACGTTAGAAATAAAATTGTTTTTTTTAAATTAGTAATCTTATAGGGTATATAAATACATAGTTGTACGTGGTTTTAATATATGCAGTTATATTCCACATAATTTACACAAGCGGTTACTTTAAGTATAATTGTTAAAATCTTCGTTTTTTCATTTACATAATTTACTCTTAAAACATTACATATTTGTTTTTTATGTATCTGACAATTTTTTGGGAATGAAGTACATATTGGCATAACTGTTCACCTGCGTTATAGCCTTTGGATAATTTCATGCAGCAACCATTGAGTAGCCTATATTGGATCCATCAATGTGGATATTCCGTAATTATTTTTCATTCTTTCCTTTTAAAGAGGGCACACAATTCGAATGAGTTTGAACATTGTTTTTCTGCAAATCAACTTGCTCTTTCTTGATTTGTGATTGAGTGGGTTTTAAGGATGGTAGGGGAGGAACAAAACGTGTTTTAGTGTGTAAAAGAAAACGAGAGAGAGAAAGAGAGAGGAAACCCTACATAATGAATCCCTAACCCTCCAGTACTAATAGTCCACTTATTCCTCTCCTCAGCTGGGAAACACACTGCCAACTCCCACCGACTATCTGCTCTGGTGACACCTGCTGGCCGTTCATATGTGTGCACCGCACAACAGACCCTAACGCTCATCTCCACCGACCACCAGAAGGGCGTCACCGTCACCATGAGTGACATCCAGATCCAGCCCTTCGACATCAACTCTGACTTTGTATTCAGCGAAGGTAACGCCGCAAAGTGTGGAGTGTTTTTCATCAAAAATGTGGTACAAAAAAAAAACACGCAAAAAAACCAAGGGCTACTATACATCTAATGAGATGTGTTCTAAAGGTTTTCGGTACTTTAGGTAACAACGACTCCACTTAATTTATTTATAAACATAGGCCTAAATAAAATCCAATCACCCATGCAGAGAGATGACTGACATCAACAGGAAGATGACTTTGTTGTAAATGAAGTAGTCATCATCATCCTGTTGGTAGCAAGCGGAGCAAAGTCTATTGTAGAACTTATTACCCGCTTCACAACCTTCTGCTAGAAAGATTCTCTGAAGGCCACGTACTCACACAAACCACAAACTCTCACTCTCTCTCACACACACACACACACACACACACACACACACACACACACACACACACACACACACACACACACACACACACACACACACACACACACACACACACACACACACACACACACACACTTCTCTAGGGGGCTGATTGCTGCGGTACAAAGAACAGGGCTGCTGGGAAACTGAGAGGAGCGAGGTCATTAGGACTTTATGAGTGCAGCTATATCCCTGTCCCCAGCAGGGGTGGAGGAGGAAGAGAGGGGGGGGGGGGGGGGGGGGGTTATGGGAGTACTTATATACCTCACCGTCCTCTAAAGCCAGTCACCTTGGGCGATCACTAAGTTCGCTGTGGGCAGGCAACAAACTGCACTGTGTGTTATGCTACACTACCCCTCACCTAGAGCTAATTTTAGCAACTCTCTCGAAGAGTCAAGGAGTGTACCTTCCAACATGGCCAAATTACACACCAGCATGTGTGTCACGTGTTACACCGAAGATCTTTATAAAGATAAACGTTGTATCATGCTCAATGTTATGGTTGAATGTGTTCCTTGGTAAGGGTAGGGTTGTGCAGAGTGGGGTAGCATGTGTGTTGACGCTCTACTGCATGAGGTTGTTAAGACAGATGAAGACATCAGTAACAGTTGATTTGACACAGGAACTGGCACGCAATCTACATTTGCTCCTCTCTCTCTCTCTCTCTCACACACACACACACATACACACACACACACACATTCAAATTTCCACCCACATGCACACGAATTTTCTCCCATATGCAAAACGACGTTAATGTTTGTTTTTTCTGTTTTTCACTTCTCATAAAACATTTGAATCCATGTTTCTCGCGTAGCCTATAAATGCATTACTGACCAGAGGGAACGGCTGGAGGAGACCCTGCCCCTCATCCTCGGCTTCATCCTCGGTCTGATTGTCGTCGTCACGCTGGCCATCTACCACTTCCACCTCAAATTGACGATGCAAACGCAGCCACCGCTTCCCGCAGACCGCACGATGTACAAGAACATGTAAGGGGTAGCGACACACTCTTAAGTTCTCTCCAAAGTCAGCCGGAAAAGGACTTGCCCTCTTTTCCACACAAGGCCAGCTGTAGGCTTGCCACGTGGAAAAGAGAGAGGTGTCGATGAACCGCGTCCTGGATTGATTAACGCTACACGAACTTTTTAGAAACAACAGCTAAAGAGGGTTTACACGAAAATTTGAGTTCCGAAATGTATTTCACTTTCTGTCATCTGGAGAACGGTTATTTTTCACATTCTGTAAAAGAGTTTCAAAATGTTAATTGTTTGCCAAGCAGCCTGCGCTTTTTCGTCCGTGACTAATTATCACGTGCTCCCCAAACGTGCTGCCAAATAACCTTGCAGTTCCAGATTTGAGTTTGCCTGGGGTAAGCCTAATTCATTTTTTATTTTTATTTTTTTCAAAATGCATTTTCTATGCTTTTTTGAATGCAATCATAGCTGTGACAGTAGACCGTGTTGTGGTATGTGCAGGTGTTTTCCAAAAACCTTATGTATAGGCCTTTTGTAATCCAGTTGTAATGCAGTCATCTACTTTATAATTATTGTAATGTTTTTGCTTTAATTTGACGGTTCCTTTTCCAAACCCTTTATCAAACATATCAAAAATCGGAAATATGTAAATAGGCCTATATCAGACAAACCAAGAAATCCTGTAAAAACTTGCTCAACACTTTAGAAATTGTTATGAATGTGAAAAAAAATTATCAATGTGAAAGATTATTTAAAGATAAAAATAAAATATGTTTAATATTTTCAGAAAGACTATGCATTAATCTACGCTGATGCAAACTTAATGTGCCATATTCTGTTGACTGAAATAAATCACACCTGAGTGAGTCATCTTTACAGTGGTGCCTAATTTTATGTCGCTCAAATTTGGTGCCCTTGTTTTGGTGTAGTTAACCTAACAACCTGCCTATAACGTTTACAGGTAGAACTACTAATTTAATTAATTAATCTACAACTACGCATTTGTACACCTCTGTATGATCGAGAGAAAGATGCGCCTCCAACCGCTGTGATTGATGCATCTGTCGGGGATACGGTGCAGAAGGTAGGCGCAGATGGACTATTGATCTGCCGTTTGACTTTGGGCTTTCAGCGGAACGAACAAGTCGAATTCAGACGCACAAAGTCTAATTGAAAACAAATGGAGCGTCCATGACACCCACACCTATTTGATTTAACGCAGAAAACAGCGTATATCATCTTATCTGACAGGAGTAATCAAAGTCAAAAGGATGAGTGTTGTCCCTTTTTCGTGACTCATGTCCATTAGCCTATGTCAAATGCCCCCCCCCCCCGTCAGCCTTTGCACCTGTTCTTCAACACACCCACCCCACTAGTTCTCTAGAGACCGCAAGTTTTTATTTACCAGCCACCGTAATCACCTTCTTGTGAGAAAGAGCTCGCTTCTCTCGGGTCAACCTAAATCAATCTCCCATTATGGTTCCTCAGAGGGGGAAAACCTTACAGGCAGGAGAACGAAATAGGCTCATATATTAGGGCACTACTGCTGTCTGTTCGACTCCTACACCCTACAGATAGTCAGTACACCAGAACAGCTTCAAAATAAAAACACTGACTATTAACCAAAACTTTTTTTCCTTTGGAAGAATTACTGTTTGGCCATGGTGTATAAAGGTAAAAAAAAATCGGGGAACGTGGGAGAGGGAGGGAGAGAAAGAGAGAGAGAGAGAGAGAGAGAGAGAGAGAGAGAGAGAGAGAGAGAGAAAGGGGAAAAATCTATGCAACACTGTTGAAGGTTTTATGGGTGTTTTTTTAATTGAAACCAGCTTCACTGATAACAAACATGCAATATCACTGTACAAGCGACACCACGGTAAGCAGTACTCATTCAAGTCTCGACACTTGCCAAGGATAAGCCAGCATACACGCACGCACGCACGCACGCACGCACACACACACACACACACACACACACACACACACACACACACACACAGATGAAGACTTGCGAACACACTTTCATTCCCTGTACAGATATACACACACTATTTCTCTCACTTGACTCTCATCAACACACACACACACACACATACACACACTTACATGTACATATCACAGTGAATGATGGGTAAAAAAACGATATGGGGGAAAAGGATCGCACTATTCTCATGGTCCAATCAGGGATGAGGATGGCATTACAGTTCCAGTGACAGGGAGAAGGAGTGTGAATGTGTGTGTGTGTGTGTGTGTGTGTGTGTGTGCGTGTCAGGGCGGGTGTAGGATACGGAGTGAGTGTGTGAGTAGAAAACAATACCTTTGATCAGCCAAAGCCTGTCAACACCTGTGTTACAGACATTGCTTTAGGAGACTACTCTATGAGTGCCCGTTGAATCCATAGGGACATGATCTCATAGTAGTAGAAGCAAAGTTAAATGGGTTCTTTAAGTGAAACACTTATCCTGCTCTCCTCAAATGAACTTACACCGTGTGGCAGATAAAAGTGTGTTGTATAATTGCAGTCTCAAAAATCCAATAAATACAGGACATGGATATAAACAATAAGCTAGGGGTATTGCTGAAAGATATAAATAACTGCTGATACGCATTCATAGTTGTAAAACCAAAGAAAAAAAGGCCACACTACGGAGAAATAAAACTTCCAATAAAAAAAAAACAGAAACAAACAAACTTCAAAACAGCATACAAAATTCTGACATTACCCTTTGCCCACACTGAAAATAGGTTGTGATTACAAATTTAAGATAATAAATATATTCAGTATTTCTTTTCAAACAGTTAGGGGCTGGTTTATTAGGGATATCTCTTAAATCTTTGATCAAAAATGGATTATAAACAGTAGGAAAGATCTTTGCGGAAACTCTGGGTTTCCGTTTAATACTGCCCATATCACGATGGTTACGACACAATAAAATACTGCAAATTATCAAAACTGTACACGAAAAACGTACAATGTGTCTCTACATGACGTTTCCACTGGTAGCGTGAGAAGAGGGAGGTGAAAACAGAGTGTTAGTTTATCCCCCAACCGAAAAAAGCGCCACAGGTTCGTTCTCGCATCGCAGCGACAAACGCGACCAGAGACTCAGACCCTGCGAACCCATCGTCCAGCCGCTCCCTCCTTATTGCTCTGCCATCGACTGCTCTGGTCTGGAGCGGCGAGCGTGTCCCTGCGCGAGGGGGGGGTCCACGTCAACACGACTGCCAAGGCAGTCTCAGCCGGTCAGCGCCGCCACACCTCCGGGATCTCTGTCCGATGGCAACTACAGCTCTACAAAGACGCGGTGGTCTAAGAGGAAAACTGCACCGGGGGGGGGGGGGGGGGGGGGCTACCGAGCCCACAGATTTCTACTGGACATCTAACTGTCTCTAGTGAGTTTTCAGAAGCCCACCACAGATGACAGAAGATTCCTCTACTCTGGGTTTTTTACTATTCTTATTTTCTCAGAATAGTTCACATTTTTTTCTTTTTTCTTGGTTACATCGTTTAAAACTTTTTTTTTTTTTTTGCTCGTCATAAATATTTCCTCTAGCTACGCTACGTCACGGTTACAGGTGTGAGGTGTCTTTGAGTGGCGAGTCGCTCCTCAGTGGATGCTTGGCTGGGTGGGGTTAGGGTGGGGGTGGGGCGAGGGTGGCGCCGCCCTGCTGGTGGGGAGGTCAGCTCAGCGGTGGCGGTAGTGTCTCATGAGGGGGACGATGCAGGAGGGCGGCCCCGAGAGCTTGAGGAAAGGGTGCTGGAGGAGCTCCAGCGCCGTGGCCCGCTGGGACGGCTCCCTGACCAGCATCAGGTCCAAGAAGGCCCGCAACACCGATGACACCTGGGGGGGAGGGGCGAGAGAAAGGGAGGGAGGGAGGAGGGTGGCCCGGCGAGAGAGAGAGAAAGGGAGGGAGGGAGGAGGGTGGCCCGGCGAGAGAGAGAGAGAAAGGGAGGGAGGGAATACTTCATTTGACAAATGGCCCCATAACACATGGGGAAAAAAACATTTTAAGAGACACCAGAGAGGGTCATCGATTGTTTCTATTGACCCGGAGACACGGGAAGCTCATAAGGCTCCCAACCAAACAACACGCTCAGCCCGGCCTTATTTACGAGGAGGGCCAGTGGAGCCACGACAACGCATTCATCCACTGAGACGACAAGACAAACACGCAGCAGCAAACCAGCCGGGGGCGGGGGGGGGGAGGAGGAGTCCCCGTCACCTTGTGGGACTCTTTGAGCCGGGGGGGAAGGTTGTCCCGTATTCTCCTCATGGCCTGCAGGGGGGGCTCGTTGAAGTAAGGCGGCTCCCCGTCCACCATCTCGATCACCATGATGCCCAGGGACCAGATATCCACCTGGGGACCAGGCCACACAGGACAAAGAGAGGGTGACTCTCTGTAAGCGGCCGCTCAATCCCACCAGGCAAGGCTGACCTCAATTAAAACAACAACTCTGTTCGCGGAGCAAAAGTGGATTTGCAGTGGAAGTGTGTTTTGTCGTGAGATGCGTCACAGTTTGTGCTCATGTGCTTGTACAGGTGTGTGTGTGTGCAGGTGTGTGTGTGTGTGTGTGTTGGTACCTCAGTGCCATAGGGTAACCTGGAGATGACCTCCGGTGCCATCCAGTATGGCGTGCCCACCAGAGACTTTCTCTTGGGTACCTCTTTGGAAACTTGGGCGCAGAAGCCAAAGTCAGAGAGCTTGATCTGAAAAAGAAACACGAAGGTTGAGTAGATTTATTTCTTAACTTTTTCACCTATGGACGTTTCCATGGAATTTATATTAACACGCCGATTAAATATTTTTAATATAATTATATGTTTTAGATGTATAATTATTATTATAATTATAAGTATTATTTAGGTATTCTTGTACTGAGCCACGATTCGTAATTTTCAAAAGAACTGTGTGCATATTCCGTTTATTTGTGAGTGTATTAAGAGAGGAGTTTGACTATGTTAACATTCCTGTCCAGCTTTCACCATTTCAGAAGTGCAATGACCCCCCCGGTGACAAAGACGCCCCGTAGAAGGGACTAATCCTTCTTATTAGCACTTAATTATCCATCAATTAATCATGTCTTATCAGCTCGTTAGGGGCGCGTCGGGCTCGATTTAATTATGCCGGCCTATGTGCTAATTGACGATGATGAGTTTCAACAGTGGCTGGTGAAGAGCAGTGTATATGGCACGCGTGAAGAAGGTCAACGGAGGGGGAGGGAGGGGGGGGCGGCACGGGAAGGTTGGAGACGCAAAATGCAAGCTGTGAAAATCCTCAACGAGACCCAGGAAAAAACTAGCACATTTGATCATTTATTGAAGTACGGACAAGAAAACATTACTAAATGTTCATGCTGGGGTCTGTCCTGGTGAAAATGCACGATGGTGCATACAGCTGGATCCAGTTATGATTATTTGAATATCCTTTTGTCTTTTGTGACTTAATCTTGAAATGTATTCTTAGCTCTTAATGTAATTGTGTATTTAGAAACTGTAATTTAAAACCAAACACACGCACCTGAAGAATATGAGAACATATTATTTTAGAATATTAGATTCAAGGTTTAAGCCAAGTCTGGAACAGTTTAAAAGTACAGTGTTGTACAGGATTAAAGGTCTCTGCACTAGTCAACCAAATAATTCCACAAGTGCACTCCCTCACAAGTGATCTTTAGCAAGGGTGTAGCTAAAGGTACAGTATATACAGTATATGTGGTCGCTTTTGCTTTGGACCATAAAAAAACTGAGCGTGTGTGTGTGTGTGTGTGTGTGTGTGTGCGGGCGCGCGCGCTTGTGCATGCGTGCGTGCGTGCGTGTGTGTGTGTGTGTGTGATCTCACCCTGCCGTCACTGGTGAGCAGGATGGAGTCGCTCTTGATGTCCCTGTGGATGACCCCCTGTGTGTGAAGGTAGGACAGGGCCTTCAGCACGGACACACACACCGTGGCGATCTGCTCCTCGTTCATCCTGAGACACACGAGCACGGGGTTACAAAACGCCGTGGAGGAGCGCACAGTTTTCCTGTTTAAGCTCGATGGTCAATTCCTCCAGAGAGGGAATTCTATCTATAACACATTACCAACACTATTAAATACTATTCCAGCGGAGGAATGGACTGACATGAAAATGCAAAATGATTAAATAGTAAAACTCAATCTGAATATCAATCTCATATCCCATTATCAGTGTCTTTAACAGCTTCCTGCCTGAGGTTCTAGTGTAGTGGCAGACTAGAGTGTGTGTGTGTGTGTGGGCCGGGGCCAGGCAGTGGGGTCCCATATGGACTGGGGGGGCGGGGGGGCGGGGGGGGGGGGGGGTAAACAGTACGTCTGGCTGAGCCCACACATAGAGCTCCACTGAACATTAACATGAAGCCCCAGCTGGACCAACCAACCCCCCTGCTTCTGCTCTCCCTGTCCTCCTTTGAAGTGCCTCGCTCATCACACACACACACACACACACACACACACACACACACATACATACACACACACTCTATGCATAACACCCACGCAGTCATGCAAATATACTATAAACTATGACAGAAACACACATGGCCTCCTCATGCTTATCGCACACCAATCCACACATTTGCATTGAGACAGAGTCTGAAACACTGTGCAGCCCCCAGGCTCTCTGCCTGCACCTCTCTGTCCCGTCTCCCATCAAGCACTCCCATTGTATTAGAACAGGCTTACACACTTTGTCATTCCGAGGAACAACCCCGGGGCACACACACACACACACACACACACACACACACACACACACACACACACACACACACACACACACACACACACACACCCACACACACTGTCTCTCACACACACACACACACACACACACACACACACACACACACACACACACACACACACACACTTACACACTTACACACACACGCACACACTTACACACTTACACTCACACACACACACACACACACACACACAAACACTCACTCTCTCTCTCCCTCTCTCTCACACACACACACACACACACACACAGGGAGGGAGAGACTCCCCTCCCAGCAGATTGCAGCAGGTTTTACTGTCACACGTGTGCGCCTTCAGAATCACAATAGATAAGTGAGGCTTCTGTTAATGGAAAAACAACAGTCATTTGTTCGTTCCGCTTGCGTTTATATTTTTTTCTTCAAGCCTTTCTTCTGTTTTTCTTTTTTTTTTACCCTCTACTCGCCCCTCAGTGTTTCATCTTTCAAAACCACACCTCAGGTAAAAGTAATCATGTTTTAAACTGAGAGGTTAAATATAGTAGAATGTCTTAAGGAGCCCACAATGACGTCGACAGATACATATGAACACGCACACACACACGCACACGCACACACACACACGCACACACACACTGGGGATCCGACCAATGCAGACGCGTATAAGTACCAGCCACTTGGAGCCACTTTCAGTCAGCGCTCTGTAAAGGGCTGAGCGAGCCTTGAGAGTGTCATTGAAGTGTGTCCCTAATGGAAATGGCCGAGGAACACGGTCGGTGCACACGGCGTCGCCTGCCGGTGTGTGTGTGCGTGTGTGTGTGTGTGTGTGTGTGTGTGTGTGTGTGTATCCTCGTGTGCGTGCACGGAACACTGCAACGCAGGACGTGAGTCACAGGAACACCGCACAGCGGACATTTCACCAGACCGGTAGAAACGTGGGAGAGAAAGACGCCGAACGCAAGCCGGCCAAACCGGAACCCCCACGTTCTGGGGACACACGTCAGCGGACTGCTGGATTTGCTGTCAACCGGCAGCCTTCACGTGTGTTCAATTCATCACCCGTCGTCTGGGTCGTCGTACATTTGGAACCGTGTTCATCCCGAGGGAGTTTGGAGTTCATAACTCGTGTTTTCTGAGAACACGGTGGCTTTGGCCTCACGGGAGATCGTAATCCTCTCTGGGTAGTAAAGTCGGAACACTTTTAAACAGAAGTGTGGACTATTGATGCTGTAAGTTGAAGTTATGAGCGTCCGTTGTATTTCTCCGGTTGCTATTAGCGAACATGGGAGAGAGAGATGGGCCCTGCATCATCGGCCCGCCACCTGCCGGAGACCCCCTCCAACCTGGACAAAGACCCTTCCTGTCGTGCGCTCCGCAGCCATATTTAGAACCCCCTCAGAAATGAATTGGCCCGATGTGAGTGTGTGTGTGTGTGTGTGTGCCAGTGCATCCGTGTGCGTGTACGAGTGCATGTCCCGTTTTTTTATTTTTTTTATTAGCATCTCAATCGGCTGATGGCTGTCAACCTGCACGGATACGCGCGCACACACACACACACACACACACACACACACACACACACACACACACACACACAACACACACAAACACACAAACACATGCCCACGCCTCGAGAAGAGAAAGAACAGAACACAGCTGCGTGAGGACATGAGAAAGAGAGCGAGAGAGAGAGAGAGAGAGAGCGAGAGAGGGATCCACGTCTCCTCGGATCTAATGACGAGTGTGTGTGTGTGTGTGTGTGTGTGTGTGTGTGAGTGTGTGTGTGTCTGTGTGTGCTGCGTGATCTAGGGACTTCACAGGGACGGGGACGCTCCTCTGCCTCAGCAAAGCGTGTTATTAGCATCCGACACGGCGTCACGCCACGGCTGACACGCCACGCAAATGACTGTAATTAAACGGCAAGGACAAAGTAAGCCCCAACGACGAGGCGGCCGCTCCGAGAAAATTCCACGGCCGCCGCTCAGGAAAAAGTTTGGCCCAGAGTGACTGTGTGGGCGATGGATGCCCACCTGCCTGCCGCGGTGTTCTGGCAAGACCATGGAACAAAACCGTTCCCGTCGACGGCACGACGATGCCTTCGAAGACGCTTCGTTGAAGTGACCGGATGAAATATCGTGGGAATATATTGGAAATGGCCGACCCCTGTCCTGTGTATAAAATGGTATCGTTTTGAACGGTGGCCGTTTGAGAAGCAGGCTAGGGTGTTTTCGCCGTGGTTGCCTGGTTACCTGGTGTGAGTGACAATGTCCGTCAGGGCTCCGCCCTCCAGGAACTCCATGACGACCCAGAGTTCGTCGCCGACCAGGTAGCTGTTGTACATGTCCACCACGTTCTCGTGGTGGTAGTCCCGCATGATCACCACCTAGGACACACACACACACACACACACACACACATACATACTAAGTGTTACTTCACTGTCGGATGTAAGGTGCAGTAGAATGCAAAGTATGAAACAAAATTTCCCCCCAATGAACTCTGAGATGGCTACACATCAAATCTCGATGTTCTAAATTAGAACTTGTCACGTGCTTAGAGGGATCTGGCACATACCATTCCATAAATAAATTCCTCTGAAGATTCAGACATCTTACCATGACGTTTTAGTTGCATTTTTGTAGGTCTAAAACCGCAATGACCACGTGGCTTTTTCTATGCTGACCATGTAAACAGAGTCATTTATTCATTTATATTGGTTTCATTGCCACGGTGACCAATTTACAGAGTAGGAGGTGCTATATTTTTCTGAATTAAATAACTATGTTGTCCTTATTTGGATGAGTCATGGCAGCTTAATGCAAAAAGGATTATATTGAAACATTAATAGGATAACATAAAGCACATGGCTTTGAAATTGGACACCCACACGTAATAAGGAAACGCAACCCAACACACACAAACACACAACCAACGCACACAAACGCGCGCAAACACTCACCCACACACAAACACACACACCTGAAACAACAAGGTTCACCTCACCACGATAGATTCCGTGCAGAAGTGGCAACACACACATACTATATTCATGCATTTACTTGAATAGGAAAGTGTGTCCAAACGTTTGACTGGTACTGAAGATATGAATATAGATCCAGTTTGATTATATATTTACATGTTTGTGGGGATAATTGTCTTCCAGGACTGATTGATTTGCACGGGTTCACTGAGTTCTACGTGTGTCAGGGATGACACAGGCGCCAGCGTGAGCGCAGGGCTGCAGCTCGCCCCCTTCTCAAAGTATACGCACAACTCGACCGTTGCCGTGGCAACGTCCCTATCCCTGGGTTTTTTTTTTGTTTTTGTTTTTTACCGCCTGAGAATGCAGGGCTCGGCAATTTGGAGCGTAACAAAGGTAAGGTGATCTGAAGGGGCCGTGAGGCGGGCCACAGCGATCCCTATCGCGCTCAGCATTTCAATGGCGGAGAACGGCACTTACGCTTTACATGCAGGGGGACTACAACAATGCATCGACATTCTGTTCAAACTTACACCCAGCGCTAGCTGGAGTGAGACTGCAGTACAGTCTGATTCTTTTACCCCCCCCCCCCAGCGGCCCACCCCAGTGTGTGCGTGAAAGGAGTCAGCGGGTCGCCCACCTCGTTGAAGAGCAGCTCCCTCCGCTGCTGCTTCCTCAGGTCCATCTTCTTCACCGCCACCTGCTTGCCGCTGTGCTTCTCGCTGGCGATGCACACGATGCCCGTGGAGCCCTCGCCGATCTTGATGAAGTTGTCCAGGTACTCCCGTGGGTCACCTGGCCGACACGCGCCACACACACGTGAGAAAGGAGGAAGGGTAGGGGAAGGGGCTGTGTGTAGCCGTGGACAACGTCACCCGTGGAGCTGTCTGTCACACACACACACACTGTGCGCACTACCGACATGGTGGACACACTGTATCACACTGCTTTGGTTCAACTTTGAAAAGACAGGATGTGTGTGTGTGTGTGTGTGTGTGTGTGTGTGCGTGCGTGCGTGCATGCGTGCATGTGTGTGCGCGCGCGCATGTGTGTGTGTGTGTGTGTGTGTGTGTGTGTGCGTCTGTGACAGTGTGTCTCCTTACCGGGGTTGACCACCAGCTGCAGCGCGGCTCTGAACTGCTCGTGGGACACCCTGGAGGGCTGGCTGTCGGAGCTGGAGCCCCAGGAAGGAGGGGGGTAGGCACCGGGCGGGATGTAGGGCGACGAGGGCTGGGAGTACGCTCCCTGGAACACACACGCACACACACACACACACACACACACACACTCGCTTAACACCTGTAAGGGCTGTAAACTGCACATCCTCACGTCACCGTGGAATACGTCACAAGGGCACAACGCTGCGGACCACAGCCACAACCACGGTGGGCTCGACACGGTGGGCTGGTACCTGCGGGGTGTAGGGCGGGCTGGGCTGGGAGGGCGGGTGGTGGTAGGGCGACTTGTAGTGGAACAGGGGGGCGTACTGCAGGTGTCCCGGCGGGTAGCCCGAGGGCTTGGTGTGGCTCTGAGGTAGCTTGAGGGGCCCGCGGGGGTACGTGTCCACGCCCGGGAGCTGGGGCCGGCCGTCCCGCGGCGAGCGCTCGTAGTCCCCCTGGGGCCGGGGGGGGGAGAGGAGAGAAAAGGGAGAGCGGGACGGGGGGATGAAACACAGCAAGGAGCGAGTAAAGAGAGAGAGAGAGAGCGTGGACAATCGTTTTCGTGGCGAACTTTGCCATTGAGGCAGGAAGTGAAAAGTACTTCAACAACCTTTGAAAACGTCAAATTCACCCAACCTAAAAATGACTGAAAGTCATTCACAAAAGTCCAAAAGTGGTTTCAACTGCTCGTAAAACCATCGTCATATGCGAGTAAACAACAGTAGCAAAACAAGCGAGCAAACAACTTTAAGCAGTGAAAAGTCTAGTGGCTCCACTCCTCTAGTGTCTCAGCGTGTACGTTAGCCATGGAGAGCTGGTAATGGAGGGGTATTAGGCCGGACAGAGGCACTGTTTTATCATTAGCGTCCCTGGACACCTCCTCTAAGAGCCCATCCATCAGAGGGGGGAGGCTGGGGAACTTCCATATCTGGCCCACAACGTTTCCTCAAGCCCCCGTCCCCCGTCCCCCGTCCCCCGTCCCCCGTCCTAGCTGAGTCGCCTGGAATACCCTCTGTGCACGTGGAGGATGGTCGTGTATTGTAGGGAGATGAGAGGAGCTACGATCAGGGGAAATAGACACACCGCGTTGTAATGGACTGTTTGCCTGTGGTTCTGCTGGGAGTTTAATGCTGAGGTCTTTAAAAACCTTTTATCATGACTCAGCTGGGTTGACTCACGGGTCTGTCTATGAGGTGGAAAGAGGCCAGTTTTCTCACTCAATTAATACGCACACACACGCAGACACACACACACACACACACACACACACAGACACACACACGCGCACACACACACACAGACACACATGCTTGATATAATGTGGCATTAGTCACCGATGCATGAGTAGAATGTTACATCGTGAGAGCAGCGTGCGTGCGTGTGTGTGTGTGTGTGTGTGTGTGTGTGTGTGTGTGTCTGTGTGTGCGCGTGTGTGTGTCAGTCAATGTGATGCATCCCCCCTTTCCCACCCCATCCGTCTTTTCATGGACTTGTGATTTAGCACTGACCTTCTGAAGACGTCAGTGCAGCATATCCTAATTCCTGGAGCATGGCAGAACCAATGCTGCACAAGTGCACAGATATGCTCTTATCAAACGGACGTATCGAAAGATCAGGAACCCTATGATTACTGTAAACCTGCGTTATGAAGTGTAGCAGAAAGCTACATAGATCGAATATTTATTTAGAAAGAATTTGGAGGATTAGCCAATATTACTACTTATTCTGTGACACGCTAAATCTACCAATGAAATGAGAGTTTGCAGGCTAAGACATCCTATTGTTTGATCCCGTCTTATTTTCCATGGCTGTGGACAGCAGAAGGACACAGTACAGTGTGTGGATGGACTCCCTGGCTCCATGCAGACTAGGGAGCGGCCGGGCACTACCGGGAGATGACAGGGAGTCAATTAAATTACCTCTGCCCCCCCCCCAAACACACTCCCCCGTCGACAAGACATGAATCGTTTTCTCATAAAGGGGGCAAGAATCACGCCAGGGAGGATAGACAACCCCGGGAAGAGCTCCTCTCTCTCTCTCTCTCTCTCTCTCTCTCTCTCTCTCTCTCTCTCTCTCTCTCTCTCTCTCTCTCTCTCTCCCTCCCTCTGTCTTTCTCACTCTGTCCCTCTCTCCCACACGCACACACGCACAAACACTCCCACACCAACACGCCCACCCCACTGCCTGTCCCTCTCACCCACACACACACACACAAATGACACACTAACACACACGCACACACGCACACACACGCACACACGTACACACACACACACACACACACACGCACACGCACGCGCACACGTGGCGGGTAGGAGTACGGGGGGCTCAGTGTGTCGGGATGCCGTGTAATTATGTGGCGTGGACTCGTTTAATCAATCACTTTCAGCGGGGCGGACGGGAGGTGCTGGGGGGCCGGGCCGGATTGGGGGGCCCCCCCTCTATCACTGGCTGAGCACCGCCGGCTGGCTGGCAGCCAAGGGTCTCCTGATCCATGTTCGTTAAACGCGCATTAATCTGAGTTTGGCAGGGTAATCAACAACCCAACTCAACTGTGAAATTGAATTGGGCGGTGGGACAACGCGCGGGCCGGTTTTTGTGCTAAGGCTGCAGAAAGGGAAAAGTGACGCAACATCAATTTGTCACCGAGAGCCGCGGCGCCGGGGCTGGCGCTCGCCGGAGAGTGCGGGACTCGCACGGCGCGTGTGTGTGCGTGTGTGTGTGTGTGTGTGTGTGTGTGTGTGTGTGTGTGTGTGTGAGTGTGTGGCTACGTCCCTGAGCTGTCTAGTATTATGCCCCCACTGGCTCACAAGACTGGCAGTGAAAAAAGAAGGATAAAAAATAAGGATTTAGTTCGGCTGCACGAGTGGATTGAACGAGAGAGAGAGAGAGAGAGAGAGAGAGAGAGAGAGAGAGAGAGAGAGAGAGAGAGAGAGAGAGAGAGAGAGAGATATATATAGAAAGAGAGAGAGAGAGAGTGCCAGAGAGAGAGAACAAGAGAGCGAGACAGAGAGAGAGAGAGAGAGAGAGAGAGAGAGAGAGAGAGAGAGAGAGAGAAGAAAAGACGGAACAAGAGAGGGCTGGGTTTTCTTACAGGGTCCATGAGCCATGGAGAATGGTGATTCTTAAGCTGCCACATCCACTATTGTACTCTTTGTTTCATTCTTTCTCTCCTACCAGTCATGGCTCTGTGTCACAAAGAAGCATATCCATATACAGTTATACTATATATATATATGACATACATATCAATAAATATATTTTCTTTTCCATAATGGAAAGCTCAGACTTATTATATTGAAATTAAATTAAAACTGCTCTGCTTGAATACATCTTTGGTTAAGAAACCGCGCTAGCTCAAGTACAACCACTCAAGAAATCATTTGTGGGGGGAAGAGAACCCCCCAACCTCCAATTCCACTAGTCACCATTCTCCACAATTCCCTGCGTGCGTTGCATATTTGCGTGTGTGTGTTTGTGCGTGCGCTCGCGTGTGTGTGTGTGTGTGTGTGTGTGTGTGTACATTGCTCCCAAGTGGTTATTTACTGAGGCGTGTAGGTTAAATGGGTTTTCATCAAGGCACCCTGGGATCTACATCAGCAACTCCACTCTCCTTCCCCATAAACGGCTGTTTCTGCTGCTGCTGTTACTGCTGCTGTTACTGCTGCTGGACCACCCCCACGGTGTGTGAAAGGGACGCAGACCCACTGTGATAGCTCTTCACACACACACACACACACACACACACACACACACACACACACACACACACACACACACACACACACACACACACACACACACACACACACACGCCTGAAGGGAGACGGTAAAAGCAGGGCGGTTTGGCGGCGCTGCGAGGAAGACCATGGTTTTCTGTTGGAAACCGTCTGTGCTGCTCTGGACTTGAGGGACACCTGGGTGTATTACCCATTGACGATATAACGTTTACACTGCAAACTATACCGAAGAAACACGAAGTTACAAATTCAGTGTGAAAATACAGCGCAAAAGTCGTCTTTGCACCCGAGTTTTTTGTTGGTGAAAGAAACGTTAAGTCTCTCATGGTTCAAAACTAGCTGTAGCTCTCCAGCGTATTTGTTTTCCTGCTCTGAGAGGTCACCCCTACAGTCAGCCGCCCGGTGATGCTCCACTGGCGCACATCTGGAGCCGGACAAACGGCCCTGACGGCGGCGGAAGTGAGTCCGAATCTAACCTGACCAAACCGGTCTGGACCGTGCCGCGCTGGTCTAAATCCTAAATCTCCCGTTTTGCGATCTCTGAAGGACCTTTTTTTTGGCATGCCAGGTGACGATTTTCATCGTGGGACGCTTTTAACTGCCCAACAGCCACTTTGGGGGGGTGAAATAACGGAATTGTTTCTTGCTTTTGCTTGCTTTGCAAGTTCAGAACCCATTGGTAATGAGAATTCTCTCCCGGCCCCGTCAACCTCCTCTGCGGTAATCACTAAGAAGTGACGACGTAAAAAAAACAAGAAGCCCTCATTCATCCTCTCCTTCTCCTCCTGCCTCCGCGTATCTTCCCTCTCCCTTTCTTTCTTCCTGTTCCTCCTCTGTGGCGCCATGGCCTTACCCCTTCTCTCGTTTTCTCCTTTTCCCCACCCCTCTCTTCTCCCTGGCAGAGAGCGCGGTTATCTGCCGTTAATTGATTAGCGGTGCGACTGCTGTAGAGGTAATTCCTTGTCTGCTGCGGCCCGTTCCTCCACCAGGGGGAGGAGAGATTAACACCTGACACCACATCCATCAGGCAGCCAGGCCAGCGCTGCACAGGGGGAGAGGAGGGGGAGGGGGAGGGGGAAAGAAGGGAGGACGCGGATAAGAGATAAAAGAGAAGAGAAGATACGAGAGAGAGAGTAGGGGAGGGAGTGAGGTGTGTCTGTGTCTGTGTGTGTGTGTGTGTGTGTGTGTGTGTGTGTGTGTGTGTGTGTGTGTGTGTGTGTGTGTGTGTGTGAGAGCGAGGAGGGAGAGAGAGAGAGAGAGAGAGAGAGAGAGAGAGAGAGAGAAAGAGAGGATACGTGACCGGGGAGATGAGGGAGATGACACATCAGAGAGGTGGTTACGTGCGTGCGTGGGTGAGTGGGTGGGGGGAAGGTGTGGTTACGGGAGCAGGCGGGGGAGTATGGGGGAGGAAGGGGAGGGAAGGAGAGGAAGGTGCCCTGACACTGCGTGGATGTGACGCCGCTCTGCTCTGCTGCTGCTCCCGGGAGGCTCCCAGAGGTCTGGGGCATGGACGTCAGCACTGGGAGGAAACGTGTCTCCCGGGATTACGGCTGCTGCCATTAATAGGACTATTATGGTCTGCCCGCTCAGCACTTCTGTTATTACTGCAGTGGCACGACTCACTCCAACCTGCCATGGGTATACTTTGAAAGTGGCAGTTATATGGGAATGAACAAATAAAGAAAAGAAATACATTAAAGCACGTACACTTCATTTGGACGATCATTTTTGGGGCACTTTGATCTTCAAACATACGAAACAGGTCAAAGTAAACGACGGCCTTTCAATCCGCGACCAAAAACAACACATACGAAACACCAACGAACGCACACGGCCACATAGGGTCCGGGCCCCCATCCATACCTTGCTCGGGACCTGGGAGTTGGCGAGAGTCTCTGAGAGGCGGGGGTAGGTGTAGGAGCTGTACGGGTGGGCCTGGGGGGGGCTCTTGAAGGCCCCGCCGGCCCCGTACGGCGCGTTGGGCTCCTGCAGTCCGGAGCCCGAGCGCGAGCGCTGCCGGATGGCCGGCGTGGGGCTGCTCTGGTTCACGTACGAGCTCTTGGGCCGCTTGTCGTAGTGGTCGCGCGGCGGCATGCCCGCGCCGTAGCTCCACTCGCTGTCCGGGTAGTTCACCTGCTCGCTGTGGAGGGAGGCGCGCGACGGCGTGCCCACCGAGGCGTCCTGGTAGTCCTGGCTGGACGAGCCGCCCACCGACGCCCGGTAGTAGCCGCTGGAGCCCACGCCGCTGCCCGCCGTGGAGGTCACCTCGTCCGCCGCCCGCACCTTGCTCTCCAGGTAGGCGTGGTAGTCCGGCGGCAGCCTGCCGTAGTCCGACTTCTGCGGCATGGCGTCCGGGTAGAAGGGGCTGCGGATGGCGTGCGCCGAGTGTCCGTTCTGCTTGGGGAAGCGGTAGTGGCGGCCCACGGCCCAGTCACCGTCGATGGCCAGGCCCGGCCGGCCGTCCTTGTAGGGCTCCAGGGAAAAGTCCCGGCCGGAGGTGTCCAGGTCGCAGGAGTAGCGGGAGTAGTAGTGGGTGAATCCGTTCTCCTCCGGCGGGTTGGCGTGGGAGCCCTGGGGGGGCTTGGCCCCCGCGCCGGCCTGGCCCGGGAGGCTCTCCTTGCGGAGGGAGTTGGAGCGCGTCACGGAGATGCTGTCGAAGTCCTCCAGGAGGCCGTTGATGGAGGCGTCCTTAGGCGGCCGGTTGCCGCGGACGATGGTCTGGCGGGGAAGCAAACACACAAAAGTTAGGACTCGGAGAAGCCGACGCCCCGCGCTGAGGTGAGATGTGGGGGAACTAGCCGGGATACTGGGGAGGGGGCGGGGGGGGTTGGACAACATTCCGTTTCCACTCAGGCACTTCGGACTCGGAACAAGATGAATTGAAATTCCCGACCATTTTTTGTCTGCATTATTAGACTGGTTTGTTTTTTCAAATAAGACAGAAATTTCAATTCATGTGTGTATCATGGCTTTGGGACTAGAATGAGACCATCGCTAGCAAGACATGGGTGATGGTATCTGTAGTCCAAAACAATAGCAGGCATCTCCTCCACAACCGCTTGGCGTTGTGAAGTCCAATGCAGCTACAGCAGATTACAGCATGGACGGCGATATGGAACGAGATTCCCGGGGATGTCAGGAGGAAACCAGTGGCAACGCTGAACCAGTTAAAATGTGCCCCATTTCTCTCTGGAGGGATTAGCTTCGTTTTCAGTGGGCTGATCAGGTTACATTAATAATCTTGACATTTCTGCACGCCGCTTTTAAAAGCACGCGCGCGCCTGTCCGCATGCACTCACACGCACTCGCGCGCACACACACACACGCGCGCACATACACACTCGCACACACACTCACACTTACAGCTGCTGGGAATTGTGAAGAGCAGCTCAAGCAATAGGGGCGCTGCTCATCCCCTCCCACCCAGTGTTAAGCTTCTTTCCACGGCTGAGTCGTGAGTCACAGGGAGCTCGCTTACTGTGCGTTACTGCCTGCATACTGAGGCACCCACCCAAACCCTCTGTGCCTGTGTGTGTGAGTGTGTGCGTGTTTCTACGTGTGTGTTTCTATGTTTGTGTTTCTGTGTGTGCGCGTGTTTCTCTGTGTGTGTTTTTATGTGTCTGTGTTTGTATGTGTATCAGTGTGATGAGTGTGTGTGTGTGTGTGTGTCTGTGTGTGTGTGTGTGTGTGTGTGTGTGTGTGTGTGTGTGTATTTTGTGTGTATGGTGTGTGTGTGTGTGTGTGTGTGTGTGTGTTCAGGCTTTAGTCAGGCGCCTCCAGAGGATCAATAATACAACGTTGAGGCGGAGAACATGAGAGCGAGGGTGAAAGCCGACGGCACCAAGCTCTCCTGTCTCTCTCTCTCTCTCTCTCTCTCTCTCTCTCTCTCTCTCTCTCTCTCTCTCTGTTCTGGCCCTCAGTGTTTAGTGACAGACTGTAGCCGGCAATGGACACACACACACACACACACACACACACACACACACACACACACACACACACACACACACACACACACACACACACACCCACACACACACACACACACACACACACACACACACACACACACACACACACACACACAGTGGGAATGCTGAGACGAGGATTTGGTGAGGGAGGTTTACTCCGACAATGGTTGACAGGAGCACCAGGCAAAGGGCAAAGATAAGTAAATCTCAAAGGTGAAAGGGCAGCTCAGGTTTTAGCTCAGAAACATCAACATTTCCCTTTAGCGAAGGGTTACAAAGTACAAACGCGTACCCTGATAATATTCCACAAAAACCTTTTGCGCAGCTTTTTTTTTTTTTGCGGCGCTTGTTGGTTTTGGAATTGCGCCGGAGGTGTTTCACACCACTCCAGTCCAGCTCTGTCACGTCAGCAGTTTGAGGTTTAAATGTATGACAGCGTGTCTCCTCCCTCGGCGCGTCTGTCAGTCACGTTGCGGTGTGGGAGGGGGGGGGGCAGTCGCCATCGCCCCTCACTGACGCTCCTCTTCTCTCTCACATTTTGCGTGCGTCCATCCATCCGTCCATCCATGTATCCGTCCGTCTGTCCATTCATCCACTGATCAATTCATCCATCCATCCATGTGTCCATCCGTCCGTCCGTCCATCCATCCACCCAGTTCTTTCTTTCTTCCAAACGCTCTCCTTTAATGCTCTTCTCCTCTCCCGTCTCTCCCTCCATCCCTCTCTCTAACCGGCTGTCTCTCTGTGTTTCCTCCATCTGCCTCTGCTTCCTGTCTTTAGAGAAAGGCTCTTTGGCTGAGGGGTCCTTTGACCATAATCCATCTAGAAGGCTTTGAGGTCTGGGAGCTAGGGAACAGAGCTGGACTGATGAACTAACCGTGCCTCGCAAATCCATTCGGGTTAAGTTACAGAGAAAGGAGCATCAACTGAAAAAAAGGACTAAATCAAAAAAAAAGACAGTCTGAGACGAATGAAATAGAACCCGTTGAGACGAGAGGATGTAAAACCAGTAGGCCGTCGCGTAAACGAGGCGAATCCCGGTAATTCAGCCCTAATTCAATTGGCTGACAAACAGTAGGGGGCGTCAGTTATCTAATAAAACATCATCTCAGCTTTGGTTTACAATCAATAAGGAGTCGAGGAGGAGGTACGTGTGAGCCGGAGAGGAGGAGGAGGACTGGAGGGGGGGGGGGGGGGCTCCAGAAAAGAGAGAAAAGGACAAGCGCGAAAAAGAGGGATAGGAGAAATCAATGGAAGACTGTGAGAGAGCGTCAGTTAGGGGTTGGGGAGAGAGTGGCTAGGGAAAGGGGGAGAGAGCGAGAGAGTGAGAGAGAGAGACAGAGAGAGAGAGAGAGAGAGAGAGAGAGAGGGAGACAAGGTTAATTGCGTGCCAAGTCACTGTCAAGCGGTCGGCATCAGGCCCGCAACGGCCGTGGAAATCTTTCCATTAATTTGAATTAGGAGAGGGGGGGGGGGGTGTTGCTGGCTGATAGTTTGGACTGCCTGCTTCCCCCTCTCCCCCACCAACCCCCTCGCCCCCCGCTCCTCTCCCCCCTGCTCGTTGCCTCCGGAGCGGCCCGGCGCGGGGCCGGTGTGTTTCCGCGCCGGCCCTGACAGCAGCCATATTTCAGCGCGGTGCGCCGCTGGCCTGTCCTTTAGTGATAAGCCGTAATAGATCTACTCCCTTCACTTAACGACTGCCTGCTCAAGGTAAGCACAGGAGAGGACGGGAGGAGAGGAGAGGGGGAGGAGGAGGGGAATAAGGACAGCAGAAGAAGGGATAGGGGGGAAAAGGAGAAGGACAGAGCGTGAGGGTGAGAGAAGGGCAACAGGAGGCAGGAGAATAGAAATATACACTGTCCTTATAGAATAGAAATATACACTGTCCTTATAGAATAGAAATATACACTGTCCTTATAGAATAGAAATATACACTGTCCTTATAGAATAGAAATATACACTGTCCTTATAGGAGAATAGAAATATACACTGTCCTTATAGGAGAATAGAAATATACACTGTCCTTATAGAATAGAAATATACACTGTCCTTATAGAATAAAAATATACACTGTCCTTATAGAATAGAAATATACACTGTCCTTATAGAATAGAAATATACACTGTCCTTGTAGAATAAAAATATACACTGTCCTTATAGAATAGAAATATACACTGTCCTTATAGGAGAACCGAAATATACACTGTCCTTATAGAATAGAAATATACACTTTTCTTGTAGGAGAATAGAAATACACACTGTCCTTATAGGAGAATAG